>OX155702.1:3213221-3813221 GCA_944547425.1 Eupithecia centaureata | reverse complement strand
GAAGGCTGCTGAGGTAAGTTGTGCTCTATTGCAATAAGAATACGGTCCAGTCTACGCTGATCTCAAATGGGAGAAGCTAGCGAGCGACGGCGGAGCGCCCATCACCGCCTACATCGTGGAGAAGAAGGACAGAGATACTGGTAAATGGGTGAAGGCTGCTGAGGTAAGTTGTGCTCTATTGCAATAAGAATACGGTCCAGTCTACGCTGATCTCAAATGGGAGAAGCTAGCGAGCGACGGCGGAGCGCCCATCACCGCCTACATCGTGGAGAAGAAGTACAGAGATACTGGCAAATGGGTGAAGGCTGCTGAGGTAAGTTGAGCTCTATTGCAATAAGAATAGGCTCCATTCTACGCTGGTCTCAAATGGGAGAAGCCAGCGAGCGACGGCGAAGCGCCCATCACCGCCTACATCGTGGAGAAGAAGGACAGAGATACTGGCAAATGGGTGAAGGCTGCTGAGGTGAGTTGTGCTCTATTGCAATAAGAATAGGGTCAAGAATAAGCTAGCGAGTGATGGGTGAAAACGCCTGAAGTAAAGTGCACAGGAAATTTGACGTAAAATGCAAGCAATGAACAGACCAAGACAGCTTGTTTGATAATTGACCTTATTGCAATAAAACATGGTCTAAAGTTGCACGCCACTGTGCAATAGCTCGCCTAATGGATTTCTGAGAAAAAAAACACCTGCTGAGAAAACAAACACTATTTTTGACATTTAAACTTGATCAGACTACGCATAACTTAAACTTCATTCAACATCAGTTTCCGATTCACTACATTATTTCTATACAAATTAAGTTCATTTTTCCCTTTTCCCAGGTACCAGGAAACAAGACAGAAGCGAGGGTACCGGATCTGATCGAAGGCAAGACTTACCAGTTCCGAGTGAAGGCTGTGAACAAGGCTGGGCCGGGCAAACCTTCCACTGCCAGTGAAAATCTGCTGGCTAAGGATCGTTTCGGTAAGATATTAACTTACACTGAGGTAAAGAATGTAATTGTATGTTTTTATTGCCATAGTAGTTTAAATATAATCATAAGGAGAAAACAAAAGAGATTTTAATCACAAAAAGAGGTGAAATTCCGCAACTTCTTTAATGGGATAGGGTGGGGTCCCCTTAAATGCCACTTGTATTTCGCAACTAATACTTTTTTATTAGTTTTTTAAAATTTCGAAGCATGTATGTATAACAATATTTAGCAATAATTTCAGACTAACGCTATAACTGCGAAAAATAAATACCATCAAAAATAGGTTAAAAATCTAATGCTATTAAATAATTTAATAGTAAAAAAACCACTAATAGGACGCTAAAAATCTAGAAGTAAAAAAATATTCAAGACAGTGTCGTTTATGCAAGTTGATCCTTCTAGTACATATGTAATGTGGCACCCTATAGATTATTGAGTAGTCTATATTGTAACGTTTTAGGTACAACTAAAAATAGTTCAGTTGTACCACATTGACTATCCTGATACATATGTCCGTTTTCGGGTTTACCCGAGGTTGAAATAAATATATGACTACAAGATAACTTACCATGGATCAATTGAGCTACCTTTAGACTGTTTGCAACCGTCTACAGTTAGCTCAATGGTGTCAATTGTAAATATTGGTTGTAATTTTTCTATTCCTTGCTTGTAATTTTCTTTGTTAATAGAGATACTTACCAGCTATGTTCATTCCACAGTGGCTCCTAAGATAGACCGCACGAACATGCGTGATATCACCATCAAGGCTGGCCAAAACATACGCTTGGATATCAAGGTCAGCGGAGAGCCGCCAGCGACCAAGACTTGGTGAGTTATTGATATTTAATTGACTCTACTTTCACGACTATAAGGCAGATTTATACGAGAAATAGCGACTAAAAGCTTTTTTTATTAATGATCTACCTTAGGTAGTCTACAATGTCACCTGACCGAACGGCGATGCACGGAACAGATATTCGCCTTGGGAGGCAAATATCTGTTCCGGGGTTCTGGGTATTTTCTATGTAGAATAAAAATATCTATCTATGTAATGTATTGTCTATGTATACCAGTCATCTAGTACTCATAAAACAAGCTCTACTTAGCTTGGGGCTAGATGATGCTGTGTGGATTTTCCAGCATTATTTTTTTATCTACCTGGTGACAATATGACCCATGACATATCTGGAAGATATAGCGAGATAACCTGATTACTATGTCATTTGTTTTGACTTCATCATTACCAAGAGAGTGAAAAATAGTCGCTTTCGGATTCTATATTGAAAGAACCAAAAATAGATATCGAACTGTTATGCGCCCCCTTTCGAGAGGGGCTTTAAAAAAAGAATTTTAATTAAACTGAAAATTGTTTAATTGAAATGAATTGATTAATTACGTATGCTAATCTCCGGGCTCACAGCATACAGTTTAAAAGAGCCCGGAGACAAATTATGGACGCGTGTTGCTTGGTCAATTGCTCTACCGAGACTGACTCGAAGTCACTGGCAGAGCTGTGACTGAGGGGTGCGAAAATGCAACACAACACTAACTCAGCAGATTAGCATACATTGAAGGGGTATTACAGAACGAATGATATTTAATTCAATATTATTCTAAACTAGCGACCCGCCCCGGCTTCGCACGGTTTTATTATACGTATAAACTTTCCTCTTGAATTATTCTATCTATTAAAAAAAACCGCATCAAAATCCGTTTCGTAGTTTTAAAGATTTAAGCATTCACAGGGACATAGGGATATAGGGACATAAGGACATAGGGACAGAGAAAGCGACTTTATTTTATACTATGTAGTGATATTTATGCAACAAAAATCAATTAAAAATGATCTCTATTCCAACTTACTTAAAATCCAATTTTCCATCCAGGTTCCACAACAAAGAGCGTCTGTCCACCCGCGACGATCTAACCGTTGACACAGAAGACTACAAGACTAAACTGTCTGTTATCATCACATCTCGCAAGCACAGCGGTACTTACACGCTGAAGGCTGAGAATAGCAGTGGAAGGGACGAGGCCACCATACAGATCAATGTATTGGACGTGCCTGCTAAGCCTGAGGGACCGCTCAAGGTAAATTGAACCTTGTTTACTATGATGGTTTCGTTGTTTGTGATTTTGTTTAAACTTTTGAATTAGTTGTTCTCTTTTGATCATACTAAGTCGCTCCCTGCATAAGAACATAAATTAAGTTTATCTTTAAGATATTGAGGATTTTAACATAAATAAAAAAAGGAGTGAAAAAAAATAGATTAATAATTACGAAGTCTTGAATCCGACTATAAAAATACAAGTATTGAATAAAACAAGCAAAAATTCCTAAGCGCCTCAGCATTGCTATATAGCGTCGTAATGCAGCCAGCATCTTGGGGACGCGATGACTGGTATTCAGTTCAGATTGGATCAGTTGAGCTACATTTAGACTATTTGAAACCGTCTGCAGTTAGCTAGATCTTATACTTCGCTAAGTGGGGTCGACGCAACTGTGATTAGTAATTAAATAATTATCAAAGAATAAGGTGTAGATTTTTTCATCACTTCAATTTTTTATTGACCACTAATGGAAGGACTGTAAATTCATTAAGAGATATCCTATATGTAATTATTAGCATTAAGTTAAAAAATCTTGTTAAGTTTGGAAAGTATTGTTTCATAGCTGGATTTAAGTTTGAGTTTGTTTCTATTTTTCATTGTAATGTTGTTATTTAATAGAATTGATAACTACAACCCTTATTTCGCCCCCAGATATCGGACGTCCACAAAGAAGGCTGCACGCTCAAGTGGCAGCCGCCTCTAGACGACGGCGGCGCCCCGCTCGACCACTATCTAGTCGAGAAACTGGACACGGAGACTGGACGATGGATGCCGGCGCTCAAGACAAAGGTACGATACTTTGTTATATCACTTCGAATAGAATACACTAGTTGCGCCCCGCGGCTTCGCACGCTTGGAAATTTATTTGTCAAATTTCAGAATCGCCTCCTAGGGTTAGTTTCGTAAAAATAAAAAATATGTGTTTAATTATTTACTTTGTAGTTTATTTATACCGAATTTTGAGTAAATTGAACCAAGGAAAAATAATTTTCCATACAAATTTTACACCCTATTTAACCCCTTCAGAGGTTAAAATTTCTAAATTTTATTAGCCTATGTCCTATTCTAGGTCCTAAACTATCTACGTACCAAATTTCATACTTACGGAGATTACCTATAACAAACATTCACACAGACTTCCCATTTATTATAATAGTAAGATAATACACAACAGAATGAATGAATGAATGGAATCAACACCAGCCAAGAAGCTAGAAAAATGTGGACGCGCAAAGCTAGAGGTAGAGTATTGGAGATCCTTGGAGGAGGCATATACATATAATTAAAGTGACAACAACAAACACGATGACTACGAATGAATATTTTAATTTAATGACACAATAATCATCACCATCATCAACCTATTTTAGTTCACTGCTGGACATTGGCACAATGACAATATAGCATTCACGACACATATATTTCACAATTTAATAATTTTCTCGTGACAGAAAAAATTTTTTTTTAGTTGTGTAAAATGGACAAAGAATTATTTTTATTTCATTTCTTAAAACTTTAACGGCAAACGTAGTACTGCTAGAATCTTTGTGTCACAACGATAATACGTTTGCCGTAACACGACGTACTGACTGCACGAATGCTCGCTGTGTAATATGTTACATTACACCTCGTAACGTTGGTCAGTACCCACCTTTATGTGTATTTAGTTAAGTTCTCTATTTATTTACACAAGAACAACACCGGTATTCACATATCCCACTTCCGATTTCAGGATCCAAAGGCAGAGATTGAGAACCTGGTGCCAGGACATGAATACAAGTTCCGTGTCAGTGCTGTGAACAACGAGGGTGTCTCCGAGCCCTTGGACGCGGACCACTCCATCATCGCCAAGAATCCCTTCGGTGAGTGGTCTTCTAGAAGAAAATATCTTCTGAACTGAACTTAATTTACATATTCCATAACTGGCAGGTGCTGAATGCGGCAAGCTGAATACAGGGCGCTATGGCGCTCATTTGGGAAGGTATATGTCCAGCTGTGGACTAATATGGGCTACTGATGATGATCCATAACTGATAGGCTTAAAGGAATTCCCCGATATTTTCAGTATCTACAATTTTCGTAAACCATCAGAGGCATGTCGAAGCCAGACAAGACAACAAAATTTTACCGGAGTTGGTGATTGGTATTTTTGTTGGCTATTTACAGAAAACAGAGAGTGGTTACCCCGGTGACTTTTCTTACAATACGTACATTTATAAAATAAAATGGGTTACTTTATTAACAACGAAAATTACAAGCAAAGGAATAGAAAAATTACAACTAGTATTTACAATTGAAACCATTGAGCTAACTGCAGACGGTTGCAAACAGTCTAAAGGTAGCTCAATTGATCCATGTCAATACCAGTAATAAAATAAAATAAAAAGCATAAAATAATATCTTTGAATAAGCATTTTCATCACATTGCTACCACTCCCAAATACTTGTAAAGTCTCCATCTTGTTAAGTCTAGTACCGATTTACCGGTATACCAAGCTAAGTAGAGCTTATGCTCTGCGTAGCTTTAGGCTAGATCTTGCTTTGTGTGACTGCCCGCAATTATTTATTTATTTACCTACGAAAAGTAATTTATAAAAAAGTATAGTAAGGTACTTGATCGAACTTGCTATTCCTCAGACGAGCCCGACAAACCCGGTAAACCAGACGTCGTGGACTGGGATAGAGACCACGTGGACCTCAA
This sequence comes from Eupithecia centaureata, assembly GCA_944547425.1. Taxonomy (NCBI): domain Eukaryota; kingdom Metazoa; phylum Arthropoda; class Insecta; order Lepidoptera; family Geometridae; genus Eupithecia; species Eupithecia centaureata. Next base: position 3,807,434 of record OX155702.1, on the reverse strand, counting down.
GTGGGAGAAACCGTTCAAAGACGGCGGATCTCCCATCACCGGCTACATCATTGAGAAGAGAGAGGTCGGCTCGCCCAAGTGGGTGAAGGCTTGTGAGGTAAGGGTTTACTTCTTTATTCCAGAATGTTCTCTTTGTTTACTGTAAGAAACCGTTCAAAGACGGCGGCTCTCCCATCACCGGCTACATCATTGAGAAGAGAGAGGTCGGCTCGCCCAAGTGGGTGAAGGCTTGTGAGGTAAGGCTTTACTTCTTTATTCCAGAATGTTCTCTTTGTTTACTGTAAGAAACCGTTCAAAGACGGCGGCTCTCCCATCACCGGCTACATCATTGAGAAGAGAGAGGTCGGCTCGCCCAAGTGGGTGAAGGCTTGTGAGGTAAGGATTTACTTGTTTATTACCGAAGTGTTCTTTTAGTTTACTGTTAAGTTTTTTGTTACTTAGTCAATCGACATAAACAGATTGTTAAAAGGTTGAAATCTGAATAAAAAAAAACGATTTTTTTTAAACTGAAACTCCCTGAAGGCAGCAAGAAAACTGGAAGCGGGTTCGATTCACGCTTTGGGACAAATGTTGGAACGATCTTCAAATATTTGTTCCGTGGTTGTTCCGTCTTTCTATGTATAAGAAAAAATATCAACATGTTATGGATACGATATGTTAAGATATCTGTCATCAATATTCAATATGTTAAGATATCATTAATTTGACTGTACCTTGGTAAACGTTTAATAACTGAGAGATAGGCACAACATTTCCCGCCATATAAATAAGTATTGGCTTTGACTTTCTGTAAAAAAGTACTAGCCAATCAGTAACCTCGTCCAATGAGCAGTTAGCCAATCCGGTGTCTTCCCGCCACCGGCCGCTACGTCAAATGTGCGCTGTAGCGCCGACATCTTGTTTCTTCATTGGCGTTTAGTTTCCCGCCGAGTACAGACGTGCTACCAAATACGTAGCACGCTTTTGAAGAAAGGTTCCAGAAAATATTTCAAAGTGCATACATTTCGCAAAGAATTATTGCAAAGTACATATAATATTCTAAAGGTTTGGTGTTAAATTGCATTACTGCGTAAGTACATTTTTCTTTGTCTACACCACTAGATACCCACATTTTTTCAATAAAATGATAATTTGCGAAATAAGTTTCGTAATTTGTTTTTGGACTAATGAGTCCATTTTATTTATATTTTGTTGGAGAATCACGGGTCGCACACATGTCGCATGGTTAGTACGAAAGCATACGCCTTTTACTACCTTGCACTAAGACCGTGACATTTTTCTTATTATATGTGCTCGCAAGCACGTGGTTATATTTGTTTTAATGACAAAAGCTGAGGCTTTTTACAACTACCTGGCATCCCATGTGCCAGTGACGCTAATAACAGCGGTAATTTTTCTTCTATTACTCCTAAGTAAGATTTTAACGGTATTTCCGTTCGATTCGTTTGAATTTATTTTGAGGTTATATGTTGCTATGTGCTAAAATAATTATTTTTCTAGCAAGGATGTTAACACGATATAATATGCAAAATTCTGACCGATATCGTGAAAACGAGACTTGAAAGACAACTGGAGAAGGAGGTCAATATTGAAGGGTAATGGAAATAACATCGTGAGTACTTTAAAATGTCGTTTTTTTTGTGTATTGTGGGCCACGCAGCCACGTGGGCAACGCGTACGATGGCCGTTTGGTTTTCACCTGCCCGTAATTTATACGCGAATATACAAAATATGAAATGTTGAGTTTATTTGCACTGTGCAAATAACACGTGGCCTACACCCAACGTCGGGTGGATTAATCTAATAGGTTGCCTAACCTATTCACTGCCTAGCCATTGCACAGAGCAGCTGGTTTTGCAAGGGCACTGAGTGTTAATGTAGGTTGGCAAGAGAATAACTTTTTTTTTCAGGAGCGGGTAGATACATATTTCATTGCCTATTGTTTTTGTACCAAACAGAAGTGTTGAAAATGCAAATATAAAGATGTGTCTCAAGTCCACGATTGACAAGATACATTTCAAGGATAAATACTGATAGGTTTTATGTTCCTATTTTCGAAATGAGCTAAGTTCCTTGATTTTTAAGCAAAACACCTCGTGTATTCTTGCAAGAATAAAAACCCCCGCAGGGTTGTTTTAACGCCCTCGCAGGGTTACAATGGCTGGCGCATTGTCATCTCCTTGCAAGTATATAATAAAACCCTCGCAGGGTTCATAACGCACCCTCGCAGGGCTGCGATAACATAAATAAAATTCGGGCGCACCGAATATTTTTCAGCTTTAGATTATCTTGGACAAGGAATAAAAACCCTCGCAGGGTTGTTTTAACGCCCTCGCAGGGCTACAATGGCTGGCGCATTGTCATCTCCTTGCAAGTATATAATAAAACCCTCGCAGGGTTCATAACGCACCCTCGCAGGGCTGCGATGACATAAATAAAAATTCGGGTGCACCGAATATTTTTCAGCTTTAGATTATCTTGGACAAGGAATAAAACCCTCGCAGGGTTGTTTTAACGCCCTCGCAGGGCTACAATGGCTGGCGCATAGTCACCTCCTTGCAAGTAAGTATATAATAAAACCCTCGCAGGGTTCATAACGCACCCTCGCAGGGCTGCGATGACATAAATAAAATTCGGGCGCACCGAATATTTTCAGCTTTGGATTATTTTGGACACGGAATAAAAACCCTCGCAGGGTTGTTTTAACGCCCTCGCAGGGCTACAATGGCTGCCGCATTGTCAACTCCTTGCAAATATATAATAAAACCCTCGCAGGGTTCATTACGCACCCTCGCAGGGCTGCGATGACAGATAAAATTCGGGCGAACCGAATATTTTTCAGCTTTAAATTGTCTTGGACGTGATATGCATTATTCTCGAATATTCAACGTAAGTATGTGTTCACATAAGCTTCAGAAAGGGTTGCTTGTTTGGATAAAGGAATTCATCGTGGTGGTGTACCTTCACCAGCGATGAATTTCAGGGTATCGCGTACCTACTCACAACAACTTCCAGGAAGGCTAACTATAAAAGCATCGTGGTGCACCTCCAACAGTGATGAAAATAAAAAGTCCAGGGTATCGCGTACCTATTGACAAGAACTTCCGGGAAGGTTTAACTATTATTAAATAGAAGCATCAATCGTGGTGCACCTCCAACAGGGATCAAAATAAAAAGTGCAGGGTATCGCGTACCTATTGACAAATGTCTTACCAATATATATGATTCGTGTATTGCATACCTATCAACAAAAGATCTGGGAGGTTCGATACCTATATAGACTTATTGTTAGACATTAACATTCAGAAGGAGCCGTTTAGCTGAAGGAATAATAAAATCTTCTGATAAACCGTACTTGTGACAAAAGTCATATAAAGATATCGTAAGAAACTCTTTTTAGCCAACTCGGGCTGATAAGCAGGTTGATAAATTTATCGATGGGCTGATATTTTAATAGGCAAATTATAAATTGCGTATAGCAGCTGGTTTGAGGTGCCATTGTGGATGAAGTGCAAGCCTAAGCCTTCGAGCTGATTTACATTCAACATAGTCTAACCCAGAGTTACTATTTTTCACACTGTATGATATGTGAACGGTAGCAGATATAAGAACCCTTTTGGATTCATGAGATCGCAGGAAAGACTCTAAGGTTAACATATAAGTTATTCAGTCTACCTACAAAACTTCTCATTGACGAGACAAGTTCTTTAAAATGATTAACAATTGTAGGGAACCACAAATAATTATGGAAATGAATTATAATATAAATGCTGCCCACCCGCATTAAAAATTTAGTGCCTATTATTAGAACTCCTCCATCACGAATTTGAATGTTGCGTGCGTGAGATAGTTGTTAGTATAAATAAGGAACTTCTACCAAAAACACAATATCTTGCACAAAGTTGCCTTCAGTATCAAGATACTGTCTGTCAGTGGATATGTCCACGCATATGTATGGGTCTAGCTCACTCACTGGCCTGACCGTTTTAAGAGTACATTGTATAAAAGATTTTACTTGTCAGACAAAAAGAAGGAGATTTGGTGAAAGTACTGGCGTTGCGTGCGGCACTAACTTAAGAGATTTTACTATCTATAAGTGTCTAGCGTATGTCATATAGCTACCTGTATAGGCTCTGAATTGTACCCAATCCATGTCCGGATTTATGATTGTGGGAACGATAAGGGTGTGAACGATAAGAAACATTCCCGTGTTTATTTACAACTACCCTCTTCATACTTTTTATAACCGGTGGCATTTCTTGGTTATCTGTCCAAAGGTGTGTACGGTAATAAATGTTCACGCGTTTATTTACAACTACCCTCATCATACTTTTTATCATAAGTGGCATTTCTGTTATCTGCTTTGTATGATAAATTGTTGAATGTATTCTCAACTGTATTAGACATCGCAAATACCAATACATTTTTAAAATTAAAATTTGAAACTGATGGAAACCTTGGAAAATCGTCATAGTCTTCTTTTTGAACGTCAGTAAAGGACAGGACATAAAGAACTGTTTATATTTTATAAAGTGTTACACTATTCTTTACAAGCAAGCGATCATTGTCAGCTTCTAAACTCTAGCGCTCTGTGATCCTTAATGAGAGAATAAAGGTACATCCATATTATCGCTTCGTAAGCGATGACGTCAGAATTATCAGTAATTTGTCGTGAGATGTTTTCAACATAACTACTAGTTAAGCGGAAAATGGTTCTTGATTATTAGTATATAAGCATTGTAGTACAACAGCCACTACTGCATCTCGAATGAAGAGCTTGTTTTCGAGGTACATTGACAATGGGTGACAATGTGGTATTCATGCACAATTCTAATACCTACAGTGTTACAAATAACGTTGGTTCTCGAAGTAAACTTGGTTTCACTGTCACAAGCTGCTTAGTAATCTAGGGTTTACTAGTTACCATTATTGGTCTTAATTTTATTGATGTCTCAATAGACCTCTCTATGTTAAGTACCTATATGCTCTCGGGTGAGAATTGGTAAATCTATTCGGTATGATTTTCGAATAACATTAGAAGGATATCCAGTGCGTATTTAAGAGCAAAACAAGTATAAGAAATAAAAGAAATAGATATACCTGTATTTTTAGCTATGTGTATCGGATCTAAGATTTCTTACGCTTCTACAGTGGAAATGTACACAAGTCTTATCGCAAAACTTGTAATCTAGTCCAAACATTGTGGGGAGGAAAAACCAGTTATTCAAATGTAATATAAGAACTTCCCATAACTGGACATTTTAGATGGACATAAAAAGCTTCACCATAAAGGTTCATAAAGTACCTACTCAGGTATTACAGCGCACTGCAATAAATTGAAATGTTAATGTAACTGTTTTCCGACATGCTTTAAATTGTTTAAAACGAGTACTATGTTCATAAAGCGGAGTTAAATACCTAGTACGTACTCATATTTTGGAGCAGATATTTTAGTTTTCAGTTGTGCAATGATTTATTGTCACCGAAGGTCGTACACAATGCAAAAGTTGCAAAAACTGTTTCTAAAAGAAGTTAAACTGCTGAAGTCTTATTATACAGTTAGGTATACTGATACAATACGAACATATTTAGCAATTTATTGTTATAAGTTTATCAGTCATCAGTATCCAATCACTCAGAATATAATTCATGCTGAGCTGCCCTATTGCATGATAATGTGTGGGGTTTTGTTCAGAATTTTTACTTATTATACTAGGATCGATGGCACATTCTATCACCATCGTGATAGAGTGCGATAAATCTGTTTAAAAATGGTATCTCTATGATATTGATTTCAGAACCAGTCGAAACAAGACATAAATGTCATTTAATTATTTAAGCCATCTGTTTATATGAGGTTATTTTAATTGTGTTTTGGACCATACGTATTGCAGTTTTGAATGTCACAATGACTAATTTGCATTCAAAGCGATGTGGCTTACGATTATAACATTATTTAAAAAATAGTAAGTTCACATTGGCGTTGAGTGTCTTCACCACCACCAGGCGATAACAAACACGTCTCAGTTATTAAACGTTTACCAAGGTACAGTCAAATTAATAGAAGCGTTTTACATAAAATAAAACGCATATTAATTTACTTACCTTGGTAAACGTTTACATTTTAAATTCTGCCTGGTGATATTCGACGCAATGAAGAAACAAGATGTCGGCGCTACAGCGCACATTTGACGTAGCGGCCGGTGGCGGGAAGACACCGGATTGGCTAACTGCTCATTGGACGAGGTTACTGATTGGCTAGTACTTTTTTACAGAAAGTCAAAGCCAATACTTATTTATATGGCGGGAAATGTTGTGCCTATCTCTCAGTTATTAAACGTTTACCAAGGTAAGTAAATTAATATGCGTTTTATTTTATGTAAAACGCTTCTATTAATTTTATAAAGTGTACTGTGTATTGTGTAATTCTGTAAACAAATAAAAAATATATTCTATTCTATATCTGTCATCTCTCATCATCATTCATAACAAATTCAAGATTATGCTATGTGAATTGTTCAGCATTATTTATTTATAATGTTTCCAGGTCGGACCTAACGACAACGAGAAAGCCACAGTACCTAACCTCGACGAGGGAACAGAGTACGAGTTCAGAGTACGCGCTGTCAACGAGGCGGGCCCGAGTGAACCCAGCGACGCGAGCAAGTCTGTCGTCTGCAAGCCGAGGCGGTGTAAGTACTTCTTCTTCTTCCTTATTCCACGCTAAGTGGGGTCGGCACAAAATGTATTTTTCCATTCTCCTCTGCTATCCGTCATCTCCGTGTAAATACGGAGATGACGGATAGCAGAGGAGAATGGAAAAATACATTTAACTTCAATTAAAAAACTACGTGTTATGGTATTTTTGTTTGGTTTGGTGACTAGTGGATACTGTCCAGTAGAACCCTTTAACTCTAGCCATTATAATAAGGCTTACTACAAAAAAACTTTTTTGATTATCTAGAGGAAAAACAAACTTGAAACAAGTTTTTCTCCACCTCGATTACTAAGAACCTTAAAAGGTTTCTCGTTCGCTTCATTACTTTACCAAAGATTGAATTGAACAAAAATCAAGGTGATCACTTTATATCCTAGTTTTAATTATATAAACTATCTGACATGTCCAAGAGTCTTATAAGGTATTAAGGAATAAAGCACGAGACGATTAAGTTCAGTTAGGTTTTCATTATTTAACAGCGAAATCAGCTCCGTATATTTTTTATATTCTTCTGTTATTGATTTCACTGTCCCTTTTCAGTGGCTCCTAAGATCGACCGCCGCTGCCTTCGGACCATCAAGGTCAAAGAAGGAGAACCCATCTCTTTGGACGTCAAGGTTTCTGGAGAACCGGCGCCTGACGTCACGTGGACTCTGAATGGAAAGAGCGTGGCGTCCGGAAGTGGACTTAAATGTAAGTTGTTTTAGGGATTAGATTGCTACGGACAACTCTGAATGTGATCAGAAATGTAATAATTTGTCGTCTGGAAGTCGACTCAAGGGTAAGTAGGTTATGGGTGAAAATGCAATGGATAAAAAGATCATCTAAGGTCAAAGAAGGAGAACCCATCTCTTTGGACGTCAAGGTCTCTGGAGAACCGGCGCCTGACGTCACGTGGACTCTGAATGGAAAGAGCGTGGCATCCGGAAGTGGACTTAAGTGTTAGTTGTTTTAGGGATTAGATTGCGACGACATTTGTGAATGTGATCAGAAATATAAATAATTTGTCGTCCCGAAGTCGACTTAGACGAAATTAGTTAGGGATGATAATGCAATGAATAAAGTTAAGATCTTTAGACGTCAACTTCTTAGGAACTGATTGCATATGGACTTTGAATGGAAAGAACGTGCCATCCGGAACTGGATTTAGAATTAGTTGCTTTACGGATGTAATTGCAATGGCACGTTTGATTTCCGAATAGAATGAAGGAACATATTGCTTCTCAGGCGTGCAAAGAGCGTGTAGTCATAAAATTGATCTAGACTACACAATCGTACGCTTAATAGAATCATCCTAAGTGCCAGGAATTAAAACACGTTTTTCATTGCACGTAATTCATTTCTCACCAAAGTTTTGCCTTGCTGAGTAAAGTCTAAATGACCAATGTATACGAAATTTTCCGAATGAAAATGATCGACAAGTGAATAAAGCACATTTAAAAATGACCGTTCTTACCAGTGAATAAAGCACATCTAAAAAAGACCGTTTTTACCACTGAATAAAGCACATTCGAAAATGACCGTTTTTGCCAGTGAATTAATGCACATTTGAAAATGACCATTCTGAATAAAGCACATTTTCCATTCCAGTGATAAACCTTCATTCCTACCAGTGAATAACGAATTTCAAAATTCTTTATTCACTCCAAACGACCATTATAAACGAAATTTCCCTTTATTTTACAAAAATGACCATTCTTACAAGTGAATAAAGCACATTTTCCATTCCAGTGATAAACGTGCCGTACATCAGCAAGTACCAGCATTCGAACCCGCGACGCAAGGACTCGGGCACGTACAAGATACAAGCGGTCAACAAGTACGGACAGGACACCGCCGAGCTCGATATTATTGTTATTTGTACGTATTTATGTTTATTATGTATTTAGTTCTGATGAAAAGACGATTTGGCACGGTGGGCGAAGATCCGCCTTCGACGCAGGAGGGTTCGATTCCCGCCTTGGGATAAATCTTTGGAAGATCTGTTAAATATTTGTTGCGGGTTCTGGGTGTTTTCTATGTGAAGTAAAAAAAAAGTAAGTCATCTAGTATCAATAACACAAGCTCTGCTTAGATTGGGGCTAGATGATGCTGTTTTAAACATAGAAAAGAACCCAGAACCTCCGAACAAATATTTGCAGATCGTACAAAGATTTTTAAAGGCGGGAATGGAAACCGCAAAATCTCCTGCGTCGCAGGCGGACGTCTCGCCCTATGTAATACTAATTTCGTGAAATATTTTACTGTATTCTAAGATAATACAATATAAACAAAGATATGTCACGGATAGACTAACACATAATGTAGGCAAAGTAATAGGTAACAAATTAGTTGTTATTTTTGTTACTTTCTATAAGAATCTCTAATAAACTTCTCTTGAATAGAAAAACCAGAGAAATAAAGATATATGACACATAAGCAAACAAATAATCGTAGCCCTCTTAACAACTAGTTTTACCCGTTATTTTTCTTACTTTCTTATAAAAATCTCTAATAAACTCATAGGCCTTTTAACAACTACTTTTGCCTTTATTTTCTTACTTTCTTATAACAAACTTTAATAAAATTCTCTTCTCTTGAACAGCAAAACCAGAGAAACCAGAAGGGCCACTGGAAGTGTCAGACATCCACAAAGACGGATGCAAGCTTAACTGGAAGCGGCCTAAGGACGATGGCGGAGAGCCGATCGAAGGTTACCTGGTGGAGAAATATGACCCCGAGACGGGTAGCTGGGTGCCCGTCGGCAAGACTATGGGCAATGTGCCGGAAATGGAGGTAGGTTCTATTAATAAATAGAAGTCATTTGTATTTTAAAAAACTATAAACATACCTACTTTTTATAATTTTAAGCAAAAATAAGAAAAATGATTAAAAAAGCTTGTCAGTTGTCATTTACTTTGCGTCCGCAAACGCCAACAGGAAAGGTTTCTCGCTGAAAAACAGCGTCGTGCGGCCCTCGTTCAGCACATACTGAGTTACAACCTATTTCGGCACAGAGTCATAGATGCGAAACTCGATTTGACACGTATCATTTGTGTTACTTTGATTGTAGACCTTGTTTCTTGTTAGATTTTGTAATTATCTGAGTATGTGTCGAAATAAATGTTTTCTATTCTATTCAATGCAATCGAAGGCAATAAAATGAAAATAATTTATTGCACACTTATAAGCAATGGAAAAAAATATCAATAAAATGTATTTGTACAGGTTGACGGCTTAATCCCGGGACACGAGTACAAGTTCCGCGTGAAAGCCATCAACAAGGAAGGCGAGTCGGAACCGCTTGAGACCTTCGGTTCTATCATCGCTAAGGATCCATTCAGTAAGTTACACTCGTCTACATTTTAACATATGTCCACTGTGGACAAAAGATTGAAGAGAACTGAAAATCAATTATCACTTTATTTCTTATATTATTTTGATAATTATTTAGTTACCTATAGTATTAAATTTGACTTGTGTAAGTGCTTATTTTGTAAGCCTAAAGAAATAAAGATATTGATTTACTGGTTCGACAAAATGGCAAACGCCAGAAAAGGCGATATTGAGACTCCAGTGGCTGCTACAGTGTTGATCTATCGAGTGAGATAATGCTGGACAATTTACACAGCATCATCAAAAAGCCAAAAAGCAGAGCCTGTGATATGGGTACTAGATGACTGACATACTTACTCAACTCACTGTACCGTACAGATTATTAATAGTAAAGCTTATGTGGAAATTTGTAATTACCTATCAGCACATATATGTTTACCTACTCAATAAGTTATTGTTAAATTAAATAATAGTACCGAGTGAAGCGATGACGCGATGGTCGGTTCGTTAACTTAGCAGCTCTACCCACATTTTTAAGGGTTTTTTTTAAATTATTTATTAAGTACTAATACTTGGACCTACCAATCTAATTAGATATTAATTTACCATTGTAATATCCTAGTTACTATATACCTACCCATATTTATGAAAGGCCTCATTACTTTAGCTATAGTTTATATAAGTGAATTTGTAAATTCTTAAGAGAAAAATAAAATATCTCAAACCTTAATAATAAAAGTAAACGTAATAAAAGTAAGCACCTTATACCAATAGTGCACGCGCGTAGCTGTACTTTAAACCTCATTCGTACCTTGCAGCGGTACCAGACGCGCCCACGGTACCAGTTCCCGAGGACTGGTCAGCCAGCCACGTGGACCTCAAATGGGAAGCTCCCATATCAGACGGGGGGTCTCCGATCATTGGCTACATCGTCGAGAAGAAGGACAAATACAGCCCGCTCTGGGAGAAGGCGGTGGAAACGCATGTGCCTACGCCCAGTGCTACTGTTAATGGGTAAGATTCTTCTAGAAGGTCTATTAGTCTGTGTGAAGTCTAAAGATTTAGATAACGTCATTTGTGTAAGTTGGGAAACTTAATATCAAAAATAAATTAAGCTTTGAAAAGTTCCCTCCGACTCCCTGTAAAATGTCGATGTAGCTACTGATCACTCAGTCATAAGATTCGCAAGATATGTTTTGCTAGCAAATTAGAGTGCATAACGTCAAAATTACTTTCGATAAGGAAGTTTTGAAGGCCAATTATTATTTCCTTTTGTATAAAACTCCCTTAAAGGGAGGGAGGAGGGAGTCCCTTTAAATCTCTCCACTCTGCCAAGAACATATAATGCCCAATGCTAAAAGAATAAGGATCAAGTTGTATTTGCTACGTAACAATCACTAACATCTCACATTTCCTTCCCACAGCCTGATCGAAGGCAACGAATATCAGTTCCGCGTCATAGCCGTCAACAAAGCCGGTCAGAGCAAGCCTTCTGAAGCCAGCAAGAACTTCATCGCCAAGCCTCGTTTCCTGGCTCCGAAGATAGACCGTCGCAACCTGCGTGACGTCACACTGTCTGCCGGATCCACGCTGAAGCTGGAGGCTGCTATCACTGGCGAGCCGGCGCCTGCTGTTGAATGGAGGTCAGTTAGATGACTATATGACTCTCATATGACTTAGCTCTGAAGATAGACCGTCACAACCTGCGTGACGTCACACTGTCTGCCGGATCCACGCTGAAGCTGGAGGCTGCTATCACTGGCGAGCCGGCGCCTGCTGTTGAATGGAGGTCAGTTAGATGACTATATGACTCTCATATGACTTAGCTCTGAAGATAGACCGTCGCAACCTGCGTGACGTCACACTGTCTGCCGGATCCACGCTGAAGCTGGAGGCTGCTATCACTGGCGAGCCGGCGCCTGCTGTTGAATGGAGGTCAGTTAGATGACTATATGACTCTCATATGACTTAGCTCTGAAGATAGACCGTCACAACCTGCGTGACGTCACACTGTCTGCCGGATCCACGCTGAAGCTGGAGGCTGCTATCACTGGCGAGCCGGCGCCTGCTGTTGAATGGAGGTCAGTCAAATGACTATATGGCTCTCATATGACTTAGCTCTGAAGATAGACCGTCGCAACCTGCGTGACGTCACACTGTCTGCTGGATCCACGCTGAAGCTGGAGGCTGCTATCACTGGCGAGCCGGCGCCTGCGGTTGAATGGAGGTCAGTCAGATGACTATATGACTCTCATATGACTTAGCTCTGAAGATAGACCGTCGCAACCTGCGTGACGTCACACTGTCTGCTGGATCCACGCTGAAGCTGGAGGCTGCTATCACTGGCGAGCCGGCGCCTGCGGTTGAATGGAGGTCAGTCAGATGACTATATGACTCTCAAATGACTTAGCTCTGAAGGTAGACCGTCGCAACCTGCGTGACGTTACACTGTCTGTGTTGAATGGATGTCAGTTAAATATAAACAATGAACTATATGACTCAAGAGAGCAGAATGGAAGAAGAATTCATGTTGTGCCGACCCCACTTAGCGTGGGATAAGTTCCGGAAGAAGAAGAAGAAGAAGAAGAAACTATATGACTCAAATGTCTTAGCTCTATGGAGATGATTTAAATGACTTTCATATGACTTAACTCTGTGTTTTTTATAATAAAAATCCGTCCAAAAGCAACACAAAAAATGTCTTAGTATACCTCTAGATATTGATGCTTTCAATGGGAATTCGTTAAAAAAAATTCAATACCACCTCTTACCAACAGATCTCAAAACATGCCGCTCCGCCCATCCAAAGCGATCACCATCGACAGTCCCGATTACTTCACTAAACTGATCGTCCGGCCGGTGCGGCGCGACGACTCGGGCGAGTACACGGTGACAGCTGTCAACTCGAGCGGGAAGGACACTGTGACTATTAACGTGCTGGTTACTGATAAGCCGACTAAGCCGGAAGGACCGTTGCAGGTGAGATTTTATAACTGGTAAATTCTCTTGAAGATTTTGTTCTAAAAAGATGGAAAAGAAGATTGATTAATTGTTTGAATAGGTTCGTTTTGTAAATACAAAAGTCTTAACAGAAACAGCAAACCGTCTACGTCTGTCTCATGGTGGGTCTAGACCAAGCAAACGAGAGCGAGCGCAGGCTAATAAACGAATGCGAACGAACCAATAAACGTTATGGCGAAAGCAACCGAAGGGTCTTCGTTCCCCTTCGGCCGTGCTCCATCGACGGCTTTCACTGGGGTTCACATGCTTTTGTTTAGTGTGGACACAACAGCGAACGCGAGTGAATGTGCGCTCCCGATTGTCGAATACCACACGTTCGCTTTCGCTCGCTCTCATTCCCTTGGTCTGGACCACATCTGGACCAACCATCAGACTGACCACTACACGTGACCCTTTTTGTTTTTCATCTTGTAATCTGTTTTATTTGATCAATAAAGAAAAGCAAAAATATTGGCAATATAATCAAAACATTCCTTTGTTATGATTATAAGTTAAAAAAGTAAGTTAAGTTGACTACTAATTTTACTATTGACAGAACATAACACAAGCTCTCATAGATGCTATTTGGATTGTCTAGCATTATTTATTTATGTTTCCTTTCAGATTTCGGACGTCCACAAAGAGGGAGCCACCCTCAAGTGGAAGCGTCCCAAAGACGACGGTGGAATCCCCATCGAGTACTACCAAGTGGACAAACTGGATACAGAGACTGGTGTCTGGGTGCCTTGCTCCAGATCTGATGAGCCCAGTAAGCAATACCTTTATTCTTCTTATCTTTCTATCTTCTTTTATGAGGACTTCTCAATGGTCCAAAGAGTTCAACCCAAGATATTTCCAGCCATTTTGATTTTGAGCAGTCTTTAGCGTAGAGTTCGCAGAGATTGGATTCCACTTTACCTTTTATTTACGTTTGATTATATTGCGACCTTCGATTTTACTACGACTAATGTCGCTAGTAGTTTTATCATTATGTTTTACTTACTATTTCAAATAAGTTGACTAAAAAACATGATTTGGTTTGTCAGTAAACTTCTTATAGCAGTGTTCACCAAAAGACAATCGAACAGTTAGCAGCTTCGTCGATTACCTTTGATAACAATTATTATTTATTATCATTTCATAGAACTTATGTCAGAGGTGTCAACTTAAATTCAAATGCTAGAATAAGCTTTTCTGAAGAATACTGACCCTAGTCTCTTCTCTAGTTCAGACCTAGATATTACCTAGATACCTAACAAATCTAGGGCAGCCTTGTAATATCATCATCATAAGCCTATATTAGTCCTTGTAACATATTTTTGAACTATTCTATTTGTTTTTTTAAGGATGCGACGTGACCGGCCTAACTCCTGGCAAGGAGTACAGATTCCGTGTCTCCGCCGTCAACAGCGAGGGCGAATCCGAGCCTCTGGACTCTGAACAGACCATCGTCGCTAAGAATCCATTCGATGAGCCTGGTAAGTAAATTATACTAGATATACTATATTATAATACTAGAATGATGATTATGTCTTTGAGGAAAAAGTACGAAACACACAGAAGCCGCAGGCAGAGCGGAGGCAAAGGCGTGCGAGTTGTATTCTGTTCATATGAAATCATATGAAAGCCTACACACACACACCGCAGGCGTTGCCATAGGAAAAACCGGCACGCCTTCGCCTCCGCTCCTTCTCCGGCTTCTGTGTGTTTCGAACTTTAAGGTGGTATTCCCACAAATGGTTAAGGCATCTGTAAATATAACAAACGCGCACGGGCCGAAAATCGTTTTTAATTTCCAGGAGCACCAGGCACACCCTCAGTGACCGATTGGGACAAAGACCACGTGGACCTCAAGTGGACGCCGCCCCGAGAGGACGGTGGCGCCCCCATCGAGGGTTATATCGTCGAGAAGAAGGACAAGTTCGGGAACTGGGAGAAGGCGGTCGAGGTGCCGGCTAATCAGACCACGGCCACCGTGCCTGATCTGATTGAGGGACAGACTTATGAGTTCAGGTGAGAAAATATCAGATTATTTAGAGGATAAAAATGTGTGGAATAACTTTTGCTCCAACTCGAAAACTAACAACCTAACTAGGTAAACCTTAAAAAGACAAGACTATTCGAACAAAAATCAAAGTGAGCACTTTATTTCCTAGTTTTAATTATTTGTAACATGAATTTTGTGACGTGTCCAAGAGTCCTGTTAGGTCTAAAGGAAATAAAGCACTTTGACTTTGAGAATAGACTTTATGCTTAGAACTCCAAGTGCTTTATTTCCTTTAGACCTTACAGGACTCTTGGACAAGTCAGAAATGAAAGATTCAGGTGATAATAGACTTTATACTTATTATTTAAAAAAAACCGCGACTTTAATTTGAATCCGTAGGCTGCGTTGAGTACTAGTAAGTTTTTTGACTTTTTGTAGCAAAACACGAGTAGTGTTTTGTCATGTATCAGATGTAGCCCCAAACAATAAATATTTTGTATGTATACCTCATCTACGTGAGTCGTTTTGATGCTTGGAGGGTCCTATCATCATCAGCCTATATCAGTTCACTGCTGGACATAGATCTCCCCTAATTATTGCCATAGCGCCCTGTCTTTCGCAGATTGTCATTCCACCTGGCCGTCCTACAATACTTACGACTATGCGGGTTTTCCAGCACTATTTATTAATTATTTAATGATGTATTTAATTCCCAGGGTCCGTGCCGTGAACAAGGCTGGTCCGGGCGAGCCTAGCGACAGCACGCACCCCATCGTAGCTAAGGCCAGGAATCTGGCGCCAAAGATCGACAGGACCAACCTTATTGATATCAAGATCAAGGTCGGACAGAAGTTCGCCTTCGATGTTAAGGTTTGTATCTACATTTCCTTTTTCTTTGTATAACTTACCCTTGGAGTCTAGACCCTGGGGTACCGAGGCTCTCCGGGTTTGAAACAAATTATCTGAGCGTCTGGTAGATGCGACGCGTAACCGAGAGCTGGTGAGTATCTGACTCAGCGCATCAGCATTGCCATACAGCGTAGTAATGCAGCCAGTGATGCGACTTGGTGATGCGACGACTGGTATTGATATTGATCAATTGAGCTACCTTTATACTGTTTGCAACCGTCTACAATCAGCTCAATAGTTTCAATTGTATATACTAGTTTTATTTTTTTCTATTCCTTTATTTACTATATAGTTCAATATTAACCTCCACAGGTTAGCGGAGAACCAATGCCAGAAACGAAATGGTTCCTCGCGAAGCGCGAAGTCAAATCCTCCGGCGACACAAAGGTTCAGCATTCAGACTACAACACAAAGATCAACTGCAAGGCTGCGACGCGCGCGGACAGCGGCCGGTACACCGTCACAGCTGAGAATATCAACGGGAAGGACGTAGCTGAGGTGGAGGTGGTGGTGCTCAGTGTGCCCAGCCCACCCGGGGGACCGCTCAAGGTATAGACATGTTTGAAACGTGAAGTCAAGTCTCCGGCGACACAAAGGTGCAGCATGCAGACTACACTACTCTGCAGTGTGAAAGTTTAGGATCTAAAATAAAATTTAAATACCTATGTAATTCACATACCAAAATAATTAAAATATATAAAAAACAAAATCCGACGAAACAAAATCCGACGAAACAAAATTTGACTCCGTTGGTCTCTGTGCTTTCTATGTAAAAATTTATATCTATGTAATGATTTGTGTTAAGTATATCAGTCATCTAGTACCCATAACACAAGCTCTGCTTAGCTTTGGGCTAGATGATGTTGTGTGGACTGTCCGGAATTATTTATTTATTTATTTATCCTCTCAGGTTTCCGACGTGCACGCCCACGGAGCCAAACTCTCCTGGAACCCGCCATCAGACGACGGCGGCCAGCCCATAGACAAATACGTGGTAGAACGTATGGACGAGGCGACGGGTCGCTGGGTGACGGCGGGCGAGACCGACGGGCCTCAGACCAGTCTGCAAGTAGACGGGCTACAGCCCGGACACAAGTACAAGTTCAGAGTCCGAGCTGTCAATAGGTGAGTTATATATTGGTAAGCTAGAAGCGGGTAGAGTCTGCAAGTACACGGGCTACAGCCCGGACACAAGTACAAGTTCAGAGTCCGAGCTGTCAATAGGTGAGTTATAATACAATTGGTAAGCTAGAAAAAGCAGGAGAAGAAGTGTTATTGAGTGAAGACCGTCACTCCGTAAACGTAAGACGTCCTGAAGCATCTTTTTCACTTTATTTTTTTGTGACACTCAAGACTCGCATGACACTGTGCCAGGTAACCATTCAAGTATAAAAATCTGTCACATTTAACTAATATCTATTATTTTACCTCCTTCATGCTAAGTCAATAAAACAAAACAATTGTTATTGCATATACATATGTAGTTGAGATGTTTATAAGTAAGAAAGATATTGTATTCATAACCTAAGCTTTGAGTAGCTTACTCTAAGGCTAGATAGTGCTGTGTGGATTGTCCTCCAGATATATTTAGTTATTAATAATTTACATTACAATAACCTCAATCTACCCCCCCTAGACAAGGAAAATCAGAACCCCTCACGACCCCCCACGCGACCGAAGCCAAGAACCCCTTCGACACCGCCGGCAAGCCTGGTCTCCCGAAGGTCAAGGACTTCGACAGAGACTTCGTGGAGCTGGAGTGGACCAGACCCACGTCGGATGGAGGGGCGCCGATCACTGGATACGTTATTGAGAAGAAGGATCGCTTCTCGCCTGATTGGGAGGAGTGTGCTCAGGTAAGAGAGATTACTTCTTGTCCGTCCTAAGGTTGCCTGGAAGAGATCGCTTTTAGCGATAAGCCCATCGTACATTATCTGTATTGTTTTGTGCTTTCTTCTGTTTATTTGGTGTGCAATGTGCAATAAAGTATGTATTAATGTATTGTAAGAGAGCTCTTTGACTAGTAGATAAGATTCAATATTTATCCGCCACAGCAGTATGCTAATTTATATAAAGGAAAACCAGAGGCTTTAAATAACAGAGTTACCAATAGGTTAATAACAGCTTAGCTATATTTTATTTCTGCCGAGATTCCAACAATAATAATCAGTCGGCAATATGCTCGAGTAAAATTTGCTCGAAGCAATATGATGCAAAACTAATAAAGACGATATGATAGATTGATGATGATGCAGCAAGTAATAAGTGCCTTTACTTTAAACTAACATATTGGCTCTTCAAATTTGATGAGAAAGAGGCGGCTCTTTCATTACGATCTAATAAAACAGGATGGCATCATTTGCTGCTGTGAAAGTATTAGTCAAAGTCATTATCTAACTAAATATTACTTTAGTTTTGGCGTCACCTAATTTGATTCCAATGTGTCATGAGTTTAATTTAAATTAAACTCTTTAGACCTTAAAATAGGGTGGAATGAAATAAAAATATTCAGCGAAGATAAGCTTCCGATGTCCTAAGTATATTTAAATTTGAACTCTATGTGTTTAACGTTTAAATGTTATTTCAGATCGAGGGCGATGTAACAACAGGCAAGGTGCCCGACCTTATTGAAGGCAACACGTACGAATTCAGAGTGCGTGCTGTTAATAAGGCTGGAAAGGTAAGAAAACTATTAAAGTTGAGAAATAAAAGAAAATGTCATTTGTAACGCTGTTTCAAGGGGTGATTACAAAATGGCGATTCGGAACCTTTTTCAAACTTGGTAAAGATTTTATTTTTAGAGACATTATTTGAATAACTATTTTTAATGAGGGTAATTGCAAAATGTCTTTTAATCTTGTTTCATGCTATTTTTACAATTTATATCATAGTTATTTCATATTATTTTGCTTTGGTTTTAGTAAAACAGGACCCAAATAAATTAGTATTTAATATTCCAGGGTGAACCATCAGACGCCACCGCACCACACCTAGCCCGGCCCAAGAACCTAGCGCCGAAGATCGACAGAAACTTCATGTTCGACATAAAGGTCAAAGTCGGTCAGAACTTCGAGCTCGATGTCCCTGTGGCCGGCGAACCCGTGCCCACCAAGGAATGGCTCAACGGAGACAACCTTATTATGAACAGTGATAGGGTCAAAATCGTACACGACGACCACAGCACTAAAATCCGCGTCATCGATGCGAAGAGAGGCGATTCTGGCATTTATACCCTTAACGCTAAAAACATTAATGGCAAAGACAAAGCTACAGTCAAGATCTTAGTCATGGATACGCCAACGCCGCCCGAAGGCCCGCTTAGAGCTGACGATATCACCAAGTCAGGATGCTCGTTGCGCTGGCGACCACCCAAAGACGACGGTGGAAGCGAGATCACACACTACGTCGTCGAAAAGATGGACCAAGAGAACCTCAGGTGGATCCCAGCTGGAGAAGTCCAAGGCTGCAGCATCAGGATCGACCACCTCATCGAAGGTCACGATTACAACTTCAGGGTACGCGCTGTCAACAAACACGGCGAATCCCAGCCATTGGTCGGTCACGAACCAATCACAGCCAAGGATCCTTACGGAACACCCGACAAACCCGGAACACCAGTGGTCAAAGACTGGGACAAAGATCACATGGATATTGAATGGGTACCGCCTAAGAAAGATGGCGGATCACCCATCACTGGCTATGTCATCGAGGCCAAGAAACGCTACGGACCTTGGGAGGTAGCCGCCACTGTACCAGGAAACAAGACCACAGCGACCATACCTAACCTACAAGAAGGAGAGGAATATGAATTCAGAGTTATCGCTGTCAACAAAGCCGGTAACGGTGAACCCAGTGACGGCTCGATGCCACAAGTCGCTAAAGCACGATTCTGT
Source organism: Eupithecia centaureata (assembly GCA_944547425.1). NCBI lineage: Eukaryota > Metazoa > Arthropoda > Insecta > Lepidoptera > Geometridae > Eupithecia > Eupithecia centaureata. Next base: position 3,787,612 of record OX155702.1, on the reverse strand, counting down.
GTCCCGCACTTCGACAAAACACTGCTCTCAGATAAGACAGTTAAGGCTGGACAGAGGATACAATATGAGATTCCGATCGAAGCATCGCCTAAGCCAACAGTTGAATGGCAGATCAACGGAAAGGTTGTCAAACCTACAGACAGAATCGATGTACAAGTGCTCCATAACAGGGTTATATTAGACATTCCATTCTCCGTACGTTCCGACGGAGGCGTTTATAAACTTACCCTGACCAACGACCTTGGAGTCTGCTCAGCCACTGCTCAAGTGACCGTCCTGGACAAACCTTCAAGGCCAGAGAAGCCGTTGTTAGTCGCTGATGTCACAAAGGACTCTTGCTCCTTATCTTGGAAGGTTCCGCTCGACGACGGTGGATCCCCAATCTTGCACTACGTTATCGAGAAGATGGATCTGTCTCGTGGTACTTGGTCCGATGCTGGAATGAGTACTTACCTATCTCATCAAGTAACAAGACTAATTCACATGAAGGAGTATAGATTTAGAGTGAGCGCTGTCAATGCTATCGGGCAATCAGAGCCGCTCGAGCTTGATAAGTCTATTATCGCCAAGAACGAGTGTGACGAGCCTTCTGCTCCTGGAAAGCCTCAAGCTACGGACTGGAGCAAAGATCACGTAGACCTGGAATGGACTCCACCGAAGACCGATGGTGGTGCACCATTGACAGGATACATCATCCAGAAGAAAGAAAAGGGAAGCCCGTACTGGGTAAATGCTGCCCATGTGCCTCCCGGAAAGAACAAGGCTACAGTACCAGATCTGACTGAAGGACAGGATTATGAGTTCAGGGTCATTGCTGTCAACAAGGCTGGCCAATCAGAACCGTCGGAAGCATCTGACGTCATCACAGCAAAGGACAGATTCGTAGCACCGAAGATCCTAACACCGCTGAAGGAAATCCGCATCAAGGCAGGTCTTATCTTCCATCTGGATGTAGACTTCATCGGAGAACCTTTCCCGGATGTAACGTGGACCTGCGATGGAAAGGCTGTCGTTGCTAACGAAAGAACGACAGTTACTTCTGTCGGACACCACACTATTGTGCACACTGTTAACTGCAAGCGGTCTGATGCTGGAAAGTACAACCTCAAACTGAAGAATGACTCTGGCACTGATGAGGGAAGCTTTGAACTGATCGTCTTGGATGTTCCTGGGGCGCCTCAAGCGCCGTTCGAATACGAAGAAATCACAGCGCAATCTGTCACGCTATCATGGAAACCACCGAAAGACAATGGCGGCAGCGAACTGACGGCTTACGTCATTGAGAAGCGTGATTTGACACACGGAGGCGGCTGGGTCCCAGCTGTCACTTACATCAACCCTAAATTCAACCACGCGACTGTACCACGTCTTTCCGAAGGTACTAAATACGAGTTCAGAGTCTTCGCAGAAAATCTGCAAGGAAGGTCTGAACCGCTGACAACTGACAGACCTATCGTCGCTAAGAACCAATACACAGTACCTGGCAAACCTGGTAAACCAGAGGTGGCTTCCGCTGATAAGGACCACATCAAGATCAGATGGTCTTCGCCCATCTCGAACGGAGGATCCAACATTATTGGATACGACGTCGAGAGAAGAGACAAAGCTACTGGCCGCTGGATAAAATTGAACAAAGACCCTGTAAGGAATTCAGAATATGAAGACGATAGAGTACAGGAAGGTCATCAATACGAGTATAGGGTAGCAGCCGTCAACGCGGCTGGCCCAGGACAACATTCCGACCCATCCAACGTCATCATCGCTAAACCAATGAAGGAGAAGCCGAAGTTACATCTCGAGCATCTCATTGGCAAGAAGATCAAGGTCAGGGCTGGCGAACCAATCAACGTCAACATTCCTATCGATGGAGCTCCTACTCCTACCATCACTTGGACCAAGGGATCAGTCACTCTGGCACCTACTCTCAGAATCACCGCTGAAACCAAGAATGGAGAAACTAAACTCTCCATCGAAAAGTCTACGCGCGATGATGCTGGAAAATACACGATCACAGCTGAAAACGCTCACGGCAAGGATTCCGCTGATATCGAAGTTATTGTCGTTGACAAGCCTGGTATACCAAGAGGACCATTGGTGCCGCTACCAGTGACGCATGACTCTATGAGCCTCACATGGCACCCGCCTAGCGACGACGGCGGCAGCGAAATCACTGGATACGTCGTCGAGGTCGCCGAATTCGGCGTCAACGACTGGCGTACCGTTGCCGGCTTCTGTCCTAAATGCTCTTTCAGTGTCAAGAATCTCACTGAAGGAAAGAAATACGTGTTCCGCGTACGCGCTGAGAACTTGTACGGAGTATCAGATCCGTTGGAAAGCAAGCCGACGTTGGCAAAGAGTCCGTTCGACGCTCCAGACGCGCCAGACACGCCAAAGATTACCGGCTACAGCGCAAACAGCTGCTCTCTCGAATGGCAGCCACCAGCTAACTGCGGCGGCAAGCCAATCTCAGGCTACTACGTCGAGAAGAGAGAACGCGGAGGCGAATGGGTCAAGGTCAACAACTACCCAACTCCCAACACTTGCTACACTGTACCCGACCTGCGCGAAGGCAACAGATATGAATTCCGCGTCATCGCCGTCAACGAGGCCGGTCCGGGCAAGCCTAGCAAGCCTACCGAGCCGATCACAGCCGAAACGCAACGACTCAAGCCGAGCGCACCCGAAGCGCCCAAACCCGACCGGGTCACCAAAGACTCCGTCACGCTATCCTGGAGGCCGCCAAAGAGCGACGGTGGAGCCAAAATCAAGGGATACATCATCCAACAGAAAGGAAAGGGCGACAAAGACTGGAAGGATGTCAACGACGTACCTATCGTTGGCTTGGTACATACGGTACCGAAACTCAAGGAAGGCGAAGATTACCAGTTCAGGGTTATCGCCGTCAACGAGGTCGGCAGATCCGAACCTAGCAAGCCAACAGCCGATATCACTATCGCTGAACAGCCGAACAAGCCTTGCATGGACCTCGGAGGTGTTAGAGACATCACAGTACGCGCTGGAGAAGATTTCTCCATTCACGTTCCGTACACCGGCTTCCCGCAACCAACTGCGCAATGGTTCGCCGAAGACAACCTTATCGATGTCGAAGGAGATTCCAGAATCTTCCAGAAGATCACTCCCGAATCTGCTTCCCTTGTCGTCAAGAACGCGAAGCGCTCCGATGGAGGGCAGTACAGGTTACAGCTACGCAATCCATCTGGATACGACACGGCTACTATCAACGTTCGCGTTTTGGACAGGCCTGGTAAACCAGAGAACCTTCGCGCTGATGAATTCGAAGGCGAAGCGCTCACTCTGTACTGGAACCCACCGAAAGACAACGGCGGCGGCGAAATCACCAACTACGTTATCGAGAAACGCGAAGCAAGAACGCCCAACTGGACCAAAGTATCCGGTTATGTTACAACACCGTTCCTACGCGTGAAGAACTTGTCTGTCGGCAAAAGCTACGACTTCAGAGTCATGGCCGAGAACCAATACGGTCAATCCGACCCCGTCCAAACCACAGAGCCTATTAAAGCCAGACATCCGTTCGACCCGCCTGGAGCGCCGGGTGCTCCGAAATCCGTGGAAACGACAGAGACTTCCATCACTCTCACTTGGACGAAGCCCCGTCACGACGGTGGATCACCTATCACTGGTTATATCCTAGAAAAGCGACTAATAACCGAAGATAAGTGGACTAAAGCATGCCACGCACACATTCCTGATACAAACTACAAGGTTATGGGTCTTATTGAGAACCATGAATATGAATTCAGAGTGTCGGCAGTGAACGCTGCCGGCCAAGGGCCATGGTCGCAGTCCTCTGATGCCATCAGGGCTAGTGCGCCACCGAACTCGCCTAAGATCACGTCGGATCTCAGTTTGAGGGATATCACAGTTATTGCTGGAGAGGAAATCAAGATCACTGTACCGTTTACTGGCAATCCTAGGCCCAAGGTGAGCTTATTTTTATTTATTAGCGTAAATCTGTCAAAGTTGTTGATTTAGCAGTCAAAATGTAGTTAGTTTTAAGTATATTTCGATAAATGATGGGCTATAAAAAATAGTAGTGAAAAATTGTAACAACTTTAAACTAGTGTTATAGTTTTTAAACTAGAGTTTAAAAGACTATAGCTTAGTTTTATGTCAACAAACTTTTCTCAAAGTAACTTTAACTTGAAAATGTTAGTGGGGGACAGATTTTGGAACGAGTCTGCAAAAAAGCACGACCGTGATCTAGGCCCCGAGTTTAGTTTGAGATATCGAGCCGTAATCGTGACTGTTCATTTTTGTGTGGATTTACGTAGTCTGTCGTCAGTTTTAACTGGAAATCTTAAGCAATATACTGTTGGACAGATTCTGAAACCTCTTTTTAAATTCATCCATCACTATGGGGCTAGATAATTTTGAAAAAAATGTAGAATTTGTATTTGGAATGCCAATAATAATAAGCTTATAAAAACCTTAACTAATTCAGAACCTATTTCTCCCAGGTATCATGGATAATAAACAACGACGAAGTATTCCCTGACGGACGCCTTCGTTTCGTGACGTCCGACATTGACACCGTCTTCCACAACTCGTCTGCGAAGCGCTCTGACACCGGATCTTATACCATCCAGCTGGTGAACAGCGAGGGATCGGATAGTGCTACTTGCAGGGTAAGTAAAGCCTTCGTTTCGTGACGTCAGATATTGACAGGATATTGCAGGGTTAGTAGTTCAGCAATATCTTTTGGATTGCAAAATGTTGAGAATTTGCAGATAAATATACAAAAAAATATTTTGAAACAAAAATTTATTCGAGGAATGAAAGCAAATTAGGAATAGTGTTGACAAATGATATAGTTGAGATAACTGAAAACTGTTGCGTACAATCGAGTAGTTGCTCAGCTAAATGAAGCATAAAAATACCAATCGGAACCGTCCCCAAGACTGGTAACAAGACTGGTACAAGTTGGTAACAATAATTCTTACCGAACTTTCGATTGATGATGGTTTTTCTAAAAACATGCACATATAAAAACCTGCTTCCACTCAATCATAATTTGAAATACATTCTATTTTGTTTGAAAGTAATAATTTAAATATTTAAATTTTCTTAACTATGAAGGAGGGCGTTGTCATCTGCGACACAGTTTCCTAAGCATACTCAGGGACAGACGGACAGCAGAAGCGACTTTGTTAAATTAAATAAATAAATCGTTTCTTACGGAACAATAACAATAGTTTCATGGTTAAAAATGGAAACGATGCCATCTGCAGGAGTTTAAAAAACTGTGTCGCAGATGTCAACGCCATCCTCCGATGTTAAAAGACATCGGAGGAGGGCGTTGTCAGTACAGTTCCAAAATTTTATAATACAGTAAAAAAAAACATATAGTAACGAGTTATTTATGTATTTCCTTTCTCCAGGTGCTGGTAGTGGACCGACCATTTCCACCCGTGGGACCGTTCGACGCGTACGACATTACACCCGACACTTGCACGCTGTCATGGAAACAGCCGCTTGATGACGGCGGATCACCCATCACTAACTATGTCGTCGAGAAGATGGATAGCAGTGGAGTAAGTAGTAGACGGGAGTAGACTGCAGTAGACCGTAGCGGAAGATAGAATATTCTTTTAGTCTGGGATGTCAAACATGCCGTCGTATCACCAAATAGACTATGATTCATGACAGATAAGATAGATAGATATCTTCTTTATTGCACCATCAAAATTTGTAGTTACATATAAGCTTAACACTAATAACTACATCTAAAGTGGCACAATCGGCGGCCTTATCGCTAAAATTATATCATCAGAACATTTTCTTGCAAGTCTTAATCCTTCTGGCTACCGATCCTTACTTATTAATATTATAAACCCGAATGCTTGTATGTATGGATGTTTGTTAATCTTTCACCCAAAATCTATTGAACGGATCTTGCTGAAATTGAACAGTCGTTTTGGCACTGGAATAAAACATAGCCTGCTTTTCATCCCTTAAATTAGCCCCCATGGAATAGAAATAGCCTTGAGATGTTTCCATAGAAAAAAAGGCGTGCGAAGTTGCGTGCAGATGCTAGTACAATAAATAAATATGCTGGACAATCCACATAGTATCATCTAGCCCCAAGCTAAGCAAAACTTGTGTTATGAGATACGATACGATATGTATTGAGATACTACAAGAAAGCGGCGTGAAATCGGACAAAACCGTATTTAGAACATGTTGTGATGTCAAATGGTTTGGGCTACGATCTCGCCCAAACCGTGCTAGGCCATAGTGAATCAACCCCAGGCTCTAGACGAGCCATAGGGTTAAAATGTCGAGGAAATACTGTTTAAAGTAACTATATCTAACCTAATATCAACAGATCTGGGTGAAGACATCGTCGTTCGTCCGCAATTGCCATTACAACGTGATGGGATTGGAACCTAACCACAAGTACACGTTCCGCGTGCGCGCCGAGAACCAATACGGCGTCTCGGACCCGCTCACCATGGACGATCCTATCACTGCCAAGGTATTCTTTTAACCGCTACATTGACCGTGGGGATATAAATATACCCAAGAAAAAAAAAACGTTATCTGGACCTTGGGTATAAAACCATCCCATCGATTCGATGCTCGAATTTAAGTTTATCTCCTTTTAACCTTATATCGTAGGCGCCTTAGCTTTGTTTCGTGTATTTTGTTTCATTATGTAACGGTCGTGCGTCGCATAGTTTTGTATGTGTGCGTGTGTAAAGTCAGACGCTAGCATTTCGCGCGTAATTGTTTTCTGTCTGCGCTCGGTGATTTTAGTAAACAATTATGTAATAATGGGTTAATTTGTATTGCGACTTAAGAAAAATAAATATATCAAAAGATCCTGGTCGATATTTCTCAATGTAGAAATAAAATTTTGCTCAACCTTCATAATTAGCACGGTCAGAGAGTGGAATGAGCTTCCTGCGTCTGTTTTCCCGCTAGAGTACGATCTCGGAAGTCTTTAAATCAAGAGGGAATAAGTTCCTTCTGGGAAAGCGTGCTCCATCTTAGGCCACATCTTCACTTACCTGAGTTAGTGGCCAAACGCTCGACCGTTTCCAATAAAAAAACACCATCAATGTGTTTGAAGACAATGAAATACGCAATATTTATCTTTATAAATAATATTGGTCAAATCTTAAGTAAAAGTATATGGGAACACACGGGTAGTGTGGTCCCTTTTCAACTTTAAAATAAAAAATGATTTGACAAAATTGCTCCAGCTAGAAAGTAGGTATCGTATAACATACAGTTATAAAAAGGGAGCTATTATAGCTCATATTTTAGAAGTCAGAGGTAAATCTAGAAACTACCCTATCCGGTTAATGACAGTTGGAGGAATTTCACCAAAATATATGAAAGAAAATCCACCAAAATATATTTAAAGGTCTTAAAATGTATTGAAATGTTTATTTATTTTGAGAGAAATTTTGAGGGATTTTATTTTGTTGTTCTTATAAAAAATTAAAAATCGAAAATGCTTGCCATGTGGACCCATTTTAATTAGATCAAGATGTGACTAGTCTTTTTTTAATTATCGTTAATAATGCATGTTTTACTTTTATTTCTTTAAAAATGTTATACAGTTTTTTAAATATTTATACAGATAATGATCCAACATCTAATTTCCCCACAGTTCTCATTCACCGTTCCCGACCCGCCGGGCGCGCCGCGCGTGGTCGAATGGGACGGATCCACCGCCACCGTCGTATGGGACAGACCCAGATCTGACGGAGGGGCCAGGATTCAAGGGTACAAGATTGAGTTCAAGGATGTCACGGATAGCGTATGGTCTGGTGCTGACTATCTCGTTAAAGACTGTACTTACCAGGTGAGTTTGACGTTTATCTTATTTATTATATGAATGAATGAAGACTTTATTTGTACTCAGGCAGGACACACACTACATTTAAGGAGCTTATATCTAATTAAAAAATAATAAACATAGTACAAAAAGGCGGCCTTATCGCTGAGAGCGATTTCTCCCAGATTTATTATCATTATCAACTCATTTATTTCAGATATCCATAGAATATTTACAAACTTAGTCATTAAATGTTACAATCAGATTTAAATATAATAATTACGTGTAAATATTTACAATTATAAAGTTTTGAACAATTAAGTTGTCAATTTAAATGGTACTTAACAGTGACTTAGAGCTAACGACAACGGGTGTATTATACATATAAACCATCCTCTTGAATATCTCTATCTCTTAAATTACATTCTGGTAGTTTGTCATTGAAAATATGAAGTTGCGAATTACAAAGAACGAGTGAGTGAATGCAACGAATGAATGAAACAAATAAACTAAAGAATGCTTTCTTGCTTATTGTAAACTAGCGACCCGTCCCGGCTTCCGCACGGTTTTATTATACGTGTAAACCTTCCTCTTGAATCACTATCTATTAAAAAAACCGCATCAAAATCCGTTGCGTAATCTTAAAAAGCATACCAAGGGACATAGGGACAGAGAAGTGATTCTATTTTTATGTTTTAAAACATTTTCTAACCTATCATGAAATGTTTTGTGAAAAAAATGATGTTTTAATTTTTGAATCTGGTGCTTACATTGCAAATATATACCTATTTTTGAATTACAAAGAACGAGTGAGTGAATGCAACGAATGAATGAAACGAATAAACTTAAGAATGCTTTCTTCTTTATTGTAAATATAATGTCCCCTTCCAGGCTTACAACCTAGAGCCAGGTCACGAGTACGAGTTCCGCGTGCGCGCGCAGAACGCGGCCGGGCTCGGCAAGCATTCCCTGAGCTCGCAGCGGTACAAGGTGCGCGCGCGCACGGCGCCGCCCTCCGCGCCCCGCGCCCCGCGCGTCGCGCGCGTCGGACGCAACTACGTGGACCTCACGTGGGACCCGCCCGCTAGCGATGGAGGTGAGGCTTGGTGTACGGTTCGTACAATAAAGGCGATATCAGACGGTTCACTTTTCGTTCATCTTTGTCTTTCATTGGGCATCTTTCACTCGAAATGATTCGTCTAAACCCCAAATAAAACAAGAGTGCCGAATGAATTCACTAATGAACCGATCCGACGATGTCAGATTTTTTCATTCGGCATCTTTCACTCCCACTCCGAATGAATGAAAAATGAACGGTCTGCACACTGAGAGAACGTTCAATCGTATTCTGCCATTTTGTCTCGAGCCCGGTAGCAGACGCACGTCCCGGTGCGTCACGGAAAATTGGCGGCATAATGGTAAAAACGACTTCACCCGATGAAATATTAAGTAAATAACAGATGAACGTTCTTTTCTTTGTCATTCGCAGTAAGTCGTGTGAACATGGAATGAAAGAAAAATGAAGCATTCATTCGAGTGTATGTTCTATCGAGTGAACCGTCTGATATCGCCTTAAGTAAAATGCAACTCAGCATAAACCTGTACCGTGGGACCGACCGAGGCGCGACATGCGGTAATCCGCGCCAGTCCACATTGACATCGCGACTCATCAACATCTTTCCATTAATAACTTTGTTGCAATATACGTGTAGTGTGTAAAAGTTTCTCGCGTTTCTCTGACGTCCCCAACACTTGGGTTATAAGGTTCACGCAATTACCCATGGCAAAATAATCATTTCAAATAATAAGGCCGAGCGCTATTTCTGTAATGAAACCACATTCCCTAACAGTTTCCGTCTAGCATTTATCTTAAAGATAAAGTTCAAACAAGTTGCGTCGGACGCAACTACGTGGATCTCATGTGGGACCCGCCTGCTAGCGATGGAGGTGAGGCTTGGGTTATATAAGGTTCACGCAATTACCCATAGCAAAATAATCATTTCAAATAATAAGGCCGAGCGCTATTTCTGTAATGAAACCACTTTCCCTAACAGTTTCTGTCTAAAGATAAAGTTCAAACAAGTTGCGTCGGACGCAACTACGTGGACCTCACGTGGGACCCGCCCGCTAGCGATGGAGGTGAGGCTTGGGTTATATAAGGTTCACGCAATTATCCATGGCAAAATAATCATTTCTAATTAATGAGGCCGATTGCTATTTCTGGAATGAAACCACATTCCTAACAGTTTCTGTCTAGCATTTATCTTAAAGATAAAGTTCAAACAAGTTGCGTCGGACGCAACTACGTGGACCTCACGTGGGACCCGCCTGCTAGCGATGGAGGTGAGGCTTGGGTTATATAAGGTTCACGCAATTATCCATGGCAAAATAATCATTTCTAATTAATGAGGCCGATTGCTATTTCTGGAATGAAACCACATTCCTAACAGTTTCTGTCTAGCATTTATCTTAAAGATAAAGTTCAAACAAGTTGCGTCGGACGCAACTACGTGGACCTCACGTGGGACCCGCCCGCTAGCGATGGAGGTGAGGCTTGGGTTATATAAGGTTCACGCAATTATCCATGGCAAAATAATCATTTCTAATTAATAAGGCCGATTGCTATTTCTGGAATGAAACCACATTCCTAACAGTTTCTGTCTAGCATTTATCTTAAAGATAAAGTTCAAACAAGTTGCGTCGGACGCAACTACGTGGACCTCACGTGGGACCCGCCTGCTAGCGATGGAGGTGAGGCTTGGGTTATATAAGGTTCACGCAATTATCCATGGCAAAATAATCATTTCTAATTAATGAGGCCGATTGCTATTTCTGGAATGAAACCACATTCCTAACAGTTTCTGTCTAGCATTTATCTTAAAGATAAAGTTCAAACAAGTTGCGTCGGACGCAACTACGTGGACCTCACGTGGGACCCGCCCGCTAGCGATGGAGGTGAGGCTTGGGTTATATAAGGTTCACGCAATTATCCATGGCAAAATAATCATTTCTAATTAATAAGGCCGATTGCTATTTCTGGAATGAAACCACATTCCTAACAGTTTCTGTCTAGCATTTATCTTAAAGATAAAGTTCAAACAAGTTGCGTCGGACGCAACTACGTGGACCTCACGTGGGACCCGCCCGCTAGCGATGGAGGTGAGGCTTGGGTTATATAAGGTTCACGCAATTATCCATGGCAAAATAATCATTTCTAATTAATGAGGCCGATTGCTATTTCTGGAATGAAACCACATTCCTAACAGTTTCTGTCTAGCATTTATCTTAAAGATAAAGTTCAAACAAGTTGCGTCGGACGCAACTACGTGGACCTCACGTGGGACCCGCCCGCTAGCGACGGAGGTGAGGCTTGGGTTATATAAGGTTCACGCAATTATCCATGGCAAAATAATCATTTCTAATTAATAAGGCCGATTGCTATTTCTGGAATGAAACCACATTCCTAACAGTTTCTGTCTAGCATTTATCTTAAAGATAAAGTTCAAACAAGTTGCGTCGGACGCAACTACGTGGACCTCACGTGGGACCCGCCTGCTAGCGATGGAGGTGAGGCTTGGGTTATATAAGGTTCACGCAATTATCCATGGCAAAATAATCATTTCTAATTAATGAGGCCGATTGCTATTTCTGGAATGAAACCACATTCCTAACAGTTTCTGTCTAGCATTTATCTTAAAGATAAAGTTCAAACAAGTTGCGTCGGACGCAACTACGTGGACCTCACGTGGGACCCGCCCGCTAGCGATGGAGGTGAGGCTTGGGTTATATAAGGTTCACGCAATTATCCATGGCAAAATAATCATTTCTAATTAATGAGGCCGATTGCTATTTCTGGAATGAAACCACATTCCTAACAGTTTCTGTCTAGCATTTATCTTAAAGATAAAGTTCAAACAAGTTGCGTCGGACGCAACTACGTGGACCTCACGTGGGACCCGCCCGCTAGCGATGGAGGTGAGGCTTGGGTTATATAAGGTTCACGCAATTATCCATGGCAAAATAATCATTTCTAATTAATGAGGCCGATTGCTATTTCTGGAATGAAACCACATTCCTAACAGTTTCCGTGTAGCATTTATCTTAAAGATAAAGTTCAAACTAGTTTTTCGGACGCAACTACGTGGATCAGTTTGGCTGTGAGCATTGGTACGAGACACACGTGTTTCATTGTTTGTCGCGCGTGCTCAAACCGGTTTTTCCCAGACGTGTTTTGACGTGCACTCGATTGTGCACGTTATGCACTATGGCGGAAGGCGCAATTGTTGAAAATGTGATGAATGCGTCGAATGAGGAATGCAATGATGAAGTACTGGCACCTTTACCTATCGACCTGGAAGGACTGGATGAAATTACGGAAGAGATTTTAATGAACTCGGAGGAAATCGTTGTTACGAATTTGCTTGGTAAAAGAGGACATGAGGAGATTGAGGAGTGCGAAGAACGATGGATCCCAGTGGTATCCAAGAAAAATGCTAAACTAGCACAGAAGACCGATGTTTACGTTAGTAGTTCAGAAATTTTACCTAAACAATTCGCCATGGCCAAGTTAATGAATACGTACAACATTCAAAACATTTGTCGTGTAAAATACCTAAACCCGTTCAAGGTATTTGTACAGTTCGACGACTCTGAGAACGCCGAAAGGTTGATAGGATGTAAAACGTTACAAGACTTAGGATGGAGAATGCAAAAACCACTGGAAGTTATTATCTCTTATGGAGTAATTAAAAATATAGAAACAGATTTACAAGAAAAGGATATGATGGAGATTATTAAGAGTGAGGCGGAGTTAATGGCGGTGAAAAGGTTGAGGCGCAGAACACAGGACAGATCAGGATGGGAAGAGAGCGAATCGGTTCGACTGGCCTTTCGGGGTCCGACGCTGCCTACAGCAATATACATATACGGGATGAAGATCAATGTTAAGCCGTACGTATTTCCAGTCACTCAATGTTCAAGGTGTTGGAGATTTGGACACTTACTACGGATGTGCCCCACGAAAAACATATCATGTCCCAAGTGTGGAAAGGGACACGCTAACTGCGAATCTACTATACATAAATGTATCAACTGCGCCGGTAGTCACACGGCGCTAGACAGGTCATGCCCCGTTTACCAAAAAGAAAAATGTTTGAGGGATTTGATGGCAGAAAACAATTATTCGTATCGTAAAGCTTTGCAGATGTATATTCCTCCGGAGACCGATGTTTTATGCGAGGAACCTGTAATTATACCCACAAATGATTTGCCTGAGTGCGCCCCTGCCCCAAAGATACAAACAAGTTCTTATAATTTGTCGTATGCGAGTGCAGTAAAGACAAAGCCGTCTAGAGATAATTCTCAACGTAATATCGACTTAATTTCCACGAATACTATTTCGCAACCAAAAGAGAAGGATAAGAAAAAGAAAAATAAAAAAAGGCAACTAGATAATGATCGAGTGTTCAATTGGGATGTTTCGTCGGAGTCTGAATGTGAGAAAGATATCCTATCAGATAAATCGGAAGAAGTAAAGAGAACTAGAAGACAGCGAAAAGAAAACACAGAGGATCGTACGTCTGCCATGAGTTTTGCACAGCTCGTGACCAAATTGAGTGTAATAATTTTTTCTGAATGTGAGGATGGCATGAAGGGTAAGATTAATAAAATAGTGTCCTTACTTATTGAATGGCTGACATCGGCGGCAAGGCAGTACCTTAGTGACCTGCCTTTTAAAAACTTGTTTGGTTCATAATGGATTTAGTTCAAATGAACATTTTACAGTGGAACTCACAGAGTGCTAAGCCTAAACAAGTAGAACTAGAACAGTTTCTGTGTAGTGAGAAAATTCACATTGCAGCGTTAAGCGAGACCTGGTTGAATTGTGAGATTGATTTTAAAATTACTGGTTATAATATTTATCGCCAAGATCGATTCGATTCTTATGGAGGAGTGGCAATTTTAGTTCATAAGTCAGTAAAAGCACAACTTGTACCATTTAATTTTACTAATAACCCTGGAATAGAAATGGTCTGTATCAAAATTTTTAACTGTTCACACATTCAATATTTAATGTCGGTGTATTGTCCGCCATCAATTCGAACTTCTCTTGGCGATTGGAATGAAGTGTTCTCATTTAAAACTAGTAAGACATTAATTCTGGGTGATTTTAATGGACATCACTCTAGTTGGTCTTGTAAGACTGACCTGACAGGGAATAATATCTTTGATTCTCTAGTTGAAAATAATTTTGTTTCTCTAAACGATGGCCGAGTTACTCGTTTTAAATGTGTAAATGGAATTTTACAGGAATCTTCCCCAGATATTTCTACAGCATCGTCCGACATAGCTTTGTGTTTTGATTGGAATGTCACTAATGAAACATTAGGTAGTGACCACTTATTAATTAAAATTAGAATTTCGTATAGGAATAATAATTCTCAATGTAGTAGGAAGCGCAATTTCAAAAAAGCTAAATGGTTGGATTTTAGTAATTCTGTTAGGCTTAGTTTATCTAATAATTATCCTATTTATGATGACCTGCAAAAAAGCTATGATTCGTTCCTTAATGTTATTAACGAGGCCGCTGATGTTAATATTCCTTCTTTCAAAATTAGTCACGATCCATCTCAACATTTTAAACCCAAGAATTACTGGAATGCCGAACTATCTAGGGCAGTTGCAGAAAGACGTCTAGCTCTTACTATTTTTCGAAGGAATCCGACCCCCGATAATCTACTTAAATTAAAAGATAAAATCAGAAACTCTCAACTACTAATAAGACGAGCTAAACGTAACAGTTTTTCTAATTTTTGTTCATCTATTGACGAATCCACTACAGTTCCTGAAATGTGGCGGAAGATGAGGTGGTTAAAAGGATATAAAAGTCCTACTTCACATACTGATGAATCCATGGCAAATCAATTATTACGTAATTTGACTCCGGACTTTGTTTGCAACAAATACCCAGTTTTTTCTCCACGTGGTTCCCATAGTAAATTAGAGTGTCCATTCTTATTGTGTGAACTAATGAGATGTATAAAATCAAAAGATACGTCACCTGGAGTGGATGGCATTTCATATTCAATGATCAAGAACTTACCAGAGATTGCATTTAACGTTCTTCTTAGATTGTATAATCAGTTCTATTCGTATGGCTTTGTGCCTAACCAATGGCGCGAAATACGAATTATACCAATTCCTAAACCAGGACGTGACCTCTCTGTTTCAGCTTTAAGACCAATTTCACTTATGTCTTGCCTTTGCAAAATTTTTCATTCTATGATTAATAAAAGACTGGAATGGTTTATGGAAAATGGAGATTTTTTCTATGAGGAAACTACAGGGTTCAGGAAAACGAAATCATGCTTGGATAATCTTACCAATCTAATAACTAGAATACAGTTAGGTTTCTCGAAAGATCAGATTACCTTGGGTTGTTTTGTTGATATACAAGATGCGTATAATAATGTAGATGTTACGGTCTTACTTTCTATTTTGGACGAGCTGGGTGTTGGCTCAAAGATATGTACATATTTGTGGTCTTTTTTGAAGGAAAGGTACTTAAGCATTAAAACTGATAGTAATGTAATTTCTAGAAGTACAGGTAGAGGTTTGGCTCAAGGGGACCCTCTATCACCATTATTATTTAATATTGTGACCTATAAAATTTGTAAAAATGTTAATAATGTTAAGATTTCACAGTACGCAGATGATTATGCATTGTATATAAGTCATAAGAACCCTAGTGATGCATCAAATGAGTTACAAATCGCTCTGACTCATCTATGTAAGATGCTTAATGATTTAGGATTAACAATATCACCTTCTAAATCAAAGATCTGTATTTTTAAGAAAGGCATAAATAGATATCCTATACTGATTAATTTGCAAGATAACCCTATAGAAGTAGTCGGCGCTGTGAAATATTTGGGGATGTGGTTGGACCGTTCTTTGAAATGGAATAAACACATTGCTGAATTATTAGACAAGACTTCAAAATATTTAAATATTTTCAAAATTTTAGCAGGTTCGGGTTGGGGGGTACATCCCAAACATCTAAGAAGATTATATATTGCTATTATTAGGAGCCGCCTTGACTACGGAAGTTTTTTATTTAATAATTGCAGTAAAAATTTAACTTATCAACTAGACAAAATACAGAATCAATCATTGAGAGTAATTGGAGGGTTCATTAAAACTACTCCCATACATGCAATGGAGAGTGAACTCTGTCTTCCTCCATTGCATGTACGAAGAACGTACTTAGCGGGCAAGTTCATGTTGAAAGCTAAATCCCGTAAAAATAATGTAACAAATGATTTGTTAAGTCAGTTAACTCAATATCAAGATAACAGGTACTGGCGTAACAAAATAAAGCCGTTAATTTTACTCTCGTATGTATACCTTGCTGACACACGCGTTCACGCGTGTCGCCAGTTGGAGGTGTTTGCGATGAGTATTTGGGTTAGTAGTGTAGATCTAGATAACGTTATCTGCTGCAACATACCAGACATCGATAAACCTAAACGGGATTTTACTAGTTATAGCTTAAAGTCGATTTGTCAGAATTTCATAAATCAACAGTATGGTATTTTTCACAAAATATTTACTGATGGTTCTAAGGATACATTTGGAATCGGCGCGGCTTTCTTAGATCCGCATTGTAATCTTAGTCAGCAATTTAAGATAACTTCTTTAAATATGTGTATTATGGAGGCTGAACTTATTGCCATCAGCGAGGCTTTGTCGTATGCAATGTCACTTGATGCGCACAATATAGTCATATTTACGGATTCCCGAAGTGCGCTCCAACATGTGGTTCGTTGCACCACGGGGGTCCGAGGTACACCTATCGCTTACACTGTACTTAACAGTATTATTGACTTAATATCTACATCGAGATCTGTCATTCTACAATGGATTCCCTCTCATTGTGGAATTGAACATAACGAGCGAGTTGACCTATTAGCTAGGCAAGCTACCAGCGAGGGGGTAGACTATCACATACTTCCATTTTATACTGATTGTATATATTTAGTTAGAAAACAGTGCTATGATTTGTGGAAAGAGTATTTTGATCTACGTTCGAAAGAAATTGGGATTTGGTACAAAACGATCCAACCACAACCTCTTCGAATTCCATGGATTAATAATAATGAGATGCCTAGAAAAGATATAGTTGTGATTTTGAGGCTTCGTACTGGACACATTCCCTCGAAGAAATTCGCATTCCTTATGGGAAAAGTTCCTTCTCCTAACTGCGATTTGTGCGGTGTTCTGGAGGACGTATTGCATGTTCTCATGGAGTGTGTCCAGAATGACACCTTCCGTACAAATAACTGTAAATATTTTTTAAAAGAATTCGCTGACTGTAATGTAACCTTGTCAAACCCAGAAACGGAAGAAGTTAAAAATTTAGTGAAATTGTACAGCATTAAGTTCAGCTCCGATCAGACTGATGATCGGAGCTGACTTTAATGTTTTTACTTATTTTGACAGGCATTTGTTTATATTTAGTTTTATATAATTGTATGGTGTTTTGTTTGTATTTTGTTAAATAATTAGAGCGACATAATCACAGAGTGATTAAGCTCTTTAAATAAAGACTTTAAAAAAAAAAAAAAAAACTACGTGGATCTCACGTGGGACCCGCCCGCTAGCAATGGAGGTGAGTACGTTATATGGAGGACACGCAATTATCCGTGTACTTTAAATAGTAAAAAAATCTTATGTTCTGAATTAGGCGTGCCTATAGAAACGAATGAAATTTTAGTGCAAGTGACATAATGATTTCCGATAATTTTTAACTAAGACGCATGGATCTTTCACACAGCTGCGTCTTGAGTTTTGCGATTCAAAGGCGCGCGGTGCGGCGCCACGTCTAGGAATCGCGTTTACAAGACGCAGGTGTCACTTGCACTTGCCATTCGCACTTGACACTTAACAAAGTGTAAAATCAGGAATGGCATAGAATATATTTTTATTTGTTTACAGAATTACACAGTACACTTTATAAGGAATAACACTATACATCTTTATCCTCAGGTTCCCGCGTATCAGGGTACATAATCGAGCGTCGCGACGTGGGCAGCTCGGTCTGGGTCAAATGCAACGACTATCATGTGCAAGACACTACCTTCACAGCCATGAACCTCAGCGAGAAGCAGGATTACGAGTTCAGGATCATTGCTGTCAACTCGGCTGGTAAGACTCCTCTCTTTATATATCCTTAGGACATTTTCCGATGCGATCTGGGTCAAATGCAACGACTATCACGTGCAGGACACCACGTTCACTGCCATGAACCTCAGCGAGAAGCAGGATTACGAGTTCAGGATCATTGCTGTCAACTCGGCTGGTAAGACTCCTCTCTTTATATATCCTTAGGACATTTTCCGATGCGATCTGGGTCAAATGCAACGACTATCACGTGCAGGACACCACGTTCACTGCCATGAACCTCAGCGAGAAGCAGGATTACGAGTTCAGGATCATTGCTGTCAACTCGGCTGGTAAGACTCCTCTCTTTATATATCCTTAGGACATTTACTCATGCGACAAAATGCGGTGACTACTCCTAGCGTCATACATCAAGGGGCAAACAGCAGGTACACTAGGGCTACCATTTATTTTATCATATTAAACAAAGGAATTTCCAAAACTGACACGTTTAGTTTATCGTACCTAAAAAAAAACTTATTTTAATGCATCTGTAGTAGTTTTATTTTGTCTACTTTAAGAAGAGATACGAAGCTACTTTTGTTGGCCACCAAACTCTTTTTTCGTATCTCTTCCTAAACTAGACAAAATAAAACTACTACAGATGCATTAAAAAAAAGTTTATTTTTACTGTGGTGTACAATAAAGAGTATTTGTATTGTATTGTATTGTATTTGGGTGTGGGTGATAGACGTACGAACTTGAAGTACGCGGTAACGGCGACTGTAGGCGGGTTGCGAGAATTTCAATCTGGTCGGATCGCCAACAAACTTACTCGGTAGTTTTAAAGTAGTTAAGGTTACACACCAGCGAAAAAGGTAGACGAGCCACAAGTTCGGGATCTTACTCGCACGTCTATCACCCTCATCGCGCCACATCGGTCGTCAAATTGACGATTTGTATCATATAATTCTTTCTTTTTCAGGTAAATCCGAACCATCGAGCTGCACAACGCCAGTGCGCACGGGCGAAGACATCGGCGGCACCAAACCCGAGTGGATGAGGAAGCTGATGCCTCACATGGCGGCGCCGCTGGGCCGGCCCTTCTCGCTGGAGTGTGTGGCCACGGGCAACCCCGTGCCCACGGGCAAGTGGCTGAAGAACGGACGGGAGATCACTCTCGGCACCAGGTATGTAACTGCACAGGACCCAGGGTGAACACATCGGCGGTAACAAACCCGAGTGGATGAGGAAAGAATGTCAAAGAAGTCATTGGTTCCTAAGATCTCGACTAAATTATGTTGGAAACAGTACACTTTTATGATATTATTATTGTATTTTTTTCTGTCGTGTTTTCACGTTAGAGGAACCAAACAAATGACGTTATGTTTTACATACCGCGGGGTTCGAATAAGTATTAAAAGCTAGTCTATTATAATTAACATCTGCTAGAACGCCCTCTTAATGCGAAGACAAAGTTCTAGAAACATGTAAACTCAAACTACTTTTTATGAAAGAAATTGGACTTAATGATTTCTAGATATGTTTCATTTTAACGAATCCTACAAAATAATGCTTGATAGCTAACCTGTGTATGTAAATGATGTTAGCGAAACCTACAGGATTATACTTTGATGTCTAACCAAATTTTCTAAGTCCATTAATTTATGTTATCGAAACCTACCGGATTATGCTTTGATGTCTAACCTAATCGTCTATGTAAACGATGTTATTATCTTCGATACCTAAGCTAACAGGGTAGATGACTGGGTAATAAAAATATTATTCTATTTAGTCCGTGTATTAGAATTTCTAAAAATATTGGACACGGCTTTTTTAATCTGTCAATCAAACAGAAATAGACCAAGATAAAGCAAATTCAAGTTGAGAATTTGAGGCTCGTGACGTCACGTCATTCTATAAAAAGTTCCATGGCCACGTAAACGATGTTTAAAACCTACCGGATTATACTTTGACGTCTAACCTAATTATCTATGTAAATCATGTTATCGAAACCTACCGGATTATACTTTGATGTCTAACCTATATAAATAACTGTCTATAATTGCATATATTGTCCTAATTGTCTATATAATTACTTCTTGTTTCCTCTCCCCAGATTCGCAGCCACGTCCCGCGAAGGCACGCTCAGACTTGACATAATGGAGGCAGCGGACGGCGACGAGGGCGACTACACGTGCGAAGCGATCAACAGCATCGGATACATCTATTGTACTGGACATCTCAAGATTGGCAGTAAGTTACTTATTTATTCATAAATAGCAAACACGTAGGTCGGTTAAGTAGCAAAATAGTTGCTTAGTTAAGTAACTACATATTTTGCAATAGTCCATAAGTTAATTTTATTTTATGTATTTTTTTAGTTCATTTCAGAAGTGTTCTTATTGTTTACTATTAATTTGACTGTACCTTGGTAAACGTTTATATAACTGAGAGATAGGCCTAACATTTCCCGCCATATAAATAAGTATTGGCTTTGACTTTCTGTAAAAAAGTACTAGCCAATCAGTAACCTCGTCCAAAGAGGAGTTGGCCAATCCGGTGTCTTCCCGCCACCGGCCGCTACGTCAGATGTGCGCTTGGAGCGCCACCATCTTGTTTCTTCATTGGCGTTTAGTTTCCCGCCGAGTACAGACGTGCTACCAAATACGCAGCACGCTTTTAAAGAAATATTCCAGAAAATATTTCAAAGTGCATACAAGGATTATTGCAAAGTGCACATAGTATTCTAAAGGTTTGGTGTAAAATTGCATTACTGCGTAAGTACATTTTTCTTTGTCTACACCACTACATACCCACATTTTTTCAATAAAATGGTAATTTGCGAAGTAAGTTTCGTAATTTGTTTTTGGACTAATGAGTCCATTCTAGTTATATTTTGTTGGAGACTCACGAGTCGCACACATGTCGCATGGTTGGTTAGTACGAAAGCATACGCCTTTTTACTACCTTGCACTAAGACCGTGACATTTTTCTTATTATTTGTGATCGAAAGCACGTGGTTATATTTGTTTTAATGACAACAACTACCTGGCATCCCATGTGCCAGTGACATAATTTTTCTTCTATTACTCCTAAGTAAGATTTTAACGGTTTTTCCGTTCGTTTCGTTCGAATTTATTTTGAGGTTATATGTTGCTATGTGCTAAAATACTTATTTTTCTAGCAAGGATGTAAACACGATATAATATGCAAAATTCTGACCGATGTCGTGAAAACGAGACTTGAAAGACAACTGGAGAAGGAGGTCAATATTGGATGGTAATGGAAATAACATCGTGAGTACTTTAAAATATCGTTGTTTTGGTTATTCTGGGCCACGCAGCCACGTGGGCAACGCGTACGATGTACGATACGTTTGGTTGTCACCTGCCCGTAATTTATACGCGAATATACAAAATATGAAATGTTGAGTGTATCTGCACACTTGTGCAAATAACACGTGGCCTGCACCCAATGTCGTCGGGTGGATTAATCTAATAGGTTGTCTAACCTATTCACTGCCTAAACATTGCACAGAGCAGGTGGTTTTGCAAAGGCACTGAGTGTTAATCTAGGTTGGCAAGAAAGTAACCTTTTTTTTTCAGGAGCGGGTAGATACATATTTCATTGCCTATTGTTTTTGTACCAAACAGAAGTGTAGAAAATGCAAATATAAACATGTGTCTCAAGTCCACGATTGACAAGATACATTTCAAGGATAAATACTGATATGTTCTATGTTCTTATTTTTCGATATGAGCTAAGTACCTTGATTTTAAAGCAAAACACCTCGTGCATTCTTGCAAGAATAAAAACCCCCGCAGGGTTGTTTTAACGCCCTCGCAGGGCTACAATGGCTGGCGCATTGTCATCTCCTTGTAAGTATATAATAAAACCCTCGCAGGGTTCATAACGCACCCTCGCAGGGCTGCGATGACAAAAATAAAATTGGGGCGCACCGAATATTTTTCAGTTTTAGATTATCTTGGACAAAGAGTAAAACCCTCGCAGGGTTGTTTTAACGCCCTCGCAGCGCTACAACGGCTGGCGCATTGTCATCTTGCAAATATATAATAAAACCCTCGCAGGGTTCATAACGCACCCTCGCAGGGCTGCGATGACAAAAATAAAATTCGGGCGCACCGAATGTTTTTCAGTTTTAGATTATCTTGGACAAAGAATAAAACCCTCGCAGGGTTGTTTTAACGCCCTCGCAGCGCTACAACGGCTGGCGCATTGTCATCTTGCAAATATATAATAAAACCCTCGCAGGGTTCATAACGCACCCTCGCAAGGCTGCGATGACATAAATAAAATTCGGGCGCACCGAATATTTTTCAGCTTTAGATTATCTTGGACAAGGAATAAAAACCCTCCCAGGGTTGTTTAAACGCCCTCGCAGGGCTACAATGGCTGACGCATTGTCATCTCCTTGCAAGTAAATATATAATAAAACCCTCGCAGGGTTCATAACGCACCCTCGCAGGGCTGCGATGACATAAATAAAATTCGGGCGCACCGAATATTTTTCAGCTTTAGATTATCTTGAACAAGGAATAAAAACCCTCGCAGGGTTGTTTTAAAGCCCTCGCAGGGCTACAATGGCTGGCGCATTGTCATCTCCTTGCAAGTATATAATAAAACCCTCGCAGGGTTTATTACGCTCCCTCGCACGGCTGCGATAAGATCAGAAAGGGTTGCTTGTTTGGATAAAGGAATTCATCGTGGTGGTGTACCTCCACCAGCGATGAATTCCAGGGTATCGCGTACCTACTCACAACAACTTCCAGGAAGGCTAACTATAAAAGCATCGTGGTGCACCTCCAACAGTGATGAAAATAAGAAGTCCAGGGTATCGCGTACCTATTGACTAGAACTTCCAGGAAGGTTAACTATTATTAAATAGAAGCATCAAAATAAAAAGTGCAGGGTATCGCGTACCTATTGACAAATGTCTTACCAATATCTATGTATGTATATGATTCGTGTATTGCATACCTATCAACAAAAGATTTGGGAGGTTCGATACCTATATAGACGGAGTTTCTGTTCTTGTTAGACATTAACATTCAGAAGGAGCTGTTTAGCTGAAGGAATAATAAAATCTTCTGATAAACCGTACTTGTGACAAAAGTCATTTAAGAATATCGTAAGAAACTCGGGCTGATAAGCGTGATGGGTTGATAAATTTATCGATTGGCTGATATTTTTACAGGCAAATTATAAATTGCGTATAGCAGCTGGTTGAGGTGTCATTGTGAATTAAGGGCAAGCCTAAGCCTTCGAGCTGAATTACATTCTACATAGTCTAACCCAGAGTTACTATTTTTCACACTGTGTGATATGTGAACGGTAGCAGATATAAGAACCCTTTGGATTCATGAGATCGCAGGAAAGACTAAGGTTAACATATAAGTTATTCAGTCTACCTACAAAACTTCTCATTGACGAGACAAGTTTTTAAAATGATTAACAATTGTAGGGTGGGTACCACGAATAATTATGGAAATGAATTTTAAGATAAACACTGCCCACCCGCATTAAAAATTTAGTGCCTATTATTAGAACCTTTCGTATCCCTCATTCCATCACGAATTTGAATGTTGCGTGCGTGAGATAGTTGTTAGTATAAATAAGGTAGCTTCTACCAAAAACACAATATCTTGCACAAAGTGCCCGCCAGTTGCCTTCAGTATCAAGATACTGTCTATCAGTGGATATGTCCACGCAAATGTATGGGTCTAGCTCACTCACTGGCCTGACCGTTATAAGAGTACATTGTCTAAAAGACTTTACTTGTCAGACAAAAAGAAGGAGATTTGGTGAAAGTACTGGCGTTGCGGCACTAACTTAGAGATTTTACTATCTATAAGTGTCTAGCGTATGTCATATAGCTACCTGTATAGGCTCTGAATTGTACTCAACCCATGTCCGGATTTATGATTGTGGGAACGATAAGGGTGTGAACGATAAGAAACATTCCCATGTTTATTTACAACTACCCTCTTCATACTTTTTATAACCGGTGGCATTTCTTAGTTATCTGTATAAAGGTGTGTACGGTAATGAACGTTCACGCGTTTATTTACAACTACCCTCATCATACTTTTTATCATAAGTGGCATTTCTGTTATCTGCTTTGTATGATAAATTGTTGAATGTATTCTCAACTGTATTAGACATCGCAAATACTAGTACATTTTTAGAAATAATATTTGAAACTGTCATCATCATCATCATTCTTAGAAATGACCGTGAGCAATTGAGGGTTTGCGCACTACAGTAAATAAAGACCTTGGAAAGTCGTCAATGTCTTCTTTTTGAACGTCAGTAAAGGACAGCCACTGTCCTTGACGTAAAGAACTGTTTATATTTTATATAGTGTTACACTATTCTTTATAAGTAAGCGATCATTGTCAGCTTCTAAACTCTAGCACTCTGTGATACTTAATAAGAATAAAAGTGCATCTATATTATCGCTTCTTAAGCAATGACGTCAGATTTTCAGTAATTTGTCGTGTGATTTTTCAACATAACTACTAGTTAAGCGGAAAATGGTTCTTGTTTATTATTTTATAAACATTGTAGTACAACAGACACTACTGCATCTCAAATGAAGAGCTTGTTTTCGAGGTACATTGACAATGGGTGAGGTATTCATGCACAAGTATAATACCTACAGTGTTACAAATAACGGTGGTTCTCGAAGTAAACTTGGTTTCACTGTCACAAGCTGCTTAGTAATCTAGGTTTTGCTAGTTACCATTATTGGTCTTAATTTTATTGATGTCTCAATCTCTATATGCTCTCGGGTGAGAATTTGTAAATCTATTCGGTATGATATTCGAATAACATTAGAAGGATACCCAGTGCGTATTTAAGAGCAAAACAAGTACCTATAAGGGAAAAAGAAATAGATATACCTGTATTTTTAGCTATGTGTATCGGATCTAAGATTTCTTACGCTTCTACAGTGGAAATGTACACAAGTCTTATCGCAAAACTTGTAATCTAGTCCAAACATTGTGGGGAGGAAAAACCAGTTATTCAAATGTTTTATAAGAACTTCCCATAACTGGACATTTTAGATGAACATACAAAGCTTCACTATAGTTATAAAGGTTCATAAAGTACCTACTCAGGTATTACAGCGCACTGCAATAAATTGAAATGTTAATGTAACTGTTTTCCCACATGCTTTAAATTGGTTAAAACGAGTACTATGTCCAGAAAACTAATGCGTTAAATACCTAGTAACTACTACTCACATTTTGGAGCAGATATTTTAGTTTTCAGTTCTGCAATGATTTATTGTCACCGAAGGTCGTACACATTGCAAAAGTTGCAAAAACTGTTTCTAAAAGAAGTTAAGTTGCTGAAGTATTATTATACAGTTAGGTATACTGATACAATACGAACATATTTAGCAATTTATTGTTATAAGTTTATCAGTCATCAGTACCCAATCACTCACATATTCATGCTGAGCTGGGCGGCCCTATTGTATGATACTGTGTGGGGTTTTGTTCAGAATTATTTATTTATTATACTAGGATCGAAGGCACATTCTATCATCATCATGATAGAGTGCGATAAATTTGTTTGAAAATGGTATCTCTATGATATTGATTTCAGAACCAGTCGAAACAAGACATAAATGTCTTTTAAATTATTTAAGCCATCTGTTTATATAAGGCTATTTTAATTGGTTTTGGACCATAAGTATTGCAGTTTTGAATGTCACAATGACTAATTTACATTCAAAGCGATGTGGCTTACGATTATAACATTATTTAAAAAATAGTAAGTTCACATTGGCGTTGAGTGTCTTCACCACCACCAGGCGATAACAAACACGTCTCAGTTATATAAACGTTTACCAAGGTACAGTCAAATTAATAGAAGCGTTTTACATAAAATAAAACGCATATTAATTTACTTACCTTGGTAAACGTTTACATTTTAAATTCTGCCTGGTGATATTCGACGCAATGAAGAAACAAGATGGTGGCGCTCCAAGCGCACATCTGACGTAGCGGCCGGTGGCGGGAAGACACCGGATTGGCCAACTCCTCTTTGGACGAGGTTACTGATTGGCTAGTACTTTTTTACAGAAAGTCAAAGCCAATACTTATTTATATGGCGGGAAATGTTAGGCCTATCTCTCAGTTATATAAACGTTTACCAAGGTAAGTAAATTAATATGCGTTTTATTTTATGTAAAACGCTTCTATTAAGTTTTTTCGACATAACATTTTGTTTAAGGTTGTAAACACTGAAAAAAAAATCCACGGACCTTAAAAATTTAAATTAACTAACTTATTCATGTAACATAAAGCCAATAAATTGACGATCGATCACTAAGCTCGAAAATAATTAGCGATAATGTTGCGGATCAAATAATGTAAACTAGAAATAACAAATGCATGTAAAAATAAAAACCACAAAGCAATTATATTGAACCTTCCCAATCTTTAAAACTGTTTTAACTTATCAACAAAAATCGAAATACAAAAATTTGCCTCAAATGGCCTGAAAATCGCTATCTCTGTTTAGCTGCAGACGCGGCTCGTTTTGAAGTGACAAATGAAATAAATAATAATGCTGGACAATGAACACATGATTATCTAGCTAAACATAGCTTGTGGTACTAGATACTACACTACTGTAACTGATATAGACATATCCCATATAAATTGGACCGAGATCTGACAAGTAGTTTCTGAACATTTAATTTGTACCTCTATAATGAATTTGAGTTATCCTTATAATTGCGTAAAATTCTAAGTCAGTTGATATTTTTTGTTAAAAACATATCAAATTAATGACGATAAGAAAAAACCTCATCGAGTAACTTTCTTCACTCGATTCAATAAGAAATTTGAAAAAAATTGCTTTTGAAGGCTTTTAATTCCTTTTGTCCTTAAAGTAGTGACAATTGACTATAAGAAAAAAACCTCATCAACTAACTTTCTTCACTTGATTCAATAAGAGAAAAATTACTTTTGAAGGTTTTTAATTCCTGTAGACCTTTAAAATGACAACCAAAGCTAGTATAAACATTACCTTCCTACCCCCAGACCTGACAAAGCTAATACTAAAACTATTATTTCCCCCCCCAGACCCACCAAGAATCGTCCGAATGCCAGGCGACCTCCATCTACCAGAGCACGACAACACCAAGATAAAGATCCTATACACTGGCGACCAGCCGGCAGACGTCTCGCTTACCAAGGACGGGCATAAGGTCTCGGAGAAATCTGACTCTGGACATCTTAAATACACCGTGTTTGATGATTATATACTTATCTTCATCAGGGATATTAATAAGGATGATATGGGTAAGATTTACTTAAACAGTTATAGGTGTTTAGTGATTAACCTCGAAAAGGCGACTTGGGTAGATCAAGACTAACAACTTTTGTTCTACGATTTTTTCTAACTCAATGTTTTTTTTCCTATACAAAAAAAAATATTATTAGCAAATTTCCAGTTCTAATCTTCTTAGCTCTATCTAGGCGTCGCAGATTGAGACATGTCGGTTTGGTACATGACCTATACGTCGTATACATAATCTAGTAGGGAAAGGTTGTAAGAAATGCCCGCCAAAACTAAAAAAAATTAAAACTGGAGATGTATTACGTTTTGGCAAAAGTCATAGAACAAAAGTTGTTAGTCTTGATTCACCCAAGTCGCCTTTAAGAGGTTAATCATTAGATACCTATAACCCTGTACATATTGATTTTTTTACTAATTAAAACCAGCTCATTCTGAGATAGGGACCTTTTTGTGACTCAAACAAACAGTTATATTTTTTATTATATTCTCTTTTTTTCGTATAATTTATGTGTAAAAAAGAAAGTTTTTATTTCTATTTACATAATTTGTACATGGAAACTTGTTTCAAATTAGCCCTCATTAACATATATCATGCATGCAAAATTATTGTCGAATCATAAGTGCAAGTATTTTTAACATATGTAAAAAAAAAAAAAAATTTTTTTTTTAATATATCTGACGCGTGACTATCTAGCTGGTGAGTATCTGGCTCAGCGCATCAGCATTGCCATACAGCGTGGTAATGCAGCCAGTGTCTTGGAGACGCGACGACTGCTATTATGTATATGGATCAGTTGAACTACCTAATTTGTAACTTAATATAGAAACGCATGAGGAAAAAGTTCATGAAGCTATATTTCAACATGTCTGAATAGTTCTTATAATCATACAAAATTACGTTCACTTATTAAAAACGAAAATTACAAGCAAAGGAATAGAAAAATTACAACTAGTATTTACAATTGAAACCATTGAGCTAACTGCAGACGGTTGCAAACAGTCTAAAGGCCAATTGATCCATGTCAATACCAGTCGTCGCGTCCCCAAGACACTCGCTGCATTACCACGCTGTATGACAATGCTGATGCGCTGAGCCAGATATTTCACTTGCTGACATAATTACGTTCACATTTAACCCCAAAAATTATTTAGAACATGGAGGAGAATAGTAGCATTTGCATATCAAATGATTTGTTTCTAACTAAATCTCATTTTCCAGGCACATACAAGATAACAATAAAGAACAACTCCGGCGAAACCTCAGACACGTTCAGTGTAACGGTGACAGGCCTTCCCGGGCCTCCGCAAGGGCCGCTGGAGGCCACTGACGTCAGCAAACACTCGTGCACGCTCGCCTGGAGGCCTCCCGCGTACGACGGAGGCCTTCCGGTCACGCATTACATCATCGAGAGGAATGATACCTCAGGTAACGTTATTTTAGATTTAGTACAACGGTCAATAATATTATAAATGGGAAATTTTGTATAGATTTTTGTTACTTCTTCGCCCCAAAACTACTTTACGATCTATGCCTGGAATAAAACAGGCTACTTTTCACAAAATTTCCAAATGAAGTCGCGGGGCGCCGCTACTAATGATATTACTAATTTGAAGTCTGTTTTTTAATTAAATTTGATTTCTTATTTTATGTGTTAAAAATGATGGAAGTCTGATTAATCAAAATTAAATGTTATATATTTTTTTATAATTTGTAAATAACGTCAAGCTGTTATTTTAATTATTTATGTAACTAATCTTATTTTCTAAACCTTTTACTACAGGAACCGCGTGGATTACCATCGCGTCATCAGTTCGAGACACGAAATTCACGGTCCAAGGGTTGACGGAAGGACACGAGTACAACTTTAGGATACACGCGGCCAATGAGAACGGCATGGGACCGGCTTTGGAAGGCGTCAACCCGATCAAGGTAATACGCCATGTCTCTTGGTCCTAGGTCTTGGTAATAGGTCTCGATAGATCCACAAATGTTTTAATCCTACCTAGGTTTTGGTTATAGGTCTCAATAGGTCCACACTACCTAGGTCTTGGTAATAGCACAGAATATATAGGTAATAGGTCTCGATAGATCCACTAATGTCATAAAAACATGATGAGGTCCCCAAGGTCCCCCTGTGACGCAGTAGGTTCTGGGTTCGATTCCCGCCTTAGGACAAATGTTCATCAGTTCCAGTGGCAGTGAATATGGATAAAAGTTTAGTGTCTCCGATATTTTCACCTGTATGGTTTCAAACCAAAAGACTCATAACCCTAACAAAGTATTACCTTTCCAGGCTAAAGCTCCATTCGACCCGCCGTCGGCGCCTGGCATTCCGAAGATTCTGGAAGTCGGAGGTGACTTTGTTCACCTCGAGTGGGACAAGCCAGCGAGTGATGGAGGATCTAGAGTACAAGGTGAGAGATCATACTCTTACTCTAAAGTCATTGAATATTTACCATGATTTGAGTTCTTTTGAGTTTTCTGATATTTCGGTGCCGTTTCAAGCGCCACGATCACGAAAGAACTGAGGTCACTGCGAGTGAGTTTTTATTGGCAGATATATCGATCTACCCTCATTTTTCGTCTTATGCTACGAACGTTATCACTACCACCGGTTTCATTATCTAACGCAACTCGATCACGACACACTGTCTATATGTGATTTTTTCACTATTATTCCGATGACAATCGCCGGTAGATCTATTATAATTTAATGGGGTCCTATGAATATTTAGATCTAGCTCTTGTTTGTTTAATACATCAGCTAATGCACCCTCTCAAGGTGCTCTAAAGTATTTTGAAAATCCATTATTTCAAAAAGGTCTGAAATAAAGAATTTTTGAAAAAAAATATACTAAAAAAAGAATCTTTTTCTTCTCCCGGACCTTATCCCACGCTGGGGGTCAGTAGATAATGTTTTTTTCTTCCATTCTCCTCTGTTATCCGTTATCTCCTTATTCACACCTTTCATAACCATATCCTCTTTCACAAAAAACAGAATACAATATCAGCAGAAAATAAATAAATGAGTTATTCCAGGCTACTGGGTGGACAAGCGCGAAGTGGGCGCGTCGACCTGGCAGCGCGTGAACGCGACACTCTGTCTGCCGAATCAGCTGAACTGTTCCAACCTGGTGGAGGGACGCCAGTACGAGTTCCGAGTGACGGCCGTCAACGAGGCGGGCTTGTCGCCGCCCTCCACTGCCAGCCAACAAGTCAAAGTCACCGATCCCAAGGGTAAGCTTCAGATACTGTTCCAACCTGGTGGAGGGACGCCAGTACGAGTTCCAAGTGACTTTTTAACAATTTTTTTTTTTTTTATCAATACCGTTTTTGTTTAGTTCCTGTTTATAACAGGTTAATAAAAAAAACCAGTTTGGCTGTGAGCATTGGTACGAGACACACGTGTTTCTTTGTTTGTCGCGCGCGCTCAAACCGGTTTTTCCCAGACGTGTTTTGACGTGCACTCGATTATGCACGTTATGCACTATGGCGGAAGACGCAATTGTTGAAAATGTGATGAATGCGTCGAATGAGGAATGCAATGATGAGGTGCTGGCACCTTTACCTAGCGACCTGGAGGAACTGGATGAAATTACGGAAGAGATTTTGATGAACTCGGAAGAAATCGTTGTTACTAATTTGTTAGGTAAAAGAGGACATGAGGTGATTGAGGAGTGCGAAGAACGATGGATCCCAGTGGTATCTAAGAAAAATGCTAAACTAGCACAGAAGACCGATGTTTACGTTAGTAGTTCAGAAATTTTGCCTAAACAATTCGCCATGGCCAAGTTAATGAATACGTACAACATTCAAAACATTTGCCGTGTAAAATACCTAAACCCGTTCAAGGTATTTGTACAATTCGACGACTCCGAGAACGCCGAGAAGTTGATAGGGTGTAAAGCGTTACAAGAATTAGGCTGGAGAATGCAAAAGCCACTCGAAGTTATTATCTCTTATGGAGTAATTAAAAATATAGAAACAGATTTACAAGAAAAGGATATGATGGAGATTATTAAGAGTGAGACGGAGTTGATGGCGGTGAAAAGGTTGAGGCGCAGAACACAGGACAGATCAGGATGGGAAGAGAGCGAATCGGTTCGACTGGCCTTTCGGGGTCCGACGCTGCCCACAGCAATATACATATATGGGATGAAGATCAATGTTAAACCGTACGTATTTCCTGTCACTCAATGTTCAAGGTGTTGGAGATTTGGACACTTACTACGGATGTGCCCCACAAAAACGATATCATGTCCCAAGTGTGGAAAGGGACACGCTAACTGCGAATCTACTATACATAAATGTATCAACTGCGCCGGTAGTCACACGGCGCTAGACAGGTCATGCCCCGTGTACCAAAAAGAAAAATGTTTGAGGGATTTGATGGCAGAAAACAATTATTCGTATCGTAAAGCTTTGCAGATGTATATTCCTCCGGAGCCCCAAGTTTTATGCGAGGAACCTGTAATTATACCCACATATGATTTGCCTGAGTGCGTCCCTGCCCCAACGATACAAACAAGTTCTTATAATTTCTCGTATGCGAGTGCAGTCAAGACAAAGCCGTCTAAAGATAATTCTCAGCGTAATATCGACGTGATTTCCACGAATACTATGTCGCAACCAAAAGAGAAGGATAAGAAAAATAAAATTAAAAAAAGACATCTAGATAATGATCGAGTGTTCAATTGGGATGTTTCGTCGGAGTCTGAATGTGAGAAAGATATCCTATCAGATAAATCGGAAGAAGTAAAGAGAACTAGAAGACAGCGAAAAGAAAACATAGAGGATCGTACGTCTGCCATGAGTTTTGCACAGCTCATGACCAAATTGAGTGTAATTATTTTTTCTGAGTGTGAGGATGGCATGAAGGGTAAGATTAAGAAAATAGTGTCCTTACTTATTGAATGGCTTACATCGGCGGCAAGGCAGTACCTTAGTGACCTGCCTTTTAAAAATTTGTTTGGTTCATAATGGATTTAGTTCAAATGAACATTTTACAGTGGAACTCACAGAGTGCTAAGCCTAAACAAGTAGAACTAGAACAGTTTCTGTGTAGTGAGAAAATTCACATTGCAGCGTTAAGCGAGACATGGTTGAATTGTGAGATTGATTTTAAAATTACCGATTATAATATTTATCGCCAAGATCGATTCGATTCTTATGGAGGAGTGGCTATTTTAGTTCACAAGTCAGTGAAAGCTCAACGCGTACTATTTAATTTAATTAATAATCCTGGAATAGAAATGGTCTGTATCAAAATTTTTAACTGTTCAAACATTCAATATTTAATGTCGGTCTATTGTCCGCCATCGATTCGAACTTCTCTTGGCGATTGGAATGAAGTGTTCTCCTTTAAAACTAGTAAGACATTAATTCTGGGTGATTTCAATGGCCATCACCCTAGTTGGTCTTGTAAGACTGACCTGACAGGGAATAATATCTTTGATTCTTTAGTTGAAAATAATTTTGTTTCTCTAAACGATGGCCGAGTTACCCGTTTTAAATGTGTAAATGGAATCCTACAGGAATCTTCCCCAGATATTTCTACAGCATCGTCCGACATAGCTTTATGTTTTGATTGGAATGTCACTAATGAAACATTAGGCAGCGACCACTTATTAATTAAAATAAGAATTTCGTATAGGAATGATAATTCTCAATGTAGTAGGAAGCGCAATTTCAAAAAAGCGAAATGGGTAGATTTTAGTAATTCTGTTAAGCTTAGTTTATCTAATAATTATCCTATTTATGATGACTTGCAAAAAAGCTATGATTCGTTCCTTAATGTTATTAACGAGGCCGCTGATGTCAATATTCCTTTTTACAAAATTAGTCACGATCCATCTCAACATTTTAAACCCAAGAATTACTGGAATGCCGAACTATCTAGGGCAGTTGCAGAAAGACGTCTAGCTCTTACTATTTTCCGAAGGAATCCGACCCCCGATAATTTACTCAAATTAAAAGATAAAATCAGAAATTCTCAACTACTAATAAGACGAGCTAAACGTGACAGTTTTACTAATTTTTGTTCATCTATTGACGAATCCACTACAGTTCCTGAAATGTGGCGGAAGATGAAGTGGTTAAAAGGATATAAATGTCCTACTTCACATACTGATGAATCCATGGCAAATCAATTATTACGTAATTTGACCCCGGACTTTGTTTGCAACAAATACCCAGTTTTTTCTCCATGTGGTTCCCATAGTAAATTAGAGCGTCCATTCTTAATGTGTGAACTAATGAGATGTATAAAATCAAAAGATACGTCACCGGGAGTGGATGGCATTTCATATTCAATGATCAAGAACTTACCAGAGATTGCATTTAACGTTCTTCTTAGATTGTATAATCAGTTCTATACGTATGGCTTTGTGCCTAACCAATGGCGCGAAATACGAATTATACCAATTCCTAAACCAGGACGTGACCTCTCTGTATCAGC
The DNA here is from genome assembly GCA_944547425.1 of Eupithecia centaureata. NCBI lineage: Eukaryota > Metazoa > Arthropoda > Insecta > Lepidoptera > Geometridae > Eupithecia > Eupithecia centaureata. The sequence goes on along the minus strand of OX155702.1, from coordinate 3,753,823 downwards.
TTTAAGACCAATTTCACTTATGTCTTGCCTTTGCAAAATCTTTCATTCTATGATTACTAAAAGACTGGAATGGTTTATGGAAAATGGAGATTTTTTCTATGAGGAAACTACAGGGTTCAGGAAAACGAAATCATGCTTGGATAATCTTACCAATCTAATAACTAGAATCCAGTTAGGTTTCTCGAAAGATCAGATTACCTTGGGTTGTTTTGTTGATATACAAGATGCGTATAATAATGTTGATGTTACGGTCTTACTTTCTATTTTGGACGAACTGGGTGTTGGTTCAAAGATCTGTACATATTTGTGGTCCTTTTTGAAGGAAAGGTACTTAAGCATTAAAACTGATAATAATGTAATTTCTAGAAGTACAGGTAGAGGTTTGGCTCAAGGGGACCCTCTGTCACCATTATTATTTAATATTGTGACCTATAAAATTTGTAAAAATATAAATAATGTTAAGATTTCACAGTACGCAGATGATTATGCATTGTATCTAAGTCATAAGAACCCTAGTGATGCATCAAATGAGTTACAAATCGCTCTCACTTATCTATGTAAGATGCTTAATGATTTAGGATTAACAATATCACCTTCTAAATCAAAGATCTGTATTTTTAAGAAAGGGATAAATAGACACCCTATACTGATTAATTTGCAAGATAACCCTATAGAAGTAGTCGGCGCTGTGAAATATTTGGGGATGTGGTTGGACCGTTCTTTGAAATGGAATAAACACATTGCTGAATTATTAGACAAGATTTCAAAATATTTAAATATTTTCAAAATTTTAGCAGGTCCGGGTTGGGGGGTACATCCCAAACATCTAAGAAGATTATATATTGCTATTATTAGGAGCCGCCTTGACTACGGAAGTTTTTTATTTAACAATTGCAGTAAAATATTAACTTACAAACTAGACAAAATACAGAATCAATCATTGAGAGTAATTGGAGGGTTCATTAAAACTACTCCCATACATGCAATGGAGAGTGAACTCTGTCTTCCTCCATTGCATGTACGAAGAACGTACTTAGCGGGCAAGTTCATGTTGAAAGCTAAATCCCGTAAAAATAATGTAACTAATGATTTGTTAAGTCAGTTATCTCAATATCAAGATAACAGGTACTGGCGTAACAAAATAAAGCCGTTAATTTTACTCTCGTACGTATACCTTGCTGACACACGCGTTCACGCAGTTCGCCAGTTGGATGTGTTTGCGATGAGTACTTGGGTTAGTAGTATAGATCTGGATAACGTTATCTGCTGCAACATACCAGACATCGATAAACCTAAACGGGATTTTACTAGTTATAACTTAAAGTCGATTTGTCAGAATTTCATAAATCAACAGTATGGTATTTTTCACAAAATATTTACTGATGGTTCTAAGGATGGATTTGGAATCGGCGCGGCTTTCTTGGATCCGCATTGTAATCTTAGTCAGCAATTTAAGATAACTTCTTTAAATATGTGTATTATGGAGGCTGAACTTATTGCCATCAGCGAGGCTTTGTCGTATGCAATGTCACTTGATGCGAACAATATAGTCATATTTACGGATTCCCGAAGTGCGCTTCAACACGTGGTTCGTTGCACCACGGGGGTCCGAGGTACACCTATCGCCTACACTGTACTTAACACTATTATTGACTTAATATCTACATCGAAATCTATCATTCTACAATGGATTCCCTCTCATTGTGGAATTGAACATAACGAGCGAGTTGACCTATTAGCTAGGCAAGCTACCAGCGAGGGGGTAGACTATCACATACTTCCATTTTATGCTGATTGTATATATTTAATTAGAAAACAGTGTTACGATTTGTGGAAAGAGTATTTTGATCTACGCTCGAAAGAAATTGGGATTTGGTACAAAACTGTCCAACCACAACCTCTTCGAATTCCATGGATTAATAATAATGAGATGCCTAGAAAAGATATAGTTGTGATTTTGAGGCTTCGTACTGGACACATTCCATCGAAGAAATTCGCATTCCTTATGGGAAAAGTTCCTTCTCCTAACTGCGATTTGTGCGGTGTTCTGGAGGACGTATTGCATGTTCTCATGGAGTGTGTCCAGAATGACACCTTTCGTACAAATAATTGTAAATATTTTTTAAAAGAATTCGCTGACTGTAATGTAACCCTGTCAAACCCAGAAACGGAAGAAGTTAAAAATCTAGTGAAATTGTACAACATTAAGTTCAGCTCCGATCAGACTGATGATCGGAGCTGACCTTAATGTTTTTACTTATTTTGACAGGCATTTGTTTCTGTTTATTTTAAATAATTGTATGGTGTTTTGTTTGTATTTTGTTAAATAATGAGAGCGACATAATCACAGAGTGATTAAGCTCTTTAAATAAAGATAAAAAAAAAAAAAAAAAAAAAAAAAAACCGGTATTTCCACTGTTCCAGTTATTTGTTGTAAAAAACATGTTTCTAATAAAACTGTTATTTCAGCTGCAACACCACCGGAGATCGTGAAGCCGCTCAAGAACGCCAACTGCATCCAGTACCACAACGCTAAGTTCCAGTGTACCATCACTGGACAGCCTAAGCCTACCATCACTTGGTACAAGGGTAAGTTGCAAGCAATCACTGATTTATTATCTTGATTAATCCAAATTAGGTCGGCTAAATAATTTTAGTTCTACCTGATTATGGACTAAATCGATAAAATGACGAAAGTAGACCCTCGCCCATGAGGATACTGAAGGTAGCTGGTTCAATTTCCTGCCTCGAGACAAATGTTTGTACGATCTACAGATATTTGTTCGGGTGTTTTCAATGTAAAATAAAGAAAAGACTATCTATGTAGTGTATTCAGTATAGATATCAGTTATTTAGTACCCCATTTATAGCATTAAGTGAAAATATTATTCTCAACTTTATTGATAACTAGATTACCCTGTGTGTTAATTCTATATCATGTAAGTCATACACTTAACACATAGGGTATAAATTTGGTATGTAGATAGTTTTATTTACATACCAAATTTCATCTAGATAGTTAAGGAGATACGTGGTAACAAACATTCACAGTCTTTAACTTTTATTTTATTAGTAGGATATTATTGGTAACGATATGACTTCCATCGTGTTACCATCAACGACATTTTCACAACACAACCACCGGTAAAAAACCCGTTATTTAATAACCGTTCTCCAGGCGCCCGCGAGATAACCAACGGCCCGCGCCACCGCATCTGGTCGGAAGGCGACAACCACTTCCTGACAGTGATGGATGTGTTCGGAGAAGACGCTGACGAGTACGTCTGCAGAGCAGTTAACAAGGCTGGAGTTAGGAGCACTAAGGCTGAACTGCTTATTATGAGTGAGTACAATAATATGAGACTAGTTTCCTCAGAAAATCCATCACATCACTATTATTCTACTAGATAGTTAACGTTTGTTTTATAAAATTATTATCTAGTAGGTACCCATAACACAATCTATGCTTAGCTTGGGGCAAGATTAATTATTATTATGTAAATAACCCATTGAAGAAAGTCCACAAGATACAGGTTTATAATATGTAGTTTGAAGACCAGTAATGTATTTATTTCAAGTTTTTTTTTACTTCAATTAATGTTACTATTACTAATAATAAAATTACTGTTTATTAAAACACAATAGGGTTCTGTTGATTTATTATACTTATATTCACTTCCAAGTTTCAATAGATATTTCCTTATATATAACTACTCTTCAATTATGCTGTGTAGACATATAGGGATACAGTCAAGACTGTATTATTTTGTATTATTTTAAGTTTTATTCTATTTTGTGTACCAAATAAATTAACACGGCGTCAATTATGAACCCTCTTGTTTGCTAGAAGCCTAGAAAGCCACACTTAGTAAAGGCGAGAGGCTCGATTCGCTCGCGACGCTAAATGAAAGTCTAATCGCTTCTCTAAATAGAATAGAATAGAAATCATTTATTCATACAGCAAGCAAAAACATAAAAATATATCAATGTACTCCTAAGCGATCATTATAAAAGCACAAATTGCGAATGCGTCTTGTAGCACGCATTTTCAATCTACTTTAAACCAGTTATATCCAGCTAGTTATGTAAAAACCTTCAATAACTAATATTTCTTTGACAGCCGCACCAAAACTGAACGTGCCACCACGTTTCCGCGTCACGGCTTACTTCGACAAGGGAGAGAACGTTATCATCAAGATTCCATTCACCGGTCACCCCGTGCCTACTATTAAATGGGTGCGAGAGGGAGAGACGATCGAGAGTGGGCACCATTATCATGTGGAGAGAAAGGGTAAGATGTTGCAAGTTTTTATATGTTCCTAGCCAAAACAATTACAGATAAATTAGTTATGACAATGATCTCTTTCCTTCAGAAGAAATTTTTCAAAATGACTTGAGAAAGTCTTGTTGCGAAGTTCTAGCAATGACTTGTCAGAACATGAAGTTCTCCATATGGAGTTACTAAATTTTCAAGAAGTTGAACTTTACCGCGTTCAACTTGTGATTTTACTATATCCAATAACATGCAAAAAATTTAATCATTTGCAGAAATTTTTATTCAAAGTAATATAAAATGTACTGTAAGACGCCTTTCGGTGGGATGACAATCTATGACGATGCTGCAAGCTAGAGACTTTGTGACCCTCATCAAGGGAAGCCTATGTCCAGCTATGGGCTAATACAGTCATCTTTGTAGCTATAACACACTCTGCTTAGCTTGGGGCTAGATGATGCTGCGTGAATAGCCGGCATAATTTATTATTATTATAGACTGATGTTGATGATGACTTATTGGTAATCTTAAATTAATAAATAATCAAATATTTATTCACAAAAGATAGGTTTGAAATTTTAAAGGTTAGGTTAAGTTTTCTAAAATAAAAGTTAACCTAACGATTTATGTTCTTTGTAGTATAAACATACATACTCATAATTAACCTAACTTTTAATTGTGCTAGATTATGATTCTCTGACATTTAAACTTAGAATCTAAAAATAATTTTAAATATCACACACGAATAGTATAATAATATAACATACATACTAATAATAAACCTATCCGGGTTAAAGATACCACACACCTCGCTCTAACTAATGTAATGTAAAAGTGTTCCATGTTGTTTCCAGAACGTCACGCGGTCCTGACAATCCGCGACGCCAGCAAACTGGACTCTGGTCCGTACAGGATCTCAGCAGATAACGAGCTTGGCCAAGACAGCGCCATCATCAACGTTGAAATTAGCGGTAAGAAACATTATTGTATTAAATAGGAGGCTAGGTTTTCTTATATAAAAGAAGGTAGATAATTAATGTAAGATCTAACCATAGGATACTCTCCATTTGGATATTAATTTTTAGTTTACAAAATATGTTTTTCTAAATTGGTTGGTAATGTGGGTATCCCCATTGTTAATTTGTTATTTCTTACTATAAATCTCAGAGGTTACACACCTATATTAATAAGTAATGAATAAACTTATCTCATTGTAGAACTATGTAGTTTGTATGAGAAATAAAGTTCTTTAAACCTATATTCGGATACCCATACCCAATATCCGATAAGTGTGGATAATTATTTATGTCCTGTTAGAAATCAACATAAAATAAGCTATACATTGTCACATTCTAAAATTAAATAGGAGGCAAAGAGATGCTTCTTATTAAAAAGAAGGTAGAGGATGACTGAAGGATTTCACCATAGGATACTCTCCATTTGGATATTCGGATGTCCATACCCAATATCCAAGTGTATAATTATATGTCCTGTTAGAAATCAACATAAAATAAGCCATACATAGTCACATTCTAAAATTAAATAGGAGGCAAAGAGATGCTTCTTATTAAAAAGAAGGTAGAGGATGACTGCAGTATGTCACCATAGGATACTCTCTATTTGTATATTCGGATGCCGATACCCAATATCCAAGTGGATAATTATATGTCCTGTTAGAAATCAACATAAAATAAGCTATACATAGTCACATTCTAAAATTAAATAGGAGGCAAAGAGATGCTTCTTATTTAAAAGAAGGTAGAGGATGACTGCAGTATGTCACCATAGGATACTCTCCATTTGTATATTCGGATGCCGATACCCAATATCCAAGTGGATAATTATATGTCCTGTTAGAAATCAACATAAAATAAGCCATACATAGTCACATTATAAAATTAAATAGAAACAGAATAGAAGAATTGTTCTATTCAAAAGAAGGTAGAGGATGAATGCAGGATACTCGCCACTTAGATATTCGGTTGCCCAAGTGGATAATTTTATGTATAGAGCTAATGAAATGAAAGACCGATGTGGCGCGGCGTGCGAATGTATGTCTGCGACGCAGGAAGTTGCTGTTCGATTCTCATCTCGTGGCATAAGTTTGTACAATCTGCAGTGTCTGAGAGTTCAGTCATTTTCCTATGCTTTTAAAAGTTTCATGCTTATTATTAGCACTACGGTCAATAAAACGGGAACGGGCATGGAACGAGCAGATGATTGACAGTGAACTAAAGAATGCTACTTGTATATCTACAAAAATATATATATATATCATCATCATCAGCCTATATTAGTCCACTGCTGGACATAGGCCTCCCCTAATGAGCGCCATAGCGCCCTGTCTTCAGCTTGCCGCATCCAGCATCTGCCAGCAGTCCTTCGCAGATCGTCATCCCACCTGGCCGGAGGGCGTCCTACACTACGTTTGCCGAGTCGCGGTCTCCACTCTAGAACACGTTTACCCCAACGGTTGTCGGTTCTTCGCGCGATATGGCCGGCCCACTGCCACTTCAACTTGCTAATTCTTTGAGCTTTGTCGATAACTTTGGTTCTCTGTCGGATGTATTCATTACGAATCCTATCCTTCAGAGAAACTCCGAGCATAGCTCTTTCCATAGCTCGCTGAGCGACTTTAAACTGGTGGACCAGCCCTACCGTGAGTGTCCACGTCTCAGCTCCGTAGGTCATTACGGGTAGGACGCACTGATTGAAAACTTTTGTTTTCAAACATTGCGGTATGGATGACGAGAAGACTCGACGTAGTTTTCCAAACGCTGCCCAGCCCAGCTGAATCCTCTTCTTGGCCTCCTTCTCAAAATTGTTTTTACCTAGCTGCACAATCTGCCCAAGGTAAGTGTACTCGGAAACAATTTCGAGAAGGTGGCCTTCTACGATGACCGGTCCTGGATTAATGTGGTTATTGGTCATGACTTTGGTTTTATCCAAATTCATGCCAAGACCGATGCGTCGTGAGGCTGAGGCTAGGCCGTCCAGCATGTGGGTCAGCTCCTCTAGCGACTCCGCCATTAAGACTATGTCATCAGCGAATCGTAGGTGTGAGATGTAATTGCCGTTTATGTTTATGCCCTTACCTTTCCAGTCCAGCGTCTTAAACATATCTTCCAATGCGCTCGTGAACAGTTTCGGGGATATGACATCCCCCTGTCTCACTCCTCTGCGCAATTGGATGGGTTTAGACTGCTGGTCCTGTACTTGGACACTCATAGTGGCGGCATCGTAGAGACATCTCAGCACCTCGATATAACGATAGTCTACTTGGCATCGCTGTAAGGATTCCAGAACAGCCCAGGTTTCGACAGAGTCAAAGGCTTTCTCATAGTCCACAAAGGCGAGACACAGGGGCTGATTATACTCTTCGGACTTCTGTATAATCTGCCGCACTGTGTGAATGTGGTCTATGGTGCCATATCCTCCGCGGAACCCGGCCTGTTCCGGTGGCTGAAACTCGTCGAGTCTCCTGGCGAGACGATTCGTGACCACTCGCGAGAACAGCTTATAGACGTGGCTCAGGAGTGTGATGGGTCTATAGTTTTTAAGGAGCGTTTTATCGCCCTTCTTAAAAAAGAGCACCACTAAACCCCCGCTCCACGCCTTAGGAGTTCTCCCACTGTGAAGGACGGTATTAAAGAGGCTCTGTAGCTCCTGTATAACGGGGGCTCCTCCTGCCTTCAGAAGCTCTGAAGTAATACCGTCCTCACCCGGGGCTTTTCCATTTTTAAGCTGCCTCAGAGCTAACACGATTTCATCTTGACTGATATCTGGCAGTTCGTCGGTATAGTGTCGTGTCAGGGTGGCTCTAGAATCATGGTCATCTCGCCGGGAACGAGGGGCATGTGCAGTGTACAAACGGCCCTAGAAATCCTCTATCTCGGCCAAGATCTCAGGCTTCGACAAAGCGGTCCTCCCATCGTGCGTTTTAAGCTTCGTCAGGTGGCTCCTGCCAAGCTGCTGAGTGAATACTTTGGACCCTCGGTTTTGCTCTATCGCCTCTTCAATGAGGCGTGTGTTGGAGCTCCGAAGGTCGCGCCGTACCATCTTCGCGATTCGCTTGTTCAGGTCTGACCTCTCTGACGAAGTCGCTTGGGTGGTTTCCCGTCTTCTTGTCATCAGATCCAGAGTCTCAGTCGAGAGTTTGGACTTCCTGCCAGTACCTTGTTTTCTGCAGAATTTAATGCCCTCGTCCCTCAACGTTTCGACCAGATTGTGTAGATTCTCGTCAGCGTCATCAGTGGGTTCCAAAGCAACAAATCTATCCCCGAGAAGCTGCTGAAACTTCTCGGTGCCCGCCATGATTTGGATTGGATTTGGTCGGAGCGTGGACTTCATCAAACGGTTTCTTTCAAGCTTTAAGTTGATATTCAGAGTGCCTCGGAGCATTCGGTGATCAGATCCGGTATTGAACCTGTTGATCACTGAGACATCTCTGAATATGTGCTTGCTATCCGTCATGATGAAGTCGATCTCATTTTTAGTCACAGAGTCGGGACTTCGCCATGTCCACTTCCTTTGGGGCTGCTTCTTAAAGAAGGAGTTCATTAAGAACAACCCCTCTTTCTCAAGGAAGTTGACAAGCATTTGCCCCCTGTGATTCCTAACTCCATAACCATGCGGGCCTATTCGGGATTCGTTGCCAGTTTGGATTCCCGCCTTGCCGTTAAAGTCCCCCATAACAACGTTGAAGTGAGCCTTAGTGGTGTTGTGTAAGGCTTTGGATATGTCTTCATACATATCCTCCACTTCATCATCCGAGTGTGCCGAGGTCGGTGCGTAAACCTGAATTACCTTCATGCTATACCGCTTGGACAGCCGAAGGATCAGGTACGCTACCCTGGTCGACACACTGGAGATTTCTTGAACGTTGCTAGAGAGGGCCTTATTGACGAGGAAACCTACGCCACCCTGGGATGTTTTATCACCCTCGCGAAAGTAGAGAAGATGGCCCGAGTCTAGGGTTACGGTGTCCTCCCCCTCTCTACGGACTTCACATAACCCGAGAACATGCCATTTAATGTTCTCTAACTCCACTTCCAACTGCGCTAGATGATGGTCAAGCCTCAGAGTGCGTCCATTAAACGTTGCCAGGGTCATTTTATTAAGCGTGTGGTAGCCTGATGTAGCCCGGTGATTCCTAGCACCCCCTGCCCCGCCGTTACCATGGCCGCTACCGTGGCCAGGAATAGCGAGGCGGCCGGGAACTGGGGGCCGTTTTTTGGCTTTGTCCATCATGAAGGGGTAATGCCCATAATCCCCACGCTGGGCATGCGGGTTGGGGATCGCAGTTTGGTGGTGGGGTTGTTCTAGAGGGGTGCTGCTGCCCACCCCCCGGTATATCCCTTAGTCGCCTCTTACGACACCCACGGGAGGAATTATATATATATAATTGCCTTGTATTATATTAATTTCTTTGTTGTTCAGACCGTCCGGACCCGCCACGATTCCCAGCCGTGGACAACATTGGCGTGGACTCGCTAGCTCTCAGCTGGAAGGCCCCAGTCTGGGACGGAGGCTCCGACATCACCAACTATCTCGTCGAGAAGCGGGAGCATCCTATGTCTAGCTGGATTCGAGTTGGCAACACCAGGTAAAAAACCTTTGTTATTTATGGTTTATGAAAATTATTTATTTACCGTTAAAATTCATACTAGATCTCAATGGCAAATAGATTAAGATTCGCTTTACCAGTTATAAATAGTACGTAAGCCTTCGCACTCACTTTTTTTTGAGTCGTCGTCGTCAGTTACTAGACCAAGCAATTTATTTTCACATTCCCGTACTGAGGGAAAGTTTCGGTTCAAGTCCCGTAGTAAGTAGATTTTTTGGGATTTCATTTAATTTTATTTTCTGGTTTGAAATAAATGAATAAAACTTTTGTAAATATCAATGTTACTTAAAAATAGTTTTTGTGTACCCGTTTATAAAATGTTGACGTCAAAACCAACATTGAAAACAGTTTTTTTAGTAACTATTATTGTAAAACTGTTACTAAAACAGCTGTTTTAATAAAACGGTAAAGGTATTGATTTCAATCCTCCAAGAAAATGTAAGACGAACAATATTTATTATTATATGCCAAACTGGCTCTCGCGCTAGTGATAAACAAATCATCATCATCTACGGATAAAATCAATAAATTTTAGTATATAGAGTATTATTAATGAATCACCAGGTTCACAACAATGGCGATCACTGGCCTAGTGCCCGGCAAACAGTACGAGTTCCGCGTGTACGCTGAGAACATCTACGGACGGTCGGAGCCGAGCGAGCCGACCACTCTGGTGCAGACCAAGGCGATCGTCAAGAAGGAGTTCAAGAAGAAGGAATATCCAGGTTATTAATTGATTTTACACTAATTATTATAGGATTAGCTGTAGACAGGGCGCTATGGCGCTCATTAGGGATAGCCTATGTCCAGCAGTGGACTAATATAGGATGATGATGTAATGTATTAAGTATACCAATCATCTAGTCCTTGTCAAACATAAAATAGGAGGTTAAATTTGAATTTAACGCGGCTGAAACCGCGTGGAACAGTAAATCAGTAAATCAATAACTTTACTTCTTTACGCTTACAAAAGAAACACTTACTCAAGTCAAATTTTAAACTATACATAATTATCAAAATATTATAATAAATAAAGAGTTAATTGGTTTTTTCGTTAATCTTTTGCTAGTTCTTCAATAAATAATCCTCTTTCCCTCCACAGTGGACGAATCAGGCAAACGCATCCGCACCAACGCAGATCACGGCCCAGTAAAGGATTACGACAGCTACGTCTTCGATATCTACAGCAAATATGTACCGCAGCCGGTTGATATCAACACTTGCTCGGTTTACGACAAGTATGATATTTTGGAGGAGATCGGTAAGTTATCAATATAATAAATAACATATATGATAAACATTTTATAACATTATATAATCAGTTTATTTACAAAGTTAATTCTTACGGAAATATACATGAAACGGTTATTGAGCTACGTGCAATGGTAGCGCAACAGATCCAAATTATAGCCAATACCATTTCTAAGAAGCTGGTCGCATAAATCATTAATATTGTAGATTCGAGTATACAATATTACTCCTATAATGCTACCTTATTCATACTCAATTTTACAAGATAGTTGCACAGATTTCAAGATGAACTCTCATAAAGAGACTTCAGTATAACCGGGTCACTTACCCCCAGGAAAACTCAAAACGCAATTCTGTTTTAAACACCTCAGAAATTTTCGAGACGGAATTTTTGACAAATTATGATTAAAAACTCAAAAAAACCTCGACTCAAAAGTCAGTTGGGTTTGATCGTTTGGGGGTTAGCCTTAGACCATGAAAATGAGAAACTGGGTCATAAATACATAAATCGTTTATTGCAACGGAAACCTTAGTAACATAAAAATGTATTACGATGTCGTCTTCAACAGGCTTAGCATACCGCTATTAAACTAGCACTATGACAAAAATTCCATTGAATTAATGGTATTAAATTAATTTCTCAAGAAGGTACACAAATAAATATTACAAACGGCCTACTGTCAACAGGATTAGGGTCTATATTACAGTGGTTTTTAAACTTTGATAATTTAAACTGCGCATGAACTTAGAACTAAACAAACTCATGAAGTTACTTTTGAAATGATTGAATTAACATAGCGACTAACAGTAGCGTTTGAACCTTATTCCAATAAACATAAGATACATTTCGCAGGTGACTTCGTGAGAGCGTCTAAGCGCCGGACAGGTGTGTGAATGGATCGATGTAGTGCTATCTCTCTCTGCATCTCTCTGTCTCACACGCATTATAGGGTATACAGAGTGTTTCAAAATATGATTTCTTAAGCCTAGTGTTATATACCAACTAAGTTATTATAAAATATGTAAATTACACTATTTTGTTTGAATTGTATTCAATTAATCATATTTTGAGCATTCTGTATATTCAATAAGCATGAATTTATACAAGCAGTTTATTACAATTTATGAAAAATTACAAATTTCAATATAACAGGGTTTATAGTCGTAGATACTCGCACGCGTTTGGGCTTTATAAAGTAAAAACGTACTTATTAATTTACATATTTAGTTTATGCAAAAAGGTAAAACTATAATAACTAAAGTATATACTGACTGGCACCAAATTTTGAGAGTTCCGTAGAAGAATTGGCAGAACTAGATTTAATATTTAGAGTAACTATTTAATTTAACAATAACGGTTTTTGAAACGGTTATCTGGTTGCTACCAAACAACATGTTTTTTTTTTGTTATAAACATGGTAATTAACTGTTATTGGAAACAACCGTTGGTTGAAGTCCAACTTCCAAGTTTGGATCGATGTTATGATAGAGGTATATACCTATCGACAACACTTTCAGTTATTTCATCGTTTTCTCGTTATCCTTATTTATACTTTGCTTAGATGATGTACCTACATTTTGTACATCATTTTAATAAACTGTTATGAACCTTATTTTACCTGAAACAGAGTTTTTTTGCGTACCCCTTCAAAAACTCTTGACGTCAGAACCAACATCGAAAACAGTTTCGTCTTTTTGTAATTTACAAATAACTCGCCATCGATGTTGACGTTAGAACCAACATGGAAAACAGTTATTTCCCTTCGTGATTCCCAAAAAACGTTTCAAAACCGTTATTCCGCAACGATATCTTATTAGTTTCCTTAACCTAGAGCTGTAACACGAGGTGAGTTTCCACCGTTGTAGGCACAGGCGCGTTCGGCGTCGTCCACCGTTGCCGCGAGCGAGCAACGGGCAACATCTTCGCTGCCAAGTTCATACCCGTTGCCGGAGCAATGGAGAAGGAACTTATCAAGAAGGAGATCGATATCATGAACCAACTGCATCATAGGAAGCTGATCAATCTACATGACGCTTTTGAAGATGACGATGAGATGGTGCTGATATTTGAGTTGTGAGTATTTTTGAGTTTACTTTTGTAAATTTAACTTCTCCTTGGTTGCCTGGAGGACACTGCATTGAAAGATACGCTGTCAATGCCTTTGTAAAGGATAAGTTTAATTAGGTACTGAATGTTTTAAAAGGCTAATGTAAAGTCAAAAGATTATATATCGATTTGTCTCGCATAACTTAAAAAAAACAGAGTGACTATCGTTTGAAAATAAAAACAGTCTTCGAACAAAGTCTAAAGTTGTTCTGTAGTTTGTAAGTAGGTAAAAAGTTGTTTTTTAAACTACTTCTAAAAAAGGAAGAGTTTCTCGATTCGACTCTACATTCGAATGTATTTTTATGTTTAATTTTTATTTACAACTACTTTTTCTGGGTGATTATAAAAGCGAAGCTTCTCATGTGGTCCCATTTAAATTTAATCAAGATCTGACCAATAGTTTCTGAGTTACCCTTAATAATACGTGAAATTTGAAGTCTCTAGTTAGTTTTTCTACAAAAATCAAATTATTTAAAACCTACAAAATATAAATTCCTCATTCCTTAAATAGACTCACTACTGTTTGTAAAACTATTGTTTTGTATTGTATTCATTTATTCCAAATAGATACATTGGTGCACTTGGAAAAGTCAATTTTATACATTTATAATAGTAATAAATTGTAATGTCAATAAAAACCTTTTTTAATAATTATTTAGTAATAATTCTAATGTCAATAAAAACCTTTTTTTCCTTTACTTCCTCCAGCCTCTCCGGCGGCGAGTTATTCGAGCGCATCACAGAACCAGGCTACAGCATGTCTGAGGCCGAGGCGGCTCACTACATGAGGCAGATCTGCGAGGGAGTGAGGCATATGCACGAACAGAACATCATCCATCTCGATCTCAAGCCGGAGAACGTCATGTGCCAGACAAGGACGGGCACTGATGTCAAGGTACTACTTATAATATTATTTTTATCTTTATTAACAAAGAAAATTACAATCAACTAATATAAACAAACTCTCTAGCCCCTAGTGGATCCCTAAACGTGCTAGTGGTTTATTTCCCACCTCTTCCACTTGTGGACAAATAATTGAAGCGGAGGGAAAATCAATTTACACCTTATTTCTTATATTATTTTGATGATAATTTTGTATAAAATTTGACTTGTTTGGGCTTGAATAAACTTATTGTGTTCTGATTTCCATGCGATCAATTAAATAACACATCTCAATCTAAAACTTTTTAGAAAGAAGAAGAAGAATTTAGTGACTCTATGAACCTAGATTGTTGCGAAACGTTGGTATTCATCCAACGCAAACTAGATTCATTGTTAACCCGCTTACAGACATACTACATATCTTACGAGTATAATTTTCTAAAATTACCTCTTTTCTTCAGGTTATCGACTTCGGCCTAGCAACGAAACTAGACCCGAACGATGTCGTTAAGATATCGACGGGTACGGCCGAGTTCGCAGCGCCAGAAATTGTCGACAGAGAGCCAGTTGGCTTCTACACAGATATGTGGGCCATTGGCGTGCTTTCCTATGTGTTGTAAGTATATAGAGTTTAAAATAAACCCATAGTTACTTAAACCTTTGTCAAGGTGTAATATCGGATTTAAATAATAAATTGAATAATTGTGTACTTGTTAGGCATAAAACATTGTAAAAGAGAGCATAAAAATATAATTCTAAAATTGACTTAAAATCTGCATGCCTAGGATAAGGTACAATATAGCTGGACTTCTGGACGCAAATAAACTCATTTCATTTCAATTAATATAAGGGGATAAGTGTTCTTGCTTGTGACTACGACTCGGCAAACGTAGGACGCACTGTAGACAGGTGGGATGACAACCTGCGAAAGCCTCCAGGCAAACGCTGGATGCAGCAAATAAAATACCGCTAGCGCTATGGCGCTCAATAGGGAAAGCATAATGTCCAGCAGTCGAATATATAGCTGATAATAAATTATCAAAGGAAACAATTCTGCCATTTGACAATTCTGTAGACGTCGTCAATTAACCAAAATAATTCTTAGAATTGAAGCTATTCATCAGACAATTGAAAAACCGAACGAAGAATACTCAAGACGAATACGATGTGTTTTTTTTTTATTTGCTCAATGTGGATTTTGTCACTGTTGCCATGATAGGCCTGTTATGATCGCCACTTTATGTTTCCTCGAAGACGTGGCTTTTATATTTCGCCACTTACCCTTGCAGCTGCTAAGAACTATAGGATTTTCTTCGGGGTGGATGTATCTCTTCTGGGCTAATGCAATGTGGTTCTCATAACTGTATCTTTCAGGTTATCCGGCCTATCACCGTTCGCCGGTAACAACGACATCGAAACGCTCAAGAACGTGAAGGCTTGCGACTGGGAGTTCGACGAGGAGGCCTTCCTACACGTGTCTGATGATGCTAAGGACTTCATCAGAAGACTGCTCATTAAGAATAAGGAGTAAGTTGAAGAGATAGGGTCCATTATCGTGTATAAGCTTATTTTCCTGATTAAATTAAACAAAAAACAAAGAAACCTTTGTTTTGTTCGATTTTGTCTTATAGAATCGTTGTCTGGGGATATGATGGTTTCTAACATTACTTCTGAAAGTAGGTAGATAGATAATAACTTCATTGTAACATCAAAATAATATTCATCAAAGCATCTACTTCTGAAAATACTTCCAAGTTAATTTTATAAGAAACCTTTTGATGGTGACTCACCTTATTCATTCCACTTGGATAAAGTCAACGTATATCTCATCTTTTGTGAGAATTTATTTGCTAACTTCAAAATGATGATTTCATTATGTGTATTAGTTATTTCGCTGATTTACACTAATATAACTTGCTATGACTGCAACAGCATCGTTAAATCAATAACAATCTAAATCGCATTTTCCATTATCTAGTGTTTTTCTATCGTTATCTTTTACTAAAACTATCAATATCTTTCAGAAAACGTATGACCGCCCACGAGTGCCTAATGCACAGATGGCTAGCGGGCGATGCCTCCGCGTCGCGCACCGCCGCCATTGACATCAGGAGATACGAACAGCTCAGGAATAGGCTTAGGGAGAAGTACGAGGTAAGGAAATTAACTTACTACTATGATTATTTCTTTTCATTGCTTATTTGGCAGGTAAAGGCCCACATTTCTTCCAGTTTTTTATATAAAAGACAAGTTTTAAAGTAACTCATCAAAGTTAAAAACAGGTATAAAATATTACAATTCATTTGTGTAAAGAATAAACAATAGTGGTCCCAGAGTGGTTCTTTGAGGAATGCCTCATGTAATTTTTAAAGAATTATACCCATTGCTTATAAGTTTCTATGTTCTATGAACAAGAAATGGAATACTGTTTTCATAGCATTGAACGGTCGCGAGTCGCCGTAAAAACAAATTCAGTATGTTTAAAACATAATATCTGCACATCTAATACTAAACTAGAAATTCCTAATAGTAAAAATAAGATAAGTTACATTCCACAAAAAAGGTCTCATTCTTCGTAGATCGTCTTGAGCTCTAAATAAGTTCTAATAAGATCTATTTTCGCACAGAACTGGTCATCATTCAGACTGCCGATCGGCAGACTAAGCGAGTACAGTTCGCTCAGGAAGCTTCTCATCGAGAAGTGGAAGATTTACGATGGACAGTTCGGTAAGTAGACAAAACACTTAGTGTCGTTTGCTATTATTGATACATTCCATTTTTCTTTGTATTTTAACTTCGGTCAAACTGAAGCAAGTACCGATTTCATAATGAGGAAGAATGAAGGAGGAGAATGAATGTTTTGTTAAGACAAGATTAGCTAATCTAATGGTGATAATAGTTGGCATCTTAGCAAAATCTGAGGGGTTTTAAATGGTGATGATGTTGTAAAACTAACCCAAAATATATTCATTAAACACAGAGCACAATCTTAACTTCGAATACTCAAATGCAACTCGGATTTAAGAGTCTCAGATCACGAATTTTTGACAAATCTTCATTGAAAATTCGAAAAATTCTTACATCTGACTTGCTTTTAAATAACGTTTCTGTAAGATTACGCTCAAAATGTCATTTTTTTCACAATCATAAAATATCAATTTCTAGAATTTAAATTTTTTTTTTATTTTTTGTAACCCGAATTTAACATATTTGGGAATAATTATATCATCTCTTGGGAATTATTTACAAAGAAGGAAATAATTTTGAATGCTTTTAGTAACTTCCTTCTTATCTCTATAGACCGTCGCCAAGCCGCGCCTCGCTTCGTGATCCGTCCTCAATCAGCGTTCTGCTACGAAGGACAGTCAGTCAAACTGTACTGCAGAATCATTGCGTGCGCAACTCCCACTGTCACGTGGTCGCACAACAACCACGAGTTGAGACAGTCTGTCAAGTTTATGAAGAGGTAAGTAGACTAATTTGTGGTGTTTTGTCCCATAAGACAATCTTATCTGTACCGGGTCGGCCCAACGGGCCCACATACCCGGGGTCTTTTGACCGACAGTTGATGTCGGATAATTCGAGACCAGCGTTCAGCAATATACATTTTAGTTGAAAATTCCGGCTACATCTATTAAATTTCGACGGAAATCTATCGGACCTGATGATATAAGTAAAAAATCGGTACAAAAATACCAAAGAAACTTGTAAAAAATTTGATTAAGGTAAAGTTACAGCAGTTATTTTATGGGTCATGCATGGTCTTACCGCATAATAGTATGCGTGCTGCTATGAAAGAAATTCCGTATATTTTTGGTAAATTTAGGTTGAAATTAGCCAAAAAAAGGTGTAAAATGTGTCTAATTAGAGATCTGCCAAAGACAAAAAAGCGCCTACAGAAGCAACATACATAGTTTAAAATGTTTTAACTATCATGAAATGTGCTGAATGTAACTGTTATCTTTTAAACACCCAAAGCATGTCAAGTATTGTAGTTATTGCAAAGTATCTATCAAGTTCAGATATCGATATGTCCAAGAACATAAATAAATACAACTTTTCGATACTTTCACCAATCAAAGTTTTGTGTTGACATTAATCAAGTCAAAAAGTACACAATTTTATAAGAACACAATAATTTTTCGACCACCAGGTACGTGGGTGAAGATTACTACTTCATCATCAACCGCGCCAAGCTGGAAGACAGAGGGGAGTACATCATCAGAGCCGAGAACAGCTACGGATTCAGAGAGGAGGTCGTCTTCCTCAATGTACAACGTGAGTATTTTGTACTATTGTTTATTATTTAACTAGCGAGCCGCCCTGGCTTCGCACGGGTGTATTATAGATATAAACCTTACTCTTAAATCATCTATCATCCTTCCTCTTGAATCTCTTATCTATTAAAAAAACTGCATCAAAATCCGTTGCGTACTTTTAAAGATATTTAAAGATATTATTCATATTAATTAAGAACAAAAAAACATTCATAGGGACAGACTGACAGCGGAAAGCGACTTTGTTTTATACTATGTAGTACATATATTAAATAATTTGGTTTTTGTTCTACATTTGCGCGTTTTTTAAATTTTTCTTATCACAGCTTTCTCTAGGAAATGTGCTGACATGGTTCCATATAGTTAGTACTGGTTTTTTATATTCGAATGGTATTTATCGAGGTTCCAAAATGGTTTTTGACATTACCTAAAAAACTATCGTATCTTTTTAGGATAAAAATTACGTGTTCTTCCTATTTTTTTCGTCAATATCTTACGTGTCTGCCAAAATTCCATAACAGAACTCGAGACACACTTTTATTACGGTTTCATAGGTTATCGTTCAAAACATCTCATGTTTCATGTTTCAAATAAAGATCATATAAATAATATCAATTCAATTATACAGACGTTTACGAATAAAACTATACCTAATGTGTTTTGGAGCTAAAGACAAATAAAAATACCTTTGCAAAAATAAGCTCGGGTATTTCCTTTAATGAGTATAATATGATCATTTAATTAAGCCTTCGCTATCAATCTATCGGCTTAAATCACCTATTAATTATCAGGAATTAGGTCGCGAATGCCTTGATCTATTCTTACCCGTCTAGGTTCAACGTCTTCATCCAATATATGTGTCCTATCTCATCAGATATAAAGTTCTCTTTAGCTCGATGAGGTTTGTTTTTATTCTATTGTCTTGAGAAGTCAATATCAAAAGTCAGTGTGTTTTGTCGGTTGCTTGCGTTCGGTTCCGCGTTCAATAGTTCGATATAAATAAACGTTAAAAGTTTTTTATGCATCCTGGTATATTGCAAGAACTCTAAAAGGGTTTATTCAAGGTTTGTTTTGCTGATTAGGTTGCTAACCAATATATTTAAAGTTATTACAACGTTTACCGCCATTTGTTTTATGTCAAGTCAATAGATTCATACAGAATCTTACTACAAAAACTTTCGTAGTTTATGTTAGGGTTTTTACAGCTGTTCTCATATTAGGTTGCAATAACTTTTGCTATATCTTATAATAATAAATCTGTCGGTATAATTTGATCATTATTTTAAGTATAGCTTGACGAACTCATTATGACTATAAGCGAAACTAGGTTCCTAATTAACCCGCTTATAGTCGTAATGAATTGCTACAGTATCAATGGCAAAACATTCCTTTACTTCGTGTACAAATTCCATTTCCGTGAACTATTCCGAGTCCCTAGTTCATGTCGTCGGCATTTGATTCGGCAAATAGAAAAGCTTGTGATCAGCATCATAGCTCTTGATTTACTGCAAGGTCTCCTTTATTTCTCTAAGCTCCCTGTCCTTGATTTCATAAAGGCATCGCGTGCTAGACTACATCTCAAATGTTGCCGAATTAAGCGCTTTCGCATGTCTACGTTCTTTGGCTTGGTCTTGGTTATCATCTTGTGCCATCCGACTTCACCCGGCATAGAGGCTCAAGTTTAAAGACCGCACACAAGTGCGGTCTATTATTCAAACAAGTGTTTTATTTCCTTAAGACCTTACACTTGGACAGATCAGAAATTTCATTTCTAACATGGGTATCATCGTCATCATCAGCCCTTGTACACTACCGAACATAGGCTTCCCCCAAACGACACCACGAATATCGGTCCCTCGTCGTCTCCCTGCGGCCGCTACAATGTCGTCTGTCCATCACGTGAGAGATCTTTCCACACTAAGTTTCGCATTGCATCATTGCCACTCCTTGAATTCTTCCTTCCTTCCTTTATTCCCTAATGATTATCTTCCGCGAACTGTATGGCCTGCACATTGCCATTTCAGCCTATTAATTCTAAGATCATCACGTGTATACTAATTATAATACCTATTTATGTCCCTCCAGCCGTACCAAAGGTCCAGCGGCAGCACGTCCCCGAAGCGCCACGCCGGCGCGAGGCCCTCCCCTACACATTCTGGCAGGAATCCTCCGAGACGGCGCCCGCGTTCACGTTCCAGCTGCGCCCGCGCGTCATGCAGGCGCGGGACACCTGCAAGCTGCTCTGCTGTCTCAGCGGAAAGCCCACGCCTACTGTCAAATGGTAAGCTCTTGTTGATGTCACTTGTGAACGAAAGAAAGAGACGGGGTCGATGAGTAGAGCCCTGTGTGATACCTACTTCATATGTTTAATGTCAATTGTGTATAAAAGGAACAGAGTCGATCAAGTGTATATCCCTAAGCGATACCCTAACTACGTAGGACAGAGGTTTGGTCCGGGTTTAGTCACTTGTTCGTTAGACTAGGAGAGACAAAGTCAAAGTAGTAAACCTGGTCTTCTACAAATGATATTTAGAAAGACAGAGAGAGGTTTACTTTTAATCGTTTAAAGTTTAAATAGATGTTTGCTTTATCATTTTTGCCTATCATTTTTGGTTTTTGATGGAAACATAACATTTGTAATGCTAAAATTTTGAGCATTTAAGATGCTTGTTGATTTTAATAATTTTCTGAACACTTTGTCATACACAGTGCATCTAAGCGTTAAAAACTTCGATCTAAAAAATAAATTACATTTCTGATTAGTCGATAGAAATTGTTACCTACATATACCTACTCTAACATGAATTCCTCTGTACCCCAGGTACAAAGACAAACGCGAACTGTCTAAGTACGAGTACGCAATGACGCACTCGGACGGCGTCGTCACGCTGGAGATCATCGACTGCCGGCCCGAAGACAGCGGCAAATACACCTGCGTCGCTACCAACGTGCATGGCACTGACGAGACCTCGGCCGTCGTTATTGTTGAAGGTAAGGGAATTATATGTATATTTATTTTAAATATGGTCTATGAACAGCATCATCTAGCCCCAAACTACAAAAACTCCTAGAACACTCTGAAGATATATCCGCAGAATGTACAAAAATTTTGTTCCGGAAATCGAAACCGCAAACTTCGAGCTCTACGCCACAAAGATCGTGACTTAAACAATTGCCAGAAGATACTTTGTGTAGACAAAATTTGGAGAATTCGACGCAACTTGTACCAACTGTAATTATGTTTTATTGAAAAGGGGTCTTTTTTGTATATATTTTTAAACTGTACCAAAGATAATTATGAGTACCGTAGTTCTGGCAACGCCATAATTATCAACTTGCAAATTTAAATCGAAATCTTCCCCATTCATCATTTCCATTCAGTTCTTTCATATTTTTGTTTTTCATTTAACTTAATTAATTATAATATATTTGCAGGCGAAGTAACATCACCGGAACAAGCACAGATGGTCCACAACTTCCTACATTCAGGCGACCGGCGGTACATCGAGAAACCGCTCAAGCCGGCGCCGCCACCTATTGTCACCAAGACAAAGGTAATACACACTCAAACACACATACACACACATACAGACACACAGCATTTCATTTTCATTCCATTGGTCTCTCTTTCGTCATGGAACTCGAACTTGCATCTTTTTCGCTGTGCTTGTGCAATTATGCGTTGTCAAGTTTTGGTTTTTCATTATTAGCTTGATGTAGTCTGTTCTTGTTCAGTTTTTGTTATTTTTTCATTCATAAATGTCAATGTTGTCAAAAAATGTCTATGATACTAAATTAGGGTAACATCGATATTTTTGTTAATATTATTGCAGTGTGGATTGACTACAATTATTTATTTTTTTATATAATAGTATTTGAAGAGCTCTCTAAATATAATATAATGTCGACAGGTGACAATCGACCCGCCAGTAAAGTCAGCGCCCAGACCAAAGTACTCGCCTCAAAGTTCGACGGAGGCCAAGAAGAAGTACGGAGCCAAACTGGACTCGGACGCCTCCTCTCGCTCTAGAAGCACCACCAAGGAACTTATATGTGAGTACATTATGTTGTTTATGTATTTATTTTAAAGATTGTAAGGTAGGTAGGTACGGTAGGGCTGGTCCACCAGTTCAAAGTCGCTGAGCGAGCTATGGAAAGAGAATACATCCGTCAGAGAACCAAAGTTATCGACATAGCTCAAAGAATTAGCAAGCTGAAGTGGCAGTGGGCTGGCCATATCTCGCGCCCGTTGGGTTTAACCTGTGAGTGGAGTGGAGACCGCGATTTTGATAGGACGCCCTGCTGGCAGATGGTGGATGCGTCAAACTGAAGACAGGGCCCTATAGCGCTCATTAGGAGAAAGTCTAGCATTGGACTGATATAGGCTGATAATGATGATTATTAATTTAAATTAATTTCCAGTACCAGCATCAGACTCCACGATGTGCAAGCCATCATTCGCACGCGCGCTGCCAGACGTTCTGGCCGCTAAAGACGGCTGCCCACTGCTGCTGTCGTGCGCGGTGCGCGGCGACCCCGACCCGCGCGTCGAGTGGTTCAAGGATGGCAAGCCGCTGCATTCTTCAGAGGTACGTCACTAGCCGCTAGAGACGGCTGCCCACTGCTGCTGTCGTATAATATACGTAACATATTATGTTTTTGTAACTCTAGCACCCGTTGTCTGCAAATCAATGATTTTGATGTTTGATTTTTTTTATTTTTGCACACAAAAAATACTGAACGAATCTGGCTGAAATTTTGAATAGACTTAGGTCTAGCCCTGGAATAACACATGGTTAAAATATGGAAACAACACGGGCTACTTTTCATCATTAAATCAGTTCAAAGCATATATTATATAAATAGCCTTAATATAAAAACTATTATTAGTACCTGCTACGCATGTTATTTCTAAGGAACGTTTCTTAGCCAACACGTGCGAAGCCACTAGGAGATACTAGTAATAGTATAAATACACAATAATAAATGGAATAAGTAAGTAAGTAAATTTTTTGATCACAAATACATGCATACATAAAACATAATCACATTAACTTAAAATTATTTTATTATTGCTAAGTTATCTAGAGACTAATAATAGTGATTTCACTTTGATCTCTACACTATACCCTGATTCATCATTAGAGATATTTTATGTAAATAAACAAATGTCATGATATGTCACTGTCATAATGAAAAGTCAGAAGTAGAAAACAGGTTTTTTCCATGGATCACTACCAGTAATAACTGCGCGCGGTTTTGCTTGTGCGATAGAAACCTAATATTTACTACCTAACCAACCTTACCAACTACTTTTCGCTGTTTTGTAACACTGAATAGTAGGTACCTTTCAAGATCATACATAAAACAAAGTTGGGTTACTTATACCATTTATAACTCAAGAACAGCTGAACGGATCTGGTTTAAATTTTGCACAGAATAGATGTAGATCTATAATCATTAGATGGGAACACCGTCGTAACCTTACTCTCAAAATAAAAGAAAAAGTAAGTAACGCTAGCTTGGATGCGGCCTCGTTTTCCAGTCTCTATAGGGAAATAAAACAATATACTTAAAATAATTAAAAAACATATTCCTTATAAAATCTAACATTCTCTCCAGACATGTCCATCGACATCGTCAATAAGTGACTTTAGTCACTATAGACCTGGCGGCGCATCTCCGCCATCGACGGCGGTGCGGTTTGAGGTTCCATGTTTGTACAAACAAAACAATAACAAGGTTGAAAACTTAACAAAAAACAATAACAGAAAATGATAAGGTAATAACGAAAACTCAACAACGCACATTGCACACATTTGACTTCGACGGACGAGAGACAATAGAAATTACAATACAAACAAACACAAAAAATGGCATTTGTTGTCAAAATTCAAAAACTGTTTCGAACTTCTGTGATTTACTTCTACTTTAGTCCGATGATACCAGTGTCGTAAAATATTCGCTCCTAAAATTTCTTTAACATTTTATAACTTTGTTAACAAAATGAAATAAAATGTAATGTATATTACAAAACCATCACTGTGTGTCATTCTATGGATATTGATTAGAAAATAAACCCTACCACAAGTTATTAGAATTTTATTGTAAACTTCTATTTCGAAATTATTATTTCATATGGTAACAACCATTGTTTACAAAAAATATCTTTAATGATGAATTAGAGTATAGGATACCCTGTGCTGTAGAGACCAAAAAGCAGTTGCGTTTATAATTTGAAGTGATATAAACAGTACTAAATAAATGTTCGGAACTTAGTAGACACTTAGATATCTGGTTTTTTGAGTTACATTCTTTTTATATATATATTCTTACCTATGTAAGTAGTCAATTAATAATAGATTTAATTTGTTTGGCAGGTCGTAGATCTGAAATACAAGAACGGCGTCGCGTCGCTGGCGATCAACGAGATATTCCCCGAGGACGAGGCGGAGTATTCGCTCAAGGCTATCAACAGCCAAGGCGAAGTCGAGACCAAGTGCAAAGTTACTGTTAAACGTAAGTACATCCATACTTATATTTCACTTTTTTATTTATTTATTTTATTTTATACAAATAAGTGGGGGAGGCCTATGTCCAGCAGTGGACTAATGTAGGTTGATAATGATGATACAAATAAGTACTTACTTTGTCATCTTTTTTGTTGCGAGTTTTTTTCTGTAACATGTGTTTACTTTACAAGGGTGGCATGTTCAAATCACTGAACAAACCCTTTACAAATAAATGATTTAAAAAAAGTACTTATTTTATTTAAAAAGCTTATCTAAAACCGTGATTTGGTTTGTCTGAAAGCTTCTTAGACCAGTGTTCACCAAAGGACAGTCGAACAGTTATGTTATCACTTATCAGTTTCATCGATTTAGCTCTTAAGGTGATCCGATTGTCATACGTTTGTATTTTCCCAAATATGAGCGATGTGGACATAATTTAACAAATAAATAACTGTTTTTGGCTTTGTTATTGGTCATTATTTGCGGCAAATTGTGTTTGATTCATGAAAACACTCGGTATAATTAGAAATAACGTGAAAATTTTAGGCCATTTTTATCAATGTGTGAGTGAACACGGATAATGTTGTACGCCCGCTTACTTGAACTTGTGAGTGTGACGGCGGCGACGGAATCGCCATCTCTGTGCTATCTAAAGAATCATCTAATAATACCATAGTCTACCGTTCTCAAAGGGTTTTTCCATCGTCCAAGTATTTATTCCTATCTATTTTTGCTGCATGTCAAATAAGATACAGGAAGCCTACGTTCCGTTTCCATGACAACAATAAATGACACTATGTAAACAGATAAAATGTTTGCTTATAGATACGTTTAGAGAGTTTTACGCTGGGGCCACACTACCTTACCGTCTACCGGGCTGTTACCGCAATAATTATGACATTAAATTACCGTTTAAATTACTGCATGACCTGGTGTGGTTACACTAGAGTTTACCTAGATATTATTATGTCAATAAATAAGGCGGTAAAAATATCACGTGCGTCGCCGGTGAGCTCATATTGCACTCTGGACAAACGGTAGTGGCCACAAACGCATTAATTACTGCGGTAATCTTCTTTGATGTGCGAAAAAAGACCGCCGCCGGAGCTATTGTCTACCGCCATTTGCCATATTGATTGGCATTGTAAAATTATGGCCATAAATCGTGGTTACACCTAGGTGTTGTATAAGTTATAATTAAAATAATTATCGGCATATCACGGTAGTGTGGCCCCAGCATCAGACGTGTCAGATTGCATGCAAAGCATTTCGATCATTCATCAGCGACAACCGATGTGGCGCAGTGGGCGAAGGTCCGCCTGCGACCGGTTGTGGGTTCGATTCCCGTGTCGGAAAAAATTGTGTACGATCTACAGAAATTGAACATGAAATTGTTCCGTTGGTCTGGGTGTTTTCTATGTATTTATAAAAAAAATATCCATCTATGTAATGTATTGTATTAAGTTTATCAGTCAACTAGTACCCATAATACGAGCTTTGCTCACCTTGGGGCTAGATGATGCTGTGTGGACTGTCCGGAATTATATATATATTTTTTTTATTGGACTAATCGTAACTTTTTACAGAGAGCCAAAACAAAATTTTGAACATGATTTTTTTGAAAAGTTAAAGTTTTTCTTTTTTAATATTAAAACATCATTGTTTTCGTAATTTTTTGCTCTATTTTTTAAAATAATGGTCGCTGTTATAGCTATCACCCAACTTGATAAAAACTACAAAAGCCCATTTTGCATTAAAATTTTGAAGCAAAGTTAAGATAATTATCCCAATAAAAAGAAATCAATATTTAAATTAAACTAGCTTTATGAAATGTTCTCAAGAGAAAATATACTTTATCAGAAATAAAACCATTTTCTAAATTTTTGAAATGTGGCCGTTTTGCATTCAATGAGCGATTTGTAAAAACGCCTGAACTTAGCTGGCGTAAGAGCTAAAATAAAATAAAAATCAGTTGGTGTTGATAGTACATAATTGTTTCTTTTTATTTTTGTCATACCGTTAGAAACGAGGTCAGGACCCTTTGTGGGATGTACCTACGCAGAACAGTCTACCAAAGTTTTATATAACAATCAAATAGACTTAGGAAGGCTTACAATAAGTAATTTATGACAAATATGAATTTGTTTGTACTAGGTCTATGACATTGTTCAAAATATAAAGAATAAAAATGATAAAAATCAAAAATTTTGGTAGTGTTGAAGGGATTCGAGCCCGTACTAACGGGATGTATCAAAATTTTGTGGATATTTCATTTTCAAAAAGCAAAAAGTAAATTAAATTTTCGGTGGTTTCGAACCCAGGTACGACTATACATCGTCGCACCCACCCGACTGTTCAAACCGCTAGTCCAAAGTGAGTTATTGAAATACTGTGAAAATTTGTATTACTTTTAATCTTTTATAAGTGGTCGTAAAATCGGAGCTAAAATACCTAAGTACACAAAGAACAGAGTCAAAAAAAGTGGAGACTTCCTTACGCTAATAATTTTAATGTAATTTTATTATAAAATTGGAACAACTTTCACAGTGAGTACATTTAAAATTAATGATTGTTATTGTGAACTTATTCAATTTATTTGTCAATTCCAATGATTTAACGAAATTAATAAATAGCATGAAAAGTATTTTTTTTTACCTATGATTTGTAAGATATTCTTTAGCTAATAAGCTAGTTTGTAAATAACATTACCCTCTGCGCCTTTTTACTTAAATTGTTCAAAACGATAAAAGAAAATTACCTCAAATATTTTTTTAAATGTAAATAGAGCCTGTTTTTATTCTTAAAAAAAACAAGAGTCGAAAATTAGTTCGTTAACTAGTGGTTTTATTGAATTAATTTTAGATGTAATTTAGTAATGTCCCGAAAACGGAAATATTGGTCCGAAAAATATTTAGTCCTAAGGCGTCTCCAATTATCTCTGTTATTTTTCGAACAGTAGTTATTTTAGTTCCACTGAATTTATAGGGTTTGCCTGTGTGAGTGACTCGTAGCGGCCGATCACTCACACAGGCAAGATCTTTTTTTGTGTGAGTGACTCGTAGCGGCCTATCACTCACACAGGCAAGATCTTTTTTGCTCTTCCCAAATACAAGCTCCCTAAATGCTTTCAATACTTGAAAAATTGCTTGGTACATAAAAAAACACATACCATTTGCGGCAAATACATTACCATTAAACAATTATGAACAATTTAACTAGAAAATAGTGAAAAACATCAAAATTGAAAATCATCGCCATCTAGTAGCGGAGCTATGCTTAGTCCTGGACGCGAAATCACCTTAATAAATATTATTTACTTTAATAATACCCTGCTCTTAACCGTAATAGTTTGAGTCTGACTGAACTCTGAAGAACACTGGCCCTAGTCTCTATTTGATATGAGAGGAACCTGTTTACCTGTGTGAGTAGGTAGCAAGGTACCACTTAAATGTGAAGTCTGTTACGCTATGAACCAATTTAAATGAAATTTGATAAGGTGCAAAGATAGTATGTAAAATATCTATCAATATCCAGTATAAACATCAGTGGAGTAGCGGGCGAGACTCCGCCTGCGACGCGAGAGGTAGCGGCTTCGATTCCCGCCTCGGAACAAATTTTTGTACGATCTGCAGAAATTTGTTCCGTTGGTCTGGGTGTTTTCTATGTATAATATAAAATATCTATCTATGTAGTATATTGTATTAAGTATATCAGTCATCTAGTACCCATAACACAAGCTCTGCTTAGCTTGGGGCTAGATGATGCTGTGTGAATTGTCCAGTATTATATAATTTATTTTAAATTTAAAAATTAATTTAATACTTCTCCAAATAACTTAAAGCGTATCTGTAATAATAACTTCTTTGTTTCGAACTTAACAAGTACCTAGGTGCTTTGATTGCCCACCACATATTTCTCTACACTCATTTCTTTTACTATCTGTGATAACTTGAAATTGGCCTTCCATATATTTATACTACATCCATTTCATAATAAAGCCGTAAGTTTTCCTAAAATAAATAAATGTTATGTAATGATATGTATTTGTAATTCCAGCTATGGACAGCACCGCGGCGAGCGGCGCGATAAAGGGCGACAAACCTCCCAGAATAGTGGACCACGCCGTGTCACAGAACGTCACGGATGGAGACACTGTCACGCTCTCGTGCAGGTATGTAGCCCACTAGTGGACGCAATAGATAGATAGATATAATATGTATATATCAGAGCTGAGGAGCTGAGACGTGGACACTCACGGTAGGGCTGGTCCAGCAGTTCAATTAAGTGATTCTTTAACAGAATTAGGCCCATGTCAAAGAGATTTCACTCAGGGATTAAAAATAAAGTCAGATTTTTTTAGTAAAATTAAAATTGATTCAGTGGTACAAAACGCTATGCCCAAACTGTTGATTATTGCACAGACTCGTTTGCTATGATATTTTGGTCAGGGTGTTAAATAATAAATCTTCACAAAACATGATTCAGGCATTTTGTTTTAAAGCATTTGGCTTTGAATATAGATAAGATAAACATATTTATGTCGACCGATGTGGCCCGGCGGGTGAAGGTCCGCCTGCGACGCAGGAGGTTGCGGGTTCGATTCCCGCTTTGAGAAAAATGTTTGCGCGATCTGCAAATATTTATTCCAGGGTTCTGAGTGTTTTCTATGTTATCATACTTATTACCGTAACTTTATATTGCTTAAATCCCTAAACACTTAAATCTTTATTCGAATATTCCTTATGATAATTTAATAAAACTTGATTATTTAACTACTTAATCCATAATAGATAGATAGATAGATAAAATGTTTATTTGGTTCCAACACACACGACATACAATTTACATAGACATACAATAAAAAACAAAAGTACATTATGTAATATTTAGTTAACTTAATCATAATGTACTTAATCTAACTATATTTAATATTAAAATCTACTGTAATCAGTATAATTGGCCTAAAGCCTTTCTATTCTTGGGAAATAAACAGTACATATTACTTAAAATTAGGAGCTTAATATAAACAGAAACCAAAATAATTTCCTCCATTAAGTAAAACATTTAAAGCTTAATGAACAGAGCATGCTATACATACAGAAAAAAAAATAGTAGGTAAATAAAAATAAACAATATTAGCTAAAAACTATAGACTTACAAATTATTACAAGTTTTTGGCAACGCTTAACATAACTTCCCTCCGATACTTTGGCAAAGAAATGTTGAATATATCAGTATTTGTTAATATATGTAATATATGTACGTCAATAAACAAATAAAATATATGTTGTACTTTGAAACACAGTACTTGAACCTATTTTATATTTCGTTCAGGATCACGGGCGCAGAAAGGTTCGACATAGTCTGGCTGCACAACAACAAGGAGATCAAACCATCTAAAGACTTCCAGTACTCCTCAGAGGCGAACATCCACAAGCTACACATCGCGGAGATCTTCCCTGAAGATGCTGGTATGTATCACATTCACTATCCAGCCAGCGGTGGTACATGTTAAATCCATCGTGTGAGTCAAGTCAGTGAGACAACTATTATTACATACAGCGTGGTAATGCAGCCAGTGTCTTGGGGACGCTTCCGACTGGTATTGACATGGATCAATTGAGCTACCTTTAGACTGTTTGCAACCGTCTGCAGTTAGCTGTTGCAGGCGTCCATAGGCTGCGGTAACCGTTTTCCATCAGGCGGGCCGCATGCTTGTTAGCCACCTTGGTGGTATAAAAAAAAAAAAGCTCAATGGCTTCTATTGTAAAATACTAGTTGTAATTTTTCTATTCCTTGCTTGTAATTTTCGTTGTTTATAAACTATTATTATATACTTAACGACTATTATAAAATAGTACGATGACTTAACGACTATTTTAAAATAGTTCTTAACGACTATATAGAATACAATTAAGATTAGTCATTAAATAACACGCCCCTAAAAGTTCTCGGTACAAAGGTGCCCAGAATGCTTGCAACTTTCCCTCGCTGAATGGCAATAGCAATCCATTGCACCAAATTGTTAAGTTAACATGATACTAGATCACGTCAGTCAGAGACTCTCACAACAACTTTTATTAAGTATTTCATAGAAAAATGATTGGAATATAATTGTGAATTAATTTTAGTATATTGGACGAAACTAAAATTTAATGTAAACGTGGAAAGTATGAATATAGGTACTTAATGCGCTCATAGCGTTAGTGTTTTGGACTGATTTCAAAATGTACTGCATATGTATGCATACGTATATTTCATATCCACCAGAGTAAATTGTTTTGCACATTACACATTACTTTCTAACTCCTGCCATTTTTGGAATAGCAATACTAAACCCTAACTCGTGTAATTTGTCATGTGTGTACACTGTTTTGCACATTATAGAGTATTTGTTGTAACTCCTGCCATTTTGAAACTAGTTTTGAGTGAATCGAACTAAGGAATAATTATTTTCCATACAAACTTTACCACCCCATTTAGCCCCTTCAGAGGTTAATTTTTCAAAATTATATTATCCTATATGTTATTCTGGATGTATGTATTAGAGAATCTATCTGCATACGAAATGTCATCTAAAAAACTTAAGTAGTTACGGAGATTACCTATAACATTCACACAGACTTTCCCCTTTATTATAATAGTAAGATAGCAATACCAAACCCTAACTCTTGTAATTTGTCAGGTGTGTACACCGTTTTGCACATTACACACTCCTGCCATATTCTTAATAGCAACACCAAAACCCTAACTTGGTGTTTTTTCTCAGGTGTTTACACATGCGAAGCGTTCAACGACGCCGGCGAGTCGTTCTCGTCGTGCACGCTGGTAGTGAGTGTCCCGGGAGAGACGGCCACCGCGCCGCAGTACACCGCCTTCCCCGGATCCGTCACCGTCGCTAGCGGCGAGCCCGCGGCTTTCACCGCAGCACTGGACAAGGTGAGACATGACGTATACTCATGCGAGTCGTTCAACGACGCCGGCGAGTCGTTCTCGTCGTGCACGCTAGTAGTGGTAATTAACACTAAAGTCATATAAAACGGGATGATTGCTATGATTTGATTTGTTTTGAATGTTCCGATATTTCGGCAAAGTTTCATAGTTTATATTTCGATGTATTATTTAATTGGCATGTTAGTTTCAAGTACAATAGTGTTCATTCGAGACGTGAGAAATCTTGCTAGGAGATGAGCAGCATCATCCTCCAGATTCCCAAAGAATACTAGATCATAATTATTAATTGTCATTTTCAAAATACTTATGGACTATTGTAACAACAATCATTAAGAAACATAAGTATATTCTGTAATTCCATAAAAGTAAGAAAATGTAAACGTAGTCTGACATTAAATAAATTATTGCTAAAACAGAATTCAACAGACTCCTTTTGTCCACAGCCACCACTCCAGTTGCAGTGGCTGAAGGACGGCAAGCCAGTCGACGAGACCTCCACTAGGTATAGGTTCACAATGGAGGGCACGTCCACCTACAGGCTAGAGATCGCCAAGACTAGCTCCGACGACAGCGGCCAGTACCAGGCCAGAGCAGTCGGATCCAAGGGCGACGCACTAGCTTCCTTCTATCTCAACGTATATGTGGACTGAACAACACGGGACCCAAGACAGATCCTTGCAGGACACCACTTCCTATCTCTTTGAAAACTGGAATATTATTAGTTAATTTCGATTAATGTATATGGATAACGATTTTTATACTATACGGAGTCGTAACAAAGCTCTTATTTATTTTATTTATTGTTTAGGTTAAGTGTTACACCCTGTCGAATGCCTACGAGAAAGTCAAAATCTCTAGTCAATGTTAACGTTTTTATTTATTCGAATGGTTATTTTTTGTTTATCGTCCTCCTAACAGATATGCAGCTTTTTTAAATTAAGCTTTCAATAATCATTGCGTTGGTTCTGGAGATGGCAACACCGTTTTTGGGAGACGGCGACGCCACCCGCCGTCTGCTTAAAATGCTCGACCCATCTCATAGAATTATAACTATTTTTTTAAAAATTTAACTGTATTATTTAATTGTACATAATTAAATTTATATTATGTGACCGCGTAATTTATGAATAAATATGTATACTTAAAAATAATGCTGTTGTTTCATTTTTGTCTTGACTAAACTCTAAGTAGGTAAATGTTGTGGTACATGTAGTGAGAAAATAGTATCAGGTTCTGATTTCGACAGATTCGCTTTAGGACAGAAGTACAGTGAAAGGAATGTTTGTGAAACCAACCACATATCACGGTTTTAATTCTGTTTAGGACAAACTGTATTGGACACACTCGGGTGACATAAACGTGGAAGTATGAGGTAGTTTTTTATTTTCATTACTAGGTACTTGATCTATATCTCTTCATAAGATCGAGTTCAAAAAGTAATAGACAAGCTAAATTTTATGGAGAAAAAATTAGGAACAAAAGTAGTTTCTAAAATGAAAATCAATTATAATTTATAGGATTCTAGGCCGCCTTATTGTCTAAAATGAAATCGATTATCATTTAGATTCAAATAGATAAACTTATCAGTCCAGGCTAGGTTTCAAATGTGGAAAATGAATCGATCTCGATTATCAGTTGAGTTAGACACCCGTCGTCTGCTGTATCGATTTCCCATCATTGTGGTGGTGTGATGCCGCTAAATTTATTTTTTAGTCGAGTATACTAATACCTAACTGTCCTCACTCACACGAATCTGTGAGCCATAATCTGACCTAAACCGATCAAGAAGAAGAGATCTCCAAATCTACACCTAGTTTTTTTATAAAGGTACCTAATTAATCTAAAAGTTACTCTATCCGTTATCTTTTCACGCGCAAAATCTGCTGCCAGGATCTTAATGAAATTTTAAACGAATACGGATCCCGGGAAGAACATAATTAAGCTAGTTTTCATCGCAGTAAAAGCATACAAAACCCGGTGCAAGTTAGTAAATAAATAAAATGCTACACAATTCACACATAGGCACAAAGTCCGGAAATATATCTAGAGACTTCGTGAGGCTCTACCAATTGTATCCTGCGCTAGCGCACCACGCGTTATACCCGTTCATGACTTAGCACAACAAACGAATCTTATTTTAAATATGGAATCCAAGAACGGGTTATAACATTTTATTTTTTAATCGTCGAGCGATGAGTGAAATGACATGGCGGTTTCTTTCTTATGGAAAACGTTTTGGTTTTTGTAGTTTTTGTTGTCCGTGTGTGAGTGAATTAGTAGATGAGGAATAGAGGCATATTTGTGAGGTCAGTGACCTTGAGCAGGGGCCCAGAAAAATGTTATTGATGAGGATAAGATCAAAATAAATTAATTCTTAGATTATGTACGTAACTGCTAGGTGTAATGAAATTATCCATAGGTAGGTACCTATGTCTGATTTGATAAAGTAGATACTTGCCATTCAACTAAGTTGTCTCCAAGCAAAGTTTTTGGCATCCTTTGATAACTAGATACTTTTCATTATTGGAAACCTAAGTTCTCATTTACAGGAATAGGTACCCTATTACAAGTTCATAAATAATCTAGCAAGGCTATTTAGAATAGTTATTTCTCCTATAGTTATTAAACAACTTAAAATCGAACCTATAATATCAAATAACGTAAAAGTTCCATCAGAAACATACTGCTACCAAGTGTTTAATTCAAAACACATCTAAGTTCATTTATAAGCGTGAAGTACCAAATAGTCCATAAAAGATATAAAACAGTAGCTCAAGTTCCATTAACCCACCATAAACTCCGGGCAGTCAATAATGTGTGTGGTACGCGTTACGGGTTCCCTACATTATAAACTGGGGCCTTATTCTGTTGAACTAATCGCTTCACTATGACAATGGTCTGAATAAGATATTTTATTTTTGTTTTATGACTTTATCATCATCATCATCGTGAGTTTATAATTAAGATAAATTAACTCTTTCATTTAATGGTATCGTCACCGAATGCCATATTTTGGAAGGAAATGCATAAGATAAAAAAACTACTTAAAGATGGAGTCATCATGACCCAAGTTAAAGATGTCAAGGTTGAACATTCTCATTCTCTTCAATTATCACCATTGGCACGGGGAGATGGAATGCACGCACTATCTAGAAAGAAGAAGAAGAAAGAAAGTAAATCAATTGATTAGACCCATCTAACCTAGATAAGACATAACACATTTTTATAAAAACATAACGAATAAAACTATTTACAGAAGGGACCAAAAAGCAGAGACCTTTTCTCAGCATTATGCCGTTAATCGCTATGCAACAAGCCGCAGCTAGTAGGGGCGCTGATTCTAGCTAGTTTCTTTCATCTAAGGAATCAGCTTACGATTCTGTGACTACAACTGGCATAGTAACGCGATTAGTTAGCAGAATTGGGCCTCACGGTATTATAACATTAAATAAGTTTAAAATTAGGTATTCGTGTGCTGCTTTATACGGCGATCTGTGAGCGCTAAAATCACCTAATTAAAGTCAAAAGTAAGACGTGAAATAAGATACTGGATTAGGTTTTCTATGTAGTCGCTTTTGGTAGGTAGGTACATATATCTACGGTATACCTAATTTTCTAGAAGGCAGCAGTCCTGGATTTGTAAATAGGCCGCGGCCTAGGGGCGGCAGCGTCCTAGGGGGGCGGCAGCGTCCTAGGGGGGTGGCAGATTTCAGAGGACGGTCACTCGATTGCAGACAATAAAATTCTATGTCTACGGTTGGGCTAATAATGAACGGCTCCATACATGGGGCGGCGGAAAAAAGTGGCCTACACTCATAAAAAATATAAATCCGGCACTGGAAGGGTAAATTAAAAAAATCATGGCCGTGCATTAACTTGCCCCACAACGTAACGAGGTAAAAGTTACTTGTTCTCATCTTTACTTCAACTTTTACAAGGAACTAAAAACCAATGTGATCATTTTATTTTCAAGTTTTTCTTAATACGTATTAATTTTTGTATAAACCTTTGATATCTGACGTGTCTAAGAGCCCTGTAATGTAAGGTCTAAAGGAAATAAAAACTAAGTTTTTGAATAGGCAAGTGTGCATGCTTCAACGGTAATCATGTCGTGCCTTTTTAATTTTATGCAACACGATGAGTGATTCATTATTGTCCACTTGGAAATAATTTGAAAATAATTCATCATCATCATCATCATCAGCCCATATTAGTCCACTGCTGGACATAGGCCTCCCCTAATGAGTACCATAGCGCCGTGTCTTCAGCTTGCCGCATCCAGCATCTGCCAGCAGTCTTTCAAAGTAGAGTTGAACTAACAGTATCAAGTATACCTTGTTCTGATGACCCCAATGAATTATTTTCCAAACTTTTGAATGTCATACACAGGGAACACAGTGAAGTATTCAAACTTAAAACTTGCACAGTGAGGGACAGGGTCGGGTTCATTGATTGGGCCACTCCGGGTATTTATAGAAGTAGGAATAAACTATATGACCTTTATGCTTCTCGAGAAACTATGTTACACGATCCTGCGTTTCTATTGTATGTAACCAACTATTCTAAAACATTTAAGAAAGTCTGCAACACAGCAAAATGTCTATTTTTAAAGAATGTAATAAAAAAATCATCTAATAAAATAAAAGCAACATGGAGGCTAATAAATAACGAAACAGGTAAATCAAAGCCACGTTATAAGGAAATAAGGTTAAAAATTAATAATTCAATTCTTATACATGAAAAAGATGTTGCCGATGCTTTTGATGCATTCTTTTCTGCTATCCCTAAAATTGTTACCCAGTCTCTAAACTCCTCAGCATCAATGGCTGTTAAATTTTTAGAATCTTCAGTTGCTAGATGTAATGATAGTTTTATCTTTAGTTATGTAAATGCTGATTATGTAGTGAAAATCTTTAAGTCCATTAACATTAAAAACACTGAGGATCTCTGGGGTATATCAACAAAAGTATTAAGTTCAATTGTTAAGGAAATGGCTCCTTGTTTGGCCTATATTTTCAATAGTTGTATCGACGCAGGAGTTTTTCCTGATCTCATGAAATATAGTAAGTTAGTTCCTCTTTATAAATCTGGTAGCCACACTGATCCGGCTAATTACAGACCGATTTCAATACTTCCTGCCATGAGTAAAGTTTTTGAAAAAATTATTCTTACCCAGTTAACTTCTCACTTCAACCTTAATAGGTTATTTCATGGAAACCAATTTGGCTTCTCCAAGGGTAGATCGACAACGGATGCTGGTACAGTTCTATTAAGGCATATATTGGAGGCCTGGGATAAAGCCAAAAACGCTATTGGTGTATTCTGTGACCTTTCTAAGGCTTTTGACTGTGTGGATCATAGTACATTAATTGAGAAACTGAAACACTATGGAATAAACAACAAGGCACTGGATCTTATGCAATCATATTTATCTGATAGAGTTCAAAAAGTAGACGTTGGTAAAGAAAGATCTACGGGCTCAAAAATTGAATTAGGCGTCCCCCAAGGATCTATATTAGGTCCCTTTTTATTTTTAGTATATGTAAATGATCTTCCCTTTTTAGCAAAAGATCTTTGTGATATAGTTTTATTTGCTGATGATACTTCACTAATTTTTAAAGTTGACAGAAATAAACATAATTTTGACGATGTAAATAATTCGCTGTCAAAGATACTAAATTGGTTTACCGCCAATAATCTCTTACTTAATGCTAAAAAAACAAAATGTATAAAATTCATGTTACCAAATGTTAGAGAACTCCCAACTCAAATCAAGTTAAATAATGAGATTATTCACTTCGTTGACTCTACTGTATTCTTGGGGTTGTTGTATATTGATTCAACTCTTCAATGGCAACCGCAAATTGATGCTCTCGCGGGTAGGCTTAGTTCAGCAGCCTATGCAGTGAGAACAATTAGATATCTCACTGATCAGGACACAGCTAGGTTAGTTTATTATAGTTACTTCCATAGTATTATGTCTTATGGTATTTTGCTTTGGGGACAGGCAGCTGATATTCAGACTATCTTTGTTCTTCAAAAAAGGGCGGTGCGTGCAATTTATAAATTAAAGCCACGTGACTCCTTGAGGGAATTATTTAAAGAAATAAATATTTTAACTGTAATTTCGCAATATATTTATGAAAATTTAATGTATACACACAAAAACAAAAGTAACTTTTTGAAAAATTGTGATGTTCACAATAGAAATACACGAAACAAGAACAAATTACACATTCCTTCATTTAGATTACGGAAACTGGGGAAATCATTTATGGGTAATTGTGTGCGCTTCTATAATAAGCTTCCATCTGAAGCAACTGAACTTTCTATTCGTAGATTTAAACAGTACATAAAACTAAATCTTATCAAGAAGGCATATTACTCCATAAATGATTACATCAATGACGTTAGTGCTTGGCCAGATGTCGCTCAGTTCCACATCGACAATAGTATGTAATTATTTATAAGGCAAACATGTATTAGACACATAAGTTATACACATGCTAGTGGTTTCTATTTCGCCTCTTCCACTAGTGGACAAAAAATTGAGGCGAATTAAATTAAATTTGACTTGTCTAAGTGCTTATTTTGTAAGCCTAAAGAAATAAAGATTTTGATTATTGATTATTGATTATTGATTATTTCGCAGATCGCCATCCCACCTGGCCGAAGGGCGCCCTGCACTATGTTTGCCAAGCCGCGGTCTCCACTACATACAAGAACACGTCTACCCCAACGGTTGTTGGCTCGGACGCACTGATAGAAAACTTTCGTTTTTAAACATTGCGGTATGGATGACGAGAAGACTCGACGTAGTTTTCCAAACGCTGCCCAGCCCAGCTGAATCCTCCTCTTGGCCTCCTTCTCAAAAATTTTTTACCCAACTGCATAATCTTGACTTCAGACTTTGGTTTCTTCCAAATTCATGACAAGACCGATGCATCGCGAGGCTGAGGCTAGGCCGTCCAGCATGTGGGTCAGCTCCTCTAGCGACTCCGCTATTAAGACTATGTCATCAGCGAATCGTCGAAATGCATAAGATAAAAAAACTACTTAAAGATGGAGTCATCATGACCCAAGTTAAAGATGTCAAGGTTGAAATCATTCTCATTCTCTTCAAATATCACCATTGGCACGGGGAGATGGAATGCACGCACTATCTAGAAAGAAAAAGAAGAAAGAAAGAAAATCAATTTATTAGACCCATTTAAGATAAGACATAGGTAACACATTTTTATAAAAACAACGAATAAAACTATTTACAGAAGGGACCAAAAAGCAGAGACCTTTTCTCAGCATTATGCCGTTAATCGCTATGCAACAAGCCGCAGCTAGTAGGGGCGCTGATTCTAGCTAGTTTCTTTCATCTAAGGAATCAGCTTACGATTCTGTGACTACAACTGGCATAGTAACGCGATTAGTTAGCAGAATTGGGCCTCACGGTATTATAACATTAAATAAGTTTAAAATTAGGTATTCGTGTGCTGCTTTATACGGCGATCTGTGAGCGCTAAAATCACCTAATTAAAGTCAAAAGTAAGACGTGAAATAAGATACTGGATTAGGTTTTCTATGTAGTCGCTTTTGGTAGGTAGGTACATATATCTACGGTATACCTAATTTTCTAGAAGGCAGCAGTCCTGGATTTGTAAATAGGCCGCGGCCTAGGGGCGGCAGCGTCCTAGGGGGGCGGCAGCGTCCTAGGGGGGTGGCAGATTTCAGAGGACGGTCACTCGATTGCAGACCCCTTCTGGGGCCAAAAAGCAGAGAGCTTGCTATGCATTAAGCCGCAGCTAGTAGGGGCGCTGATTCTAGCTAGTTTCTTCCATATAAGGAATCAGCCTAGCTTACGATTCTGTGACTACAACATAGTAACGCGATTAAATAGCAGAATTGGGTCTCAGGGTATTTTTACATTAAATAGGTTTAAAATTAGGTATTCGTGTGCTGCTTAATACGGCGATTTGTGAGCCCTAAAATCACCTATTTAGAGTCAAAAGTAAGACGTGAATTATGACATTTGGTTTTCTATGTAGTCGCTTTTGGTAGGTAGGTATATCCCCGGTATACCTAATTTTCTAGAAGGCAGCAGTCCTGGATTTGTAAATAGGCCGTATAGGCCGCGGCCTAGGGGCGGCAGCGTCCTAGGGGGGCGGCAGATTTCAGAGGACGGTCACTCGATTGCAGACAATAAAAATCTATGTCTACGGTTGGGCTAATAATGAACGGCTCCATACATGGGGCGGCGGAAAAAAGTGGCCTACACTCATAAAAAATATAAATCCGGCACTGGAAGGCAGGGTAAATTAAAAACATCATGGTCGTGCATTAACTTGCCCCACAACGTAACGAGGTAAAAGTTACTTGTTCTCATCTTTACTTCAACTTTTAGAAGGAACTAAAAACCAATGTGATCATTTTATCTTCAAGTTTTTCTTAATACGTATTAATTTATGT
Source organism: Eupithecia centaureata (assembly GCA_944547425.1). Lineage (NCBI taxonomy): Eukaryota > Metazoa > Arthropoda > Insecta > Lepidoptera > Geometridae > Eupithecia > Eupithecia centaureata. Next base: position 3,713,481 of record OX155702.1, on the reverse strand, counting down.
ATAATACCTTTGATATCTGACGTGTCTAAGAGCCCTGTAATGTAAGGTCTAAAGGAAATAAAACAGAGTTTTTGAATAGGCAAGTGTGCATGCTTCAACGGTAATCATGTCGTGCCTTTTGAATTTTATGCAACACGATGAGTGATTCATTATTGTCAACTTGGAAATAACTTGAAAATAATTCATCATCATCAGCCCATATTAGTCCACTGCTGGACATAGGCCTACCCTAATGAGCACCATAGCGCCCTGTCTTCAGCTTGATGCATCCAGCATCTGCCAGCAGTCTTTCGCAGATCGTCATCCCACCGGGCCGGAGGGCGTCCTGCACTACGTTTGCCAAGTCGCGGTCTCCACTCAAGAACACGTCTACCCCAATGGTTGTCGGCTCGGGCGCACCGATAGAAAACTTTCGTTTTCAAACATTGTGGTATGGATGACGAGAAGACTCGAGTTAGTTTTCCAAACGCTGCACAGCGCAGCTGGATCCTCCTCTTGGCCCCTTCTCGAAATTGTTTTTCGTAGTCGTAATCAAAATCGTAGGTGTGAGATGTACCTACTTGCCGTTTATGCTTATGCTCTTACCTTTCCAGTACAGCGTCTTAAAAATATCTTCCAAAATAATTATTCAAAACGAAACATTTCAAATTAAAGGTAGGTACCCAAAGGTAGAATATTAATTACGGTTTGCGGAACTCCAAAATCCAAACCTCAACTCGAATCTCACACAATATTTCAATATTTATCACGAGATCGTTCGTTTTCGAACAAAACTTAAATTGCTTCTTTTTCTTTCAACTTTCTTATTGTAAAATGAACTCGAAGAAAAGAAAGAATTGACTGAGTAGGTAAGGTAAGTTTTGAAATCATTCCTTTTGTTTCAAATTTATTTACTTATTAATTTATGGAGTTCAGAATTTTAATAGAGTTAAATAGTAAAGTAAACGTATATTTACCTACAGTACCTACTACTGTAGCAATTAATACAAAAACAAGAAAAAAAAGAAAAATCACTTAACCTACCTAACTAAAAATTAACTAAGTAACAAGCCTTTAATATTAACTTAATATATACTTTAGTCATCTCTTGATTGTTACAGTCTTCTACTAAATACTTAGCTTATAGGTACCTAATGTGTAAACTTGAAATTATCACTGAGTAACATTATAGGTAACCCAAAGACGAATATATTGTAGAATCATAGCTGTATGTATTCTTCAACGTAGTACCTAATGCTAGAATCTTTGGTTTTCTTAAAAATAATAAAATAAACCTTTTGATAGAAAGACATTTTGTGAATTTGATTAGCGATTTTTTACAGTTATTTACGTTAGTTTTATCACGAGGTTGAGTCTGTATCAAGGAAGCCCTAAAATGTTTGTATTCACAGAAATGAGCTCGGCTTACACACAGACTGTAGAATAAACTGTTAGGTTACCTACTTTGATGAACGAATGATGAATTTTGATTATTTTGATAATTATGTACCTATAGTATTAAATTTGACTTTTCTAAGTGCTTATTTTGTGCGCCTAAAGAAATAAATATATTGATTTACTGATAACGGTTAGTTACCTTACCTTTGTTTATTTAATTGGGCTAATAAAGGCTTTGAACTTAATTAACAAGAAGATTCAAAAATATAAAAAAAGAACTATTATAAACAAGCTAACTGCAGATGTCTTTTGCAAACAATCTAGAGGCAGCTCAACTGTTACATTAAGGAATTGTTTGGACTGAGAACCTACTACGAATTAATTTATAAGTGCGTACTTAAAATATTATCAATTTAATTTATTTGCCTAGTGTCTACAATCTTTAATATCTTGAATTTAAACCTAATAATAAAATATCTGCCTATATGTAGTAAAATGTATTAAGTAAAATCAGTGGGGTTAGAAGGTGTTGTGTGAATCGTCCAGCATTTTTTATTTATTAAATTAATATAGGTATCTAGTAGGTACTTATATAACTAGGTACTACCTATCTACCCAAATCTGTTAGTGAAGTGAAATAAATTCTAAGAGATTAGTTTAACCTACCTTTGAACAGAAACACAATGATAAACCGTAAATCTATTAGTTGGAATAATTAATCGTAAAAACCGTTTTACGTACAACCGTGCCTTGGACGCATTAGTTCATTTTCCATAATTTTATTGGATTCCCCGAGATAGAACAAGAAAAACTATAGAGTCGAATCCACGGCTAGGTTTATATAAATCACTTACTTACTAAAAAGCATTTTCGTTTTTAACTTAGTTGATTTTGTATGTTTCATACAAAAAACATAAACGCGCTCCAAAGTCAAAGCCAATGAGTTTGGTCAAAGATATACGTAAATTTACTTTTTATCTTTATTTACGCTTTAGAACTAACATAGTGTTGTGTTTTTGTATGTATACGCAGTTGATGCTTGCTTCATACGGAAGACATAAACGAGCTAGTTTTCAACAAAGCTGTGTACGATGTATCTTTAGGTTCAAATGTGTACAATTATGCAGTTTTCAAAAGAGTGAGCGCGTTGATGTCTGTTGTATCGAGAATAAATAATTATACCCGTCATAAAACTTTTAAGAAATTTCGAAGTATTTTTTTTTTATAAATAAATAAATAAATAATTCCGGACAGTCCACACAGCATCATCTAGCCCCAAGAAAAGCAGAGCTTATAAACTAGTATGGCGGCTTCGCATGCTTTGTTTCTATGGAAACATTTCGAAGCTTCTTCTATCTCATGGCAACTGATGTATGGGATAAAAAGTAAGTAGCCTATGTAGTATTATTCCAGGGCTAGAACTACGTTTATTAAAAAAAACAGTAAAGATAACCGTCTGTCCGCAGCTTCGCTCACGGTAAGTTTTATGTAAGTTATGAGTAAATCCAAATACGAAAAATAAAAGAAGTGTAGTAACGGGTATTTATCGAGTTTATTTGTCTATTTCTCTCAACATTGTTATGCTTGCGGGACAACTGAAGTAGTTCGCGAAGTTTTCTCTGTGCTTGTTTTAGACACTTATTAATCGTTAGTTCTTTGATTCCTTAAGACTAAAGTCAACTCTACAGCTCTCCTGTCCCTACACTCACAATACTTTATTACGTCGTTGCTGGTTCGTTTATTTGCGCGATCGCTCTGTACTGATTTAAAACGCATGTGTCTTCGGTTCGATTCCCGGCCGGCCGGGTGCTCTTTGTGAGGCTGTAGGGATGTGCAAGATTCAAGACTGGGCTTGTTTTTTCAGTCTTTTGATGATTTCAGATTTATTTATTTAACCATTTCATTACATAGCCATGATATCGGTGAGGGACACAACATTTAAGATGCATGTGTCTTCGGTTCGATTCCCGGCAAAGAGCAACTTTGTAAGTAAATATGAGTAAGTGCCACGAAAAAACTTACCTAAAGCCAGGTAAAAGCTTACGTATCTAAACTTAAATTTTGGTTAGCAGGGCACAATTCAGCTTATCTTCTTTTCTTTAAAAATACCTTAGATATGAATCAATGTAGTCACTGCCAATAGGTGTTGAAAGATGAAAACTCCAAATACTCATTTAGGTATAGTACACAAAACTTTAGAATTGGTAAGACCACTCAACTTTTCAATTAATAATCACAACTACAATTTTTTTTCTTATGGCTGAATGGTTAAACCGAGAGTGCGATAGATTTTCAAACAGACACATCTTCTTGATTCAGATTTTTTCTATGCTTCTGCATAATCTTATTTTTTCAGCGGTTTTTTGTTTTACGGATTTCGCTGACTAAAGAAAAGTTTTCTTTAGTGGATCTTCATCTGTTATAAGTTTTTGGTGGTAACAATGTCTAATGTTCATTAGGTACTCTACATACCAAAACTTTACTAATTCCTCATAAGACCAAAACCAGTTCGCAAGGCCCATTTCAAGACTGATCGATCTTTCGATCCCATCTCTAGTCGAACGTATCATAGCAATCGATCATTTCTCTTCTGCCGTCCCTACCTTCTTTATTACCATTCAATAAGGTCTATTTTAGTTCATTTTCATTGAAAGTTTGTTCGCTTGTACCTTCGCAACAATTTAAGTAACAGAACACACAACTGCAGTCAAAGTAGACTTTTTGATGTTGTTATAAGGCCGGTTTTAGCTTGTATTTTGTATGAATGGATCCAGAATCACCGTAGATAAGTATTATTTGATAAATTCGGAATGTAAATTACTTTGAATTATTTCAGCTGATGCGAATTATTTATTTATTTCGTTATCAGTTGATCGTCTAGCATTTTATGGAAATAATCAGTGATTTTAATCATTTTTTACGCATATGCAACGTTAAAGGGTTATTTTTATCCCAAGGGAACTGATTTATTGGATGAAAAGAAGCATATCTGTTATTCCATGGCTAGAACTACATCTATTCAAAATGGCAGCAATTTTTCTCTTTCCAATTTTAAAATGCAAAAGTAACCGTATACATATTTTCTACAAAATTTTACCATAGAATGTTTATTCTTAAAGTAAATGCTGCATGATAAAACACATATGACTTACAATCTTGTCTTACTAATCTATATTCTCCATTTTGATCTGTCAGTCTTTCCATTAAAATATCTGCCTCGGCTTATCGAACAAAAGAAAGCTGCATTTCTCAACACAATTCAAATCCGTCGTTTCCTTCAAAACTCGTCTCAGATTCCAAAACAATAAATAAAAAACCTAACCCTTCTCATCTCACATAATGAGAATTTGTGGGTTTTTTGAAAAATGATCAATGACAGCCCTAAAATGTTCACAATGATGGAATATCTTTGGAATTGGAATATTCGGTTTACCGGCTTTTTTGGAGAGACAATAGGTTGAGGTCAATGACTGGATCACAGAAGACTTGCTTTAGCCGATGGCTTTACATGCGTTTTTTGTAATAAAAAGAAGCTACTAAAATTACTCAATTCTTGAGTCCATGATACTTTATGTAAAAAAAGCTACAAAACGAAAAAACGTTATTAGACCTATGGTGTAGTGGGCAAAGGGCGGAGTCTTTCAACGCAAGAAGTTGCAGCTTCGTTTCCCGCCTAAAGACAAATGTTAATACAATCTGCAAATTTGTTCAGGTTGTTTTTAGTGTTTCATCCTTTCTAATATTTAAAACGTGACAGTTTGTATTTATGGATGATTGGATCTATAGATGTTTCTTATTTCTTCACGTATGAACCACTAAATGGATCGGGCTGAAATTCTGAAAACATAGGCTGCTCCTCAACTCAACAATCAGTTCTCATGGAATAGACTTCCTAATTACTACATAGTATAACACAAAGTCGCTTTCTCTGTCACTATGTATCTTTAAAACTACGCAAAGGATTTTGATGCGGTTTTTTTTAATAGATAGAGTGATTCAAGAGGAAGTTTTACCTATACGTAAAAAAACCGTGCGAAGCCGGGGCGGGTCGCTAGTCTTAGATAAAGCAGGGTTTTTATCAAAAATCCGTTATTGATAGATTCTGAATTAGCTTCAAAACTACGCAACGGATTTTGATGAGTGATTCAAGAGGAAGATTTATACTTATAATAAAACCGTGCGAAGCCGGGACGGGTCGCTAGTTTTGAAACTTGCGTTTATGTGGTTACCTTGGTCATGAGTACTGTAACTGCGAATTTTTTCATGGCTTTCCATCAAATTAATACCGTATGAGCCCTTACGGTTCTTTTTCTTCACATTATCATATGACTTTGGCCACGCATCCATACTTTTAACCTTATGAATAGGTTTAAAGTAAGACTAGCGATCCGCTCGGGTTCGCACGGTGTTATTATACACTAGCAGCGCCTCGCGGTTTCATCCGCGGTAATTCCCGTTCCCGAGGGAATTCCGGGGATAAAATATAGCTTGTGTTCTTCCAGACTATAATCTATCTATGTGCCAAATTTCATCCATATCCGTGCAGTAGTTTTTGCGTGAAAGAGTAACAAACATCCATCCATCCATACATACTTACAAACTTTCGCGTTCATAATATTTATTAGGGTAGGCCTTCACCTTGAATCACTCTAAACCAGTGGTCGTCATTTGCGGCCCGCGGGCCGCTTGCGGCCCGTGGGCGATTTTTGTGCGGCCCGCGGTGATTGACTCAAGAACAGCGCAAATAAAATAAATATTTTGTACCTTTCAAGCACTGTGAAAATATTTTCTGTGCGTGGCAGTTCAATTATTACACGGGACATTCGTTCGCATCTTTGGGAATACATGCAATGAAGGATTGCATGTAGTCCCAAAGACGTGAACGAAAAAAGCACAAAAGAATTACTGATTATTGAACTGAAATTCAACTATTGGTAATAATAGTACAATGTTACCCAAGGGTTGAAAGTAACTTATTTAGTCCCGAGACGGGGTTTGGCGCCCGAGTGTAGCAAACGCCAATAGTTCGAGGGACTAAATAAGTTACTTTCACCCGAGGTAAACACTGTGCTTTTCATTTCGAATACAAGGAATATAAATAAAAGCAATAAGGAAATATAAATAAAAACATGAGAAAACAAATGAATCGAATTTTCGCTATTTTATTAGGACAGGTGAAAGCCATACTGCCTTGTTTTTCGTATTTTTTGACTTCAGTGACACACACGAATTTTTTTTTGCTTCAGCATTTATTTTTCTCTTTCTGCCATTATCATGGTTCAATAGTAGTAGTAGTAGTAATGTGATAGCTGTCAGTTGAAAACGATTCTCCCTAGGGCTGAAAAGTATCACTTTCAACCCGCTCTTCAGGCAACTTCAGACCTACTTTCCGAGTTTGAGTAATGAAAAATATTAATTATAATAATTTGCGTTCTGTAATTGTAGTACCCAACATTTCACTACACCTGTTGCTAGTTTACAATATGTTATAGTGCGGCCCGGAGTAGTACGTCACATTGTCCTATGTGGCACTTGACCAGAAAATTATGACGACCACTGCTCTAAACACATCAAAATACGTTGTGTAGTTTCAAAGATCTAATACATACAAAGAAACAGACAGACAGATAGCGGGAAATGATTTTGTTTTATACTACCTATGTAATGATAAGTATTGTATATAATGTATTTAATTTTATGCTTAGATATTAGCGCTTAACTTACATATAAGCTGTATTGCAGTATATCTAATTAATTACATATCTATCTTAAGTTAGTACAGAATAACCTCACTCAACACCCAAGTCATGTAGAGTCCGGCAGTGAATCCCTGTGACCTCACTGTATAGACCTTTTTAGTCCTAGTGTGAGGAACAGAGCCTAACTTAAGGTACCTACTTTCCATTGACATTAAACTCGTAATGTATAACTTGAGACAATGTACCTCTGCACTTTTTTGAAAATAAAGGTTTATTATTATTACTTTATGACTGACTTTATGACGAAGCTACGTAAGTCTTGATGAGTGAGCGAATTATTAAATTAATGTGGTTAGATTTTATTGTTTATTATCATATTAAAGTGTCATTGAAAACTTCAGAAATAAGTAAACTCAAGCCTTCGCCCTTAAACACATATACAAATAACTAACCCCATACTAGAACGAATGTGTGATAGTAATGTTCTGCATGTTAGATCTATTTTATCGTAGATGATATCAATTTTCCCGCTCAATTAGTGCACATAGAGCTATAAATAGCATTGGTCGTAGACACGGCAACAATGTTCCATTTCTATCCGCGAGTGTAGCGACTCTACGTTTGAGTTTATGGAATGAGAAAACGAAACGTGTGGAGTCGTATTGGTTGTAAAAGGTTTAAAAATTTTAAAAATTGGGAGTATTTTTTCCATCGTTTTACCTATTTTTAAATATAAAACATCTATCTATGTAGTGGAAAGATACATTTGGAGAGGAAATAGTTAAATTTGACATTGGTTACAGTACAGTGTCTTAACATAAATGGGTTGTTTGTTAGAAACTTACTGCTTAAAATTGTTATAATTACCTTTTTTTATAAATGTGGGCTTGTAATGAACAAAAGTAACACATTTTGTGTGACGATGTGTTCTTATTGTGCCGCAAAATGATTAATTAATTGTTATTAAACTTTAAATGACAAAATTAATGATTTATCATTAAAAATTTTAAACTTCGAAATAATTTAGAAAACTTCGAAAGTAGACCGACTACGTCGATTAAGTAATTTAACTTTTGGATTGGTAGACATGGGTATTTACCCATTTTTGGGTTCATAGGTATTAAGTAATTTATTTTTAAAAGCATATTAATACGACATCTATTAATCTTACTCAATGTTCCTTAACTGGTTTGACCCGAATATTACATTTCTGGTGTTATAATTGTATCTTTAAAAGGAATATATCTCTAAAAAAAAACTCTAAACTAAAATAAAATAAAAATAAAATAAAAGTACGTATAGGTCAAAGTCAAATAATATTCTCTAAACAACTCATGGTCTGCGCGCAATAATTGATAAAACCAGGTTTTTTGCATCCTAATAGATTTTTTAACTTTATTCCCAGGCCACAGAAATCCCGAAGAACAAATACAATAAAAAAATATAAAATTTTAGTGCGTTTCGTATCCACGCCGCGCCTGCGCACCGCCGCGGCGGGCCCGCGGCGACGGCCATCGATTTATGCCGATACTCGATAATTAAAAACAATCCGCCATATTGTTTTTTGTTATGCTGTTTTCTGCATCCCTCATTTGATTGTGTTACTTTTTGACTCTTTTTTCGCTTGTTCCTTAAAGGGCTCTGTTCTGTTTGTACATTAAACCTGGTATCTGTTCGATTCGGTCGGCGCAGACGTTTTAATTTATATATTATCTGTGGCCGGCGGCGGTGTTGCCGCGATATGCTCTTGCGCATTCGATACACTTGGGGAAACTAATTGCTTTCTTGTTGGAAACATTGATTAGTCTAATTGGGAAACACATTTTTGTTCATCGCACTAATATTATTATAAATGCGAAATTTTGGATGATGGATGTTTATAACTTCTTCAAGCCAAAATTACTGAACGGATTGTTTGTTGACGTGGTTCTAAGCCTAAAATATAATACTTTCATCAATTCCACGCGAGTAAAGCTGGGGGGCGCGGCTAATATCATCATGAAACCAGTCTCTCATGAAACATGACTTTGGTAAATATTAAACCAACAATAGGATGTGTTTGTTCAATTCTGCTGTAGTATGTTTTGTGTGTTTGTAAGTTTTCTCAATATCTTCGACAATTGTGATGATTATTTTGCATATGTATAGAGATCCAAAGGAACTCCTATGAAACTGGTCCTGAGGGATTTATCCTGTAAAATAGAAAGAACAGTATAAATACCTATTCAAAAACTTGAAATCGTTTATTATATTAGTTGTTGTCTTAAATCATCAAATTGTTGATTACATACCTAGTAAAATTTAACTTTGATCCCTAACCTATTTTCTACTCTTTCTAACTAATTAATAAAGAGTGTTGTTTAATAAAATTCATACAAAAAATGTGGAATAAACTTTTACAGTCGCATAAAAAATTTCAGGCGGCAATACCTTGAAGCTTATAGTATTTTTTTTGGTTCAATGGGATCAGAGATACATTTTTTGCAACCACGCAATAAAACTTATTCTGTCAGACTTGATCTATAATTGTCAATAAATGACAGTTGCCTTTGAGGTCGCGAACTAATGGCCTCATCGCAGCATCAGTTAACGAACTCCCATTGTCAACTTACTGTATTTCCACATAAAAATCAATATTGACCCCCAACAATAAGAAATTTTGCACTTTTTTAAATTTTTACTCACAAAAAATCGGATAAACGGTCCAGGTGCGAGTAAAGGGTTGAGTTCTCTCTCTTTCTAACTATACAAAAATTGGCAGCCATCTCTTTCTTTAACCCTTTTACAAAGGGTGTATTTTTTTGGGTCAAATCTGTATTTTCTCTTTTTGGATATAATGAGATATTGTGTTTCGAGTCTTTTGTCGGAGTTTAAAATTTGGAATTTGAAATCGTAGTTTTAGATGATGTATCGTAGCTCGAACTTTATTTAAATTTAAGATTCTGATCAAATTGCTGAGAAAATGTTTTCAATTTCTGTGGTAGTTAGTTCCTTTATCGACTCTTTTACTCGTCATGGGCTGAGTTTGGGGTCAATTCTAACGCATAGACTGCTAATGTGATATTGATAATGATGAAAGATAAAGTAGGAGGCTTTTACAAGGCCACATTTACAAGTCAAATCAAAATTCACGAACTAACGGAAGTGGTTACGGAACCGACATGACATTTTGAAAACCATTCAATTGTTTTCGACATAGAGCTACGAAAAAATAGATAAGTATGCCAGTTTGCCACTTTGTTAAATCTCAAAGCTTTAACTTAAAATTTAATTTATATTAATTAATTTTACTTAGAAATTTACTCAGTAGGTATCTGAAGGATCTTCTTTTAAGATAATTTTTGTTGTTTCGTTGTCAGGAAAGAACGCTTTGCGATAAGGCCATCCATATTTTACCTCCCATTGTTAGTAATTAACTTTATGGTCAAATAAAATGAATTTACTGAAAATTTACTTAATTTACCATAGAATTAAACATAGTTACGCCCAAACTGATTTAAATAATGTTTAATTAAGAATTATCTATATATGGTTATCTAGTGAGAGTTACTATTAAAAGTTTATAAAAAATCGGCCTACACAGGTTTTAAGTTACCTTATGTCTTATGTGTTTACTTTCTATTTTTTTTGTATTATAAAAAAATATTTGTTTGAAGTGTCCATCTCGCGTTACCTATTTATTCCTTTAGTAATTAAGAAGCAGAGCTTGAAAAAACCACATCCATCGAGTTATTCTTCAGGCTCGAAATTCAAAATTACAATAAGAATAGTCAACAGTCATACTGGCTGAGTAACTGACGCCCACGATCAAAAAGCCTAATAATAAACGCGGGAAAAAATAATTAAATAAAATTTGTAATTGTGTAATATTCCGAACATCTGTTATTGTCAGCACACCTGAGACTAGCATCACGTATCTCGCTCATTCATTAGGAAAATGGATAAGAGAGAAAGAGATAACTAGATAGAATCAGTACGGTAAGATGTGGAAGTGACAAAAAACTCAAGCTTCCTGTATCTTTGGAATCATTTGGAAAAGGAATATGAACAGCATAGTATAACGGAGAGAGCGTAGATCTTACACTTATTTTTTATTTATTTATGATTCCTAAACAATATGCTACTTATCTATGCCTGAGTAGGTAAACAATGAAATAGTATATTTTATGTTTCCAATTATATACGTAGTTGGAAACATAAAATATTTTATTTACTAAAAAAAATATTTACTCTATGCGAATGAAAAGTTGTATTTCTAATATTTTTATTTTGCTATTTTTATAAACCATTTTAAGAAAATAACATGCTATAAGTGTTTATATTAAACTAATTAGAAAAAAGGGTTTTAAAGGGTTAAGTACCTAATCATTTGCACTACCTATGTTTTATCTGCAGAAACTACATGTACTACACACACTCCCATCACCGCGTATGAAGTTTTGACGTATTCCATACAATGTGGCTTTTTAATATTCAAAAATAGAATGTTTTAACGTAACCCTTCCATATTTGACAAAAAAGAATTTTTCAAATATAGAACGAGACGAAGACGGAATATTTTAGTTTGTTTTTAAGAATTCGAATATGGAGCGTTCGATATTTGAAAGGTGGGTGGTTTACAAAGTTGTATGTTCTTTGTTATTGCTAGTGTTGATTTTAAAAACATTTGACCATCCTTAAAGAAACCGCCCACCCAATAACTTTTATTTTTGCATATTGGCGCTACATACTGTAACTTGCTCTAGAATTGGGTAAGGCAGGTAATGGTATGTAAAATTAGTATCATTAAGTTTAAAGTGAGTCTCATATAATTTTAGGGAGTCTGGCCCATACTCACCAGAAATAGGTAAGTACCTATCTAGCCCCAAGCTAAGCAGATCTTGAGTAATATGCAGTAATGAGTAGTGTAGAAAATACCCAGAAAACCCGGAAAAATCTACAGATTCACCTATCTGCAGATCGTAAAATATTTATCACGAGGCGGAAATCGAACCTGCAAAAGCCTGGTGTCCCGGACCTTCGCCCGATACGCCACAGTGGTCGTCAACTGTATATATTTTTATTAGTTATTATTTTATCAATGAAAAAAGATTAATCTTAAAAGTTTTTAATGTTGGGAATAAAATATAATATCAATCGAAACTAACAATTATAACCGTTATCTTCCATCGCAAAAAGTATCAGATGTTACGAAACCCTTTCAAAGCGAAGAAATGTCACGAAAAGGGGTTGATTTCTGATAAAAAATGTATAGTGTAATATTTTGACAAAACTGCGGAGTCACGTTACGGCCTGGTGTTGCCACAAAAAAGATAAATTAAGAAAAAATGCCGGGACAGGATGTTCTTTCTGGTAAAAGAATTTAAGTACGAGTATTGTTGCGAGTTTGAAACTGTCGTCATTCCGATATCTAGGTATCTACATTTTTTTATAAAACGATATTTTAAGTTTGTGTATAGTAATATTTTAATAAATAAAACCACGTCTTAGTGGACCTATTTTTGACATGCAAGTTAGAATACAAATTTTATTTCCAAACACCCGAGTAAAACTGCACACTTATTATTGTCATTTTTACAATTTAATTCTTAACATTCAAATTAAAACACATCGCCGCCGCTCTACTGAAATTAAGAACTGTTCTCTGGAAAATGACAAAAAACATCAAAACACAGGCATTGTTAGATCCTCAAATAATTTTTATTTCGCATTCTCTTTCCAACAAAAAATTGCTAAATCCCCAAATATTTCTAATTAAAGGACCGGCGCAAAAATTTGGCGGTCGCTGCTTGATATTAATTTAATTTTCAAAATTTAACAAAACTGACATATCTCAGTTCGACAACTATGCCAGACATTTTGCGCGCCAGAGATTTTTACGTTCCTTTTTGGCGGGAGCGAGTGAAATATAAAATGAGGTTTGTTTTGTGAGCGAATTTGGTGGGTCCATCTACAATGATACAATAACAATTTAAACTAATCAGTAAAGAATATTTAAAGGTATCTTCAAAGATATGTAAATTAGGCACCATAAAAAATAATACGTTCATCATTAGGAAGATACAATTTTTATGAAATTTCAATAAATTTTATAACTTTATTTTCTCTCACCAAAGTTATCAAGTTTAATTGTTAGTATTGTAAAAGCTAGTACTTAGAGGAGAGTTAATTGTTTTATACCTACAATACATAGGGGTACTTAGAGGTTAATTATGAAACTGCACTTAGCTGGACGTGTTGAATTTCCAAAAACGTTCGGTTTTTCATTCGCGCATATTTTCGAAAAATCCGGCCGGCATAGCAACTTTGTCGTAATTATAGGTACTTTAGGTTCAATTCAATCGGAAACTTTTTCATCGGACATTGTTACCGGTTATTATACTGTGTTGCCAATGTTGCCATACTCCAGTGTCAAATTAATTACATTGATCGGTAATCAGTGTTAAATAATTTTTTTTGGGTAGTGGTAGAGTATTTTTTTGTGTTTCGTAGATTTTAAAGGTATATTTGTGGTTTTAATTGTGTCTTACCTACTCGTAGTGACCTAACTACAACATTTTTTTATTCTTACAGTACGTATCAGGTTATTGATTTGGGGCCCTTTTTTTACGCGTTTTGTAAACTATTTATTTTTGGTTGTCTATAGGAAGTAGCCAGTTTTACTTTTCTTTACTAAGTTTTATATTAAGTATTATTTATTAACAAAGATAGGGCTTGGGATGGTTTTCCGTCCATAATAAAAAGCTCTCTATGTAATATTTTGTTAATGTAGCTATCTATGTAAAGTTGTTGTAAGTTCATCAGTCATCTAGTACCCATAACACAAGCTCTTCTTATCTTAGGGTTAGGTGATGCAGTGTGGATTGTCTAGGACTATTAAGTTTTAAATATTTTTATTTAATTCCATACTATCTCTAAAAAAAATAGGTAACACTTCAGAAACCCTACAGTTTAAGACAGTTTTCTTGGTAAAAATCTAAGAATATCAATTATTAAATCTTAAAAAGGAAAAAATATGAGAGCAGTATCAAAAATAACGATGAAACCTCAGTAGCGTTTGACCCACCTGCTAATTCTCAGCGCGAACAATGAAAGGGCAAGCACAATGGACGACCCCTCGCAAAAACCAATAGGTTCCGCATAAAAAACACACAAAAAAACCGTAAAGATGGCAAAGGTGTCTCAATTTTTAACAAAAAAGTTCGCCAAGGTTAAGACCCATGGGAAAGAGTTACTCCCTTTTCCCGCATTTTTTTCAAATTTTGGGATCTTCCGTGTTTTTTTATCTATTGTAGAGTCCCGTTCGCGCTCTTTTGTGCAATCTTTGAAAATAGAATTCACCCCTTTTAGGAAGCAAGATGCGAATCGTGAGATAGTTTTTTTTATTTTTCGTACTTTGATTTATAACTGTTTGCAGTAATTTGAGATTTTTAGAGATTTGTGCCGTTGTGGGTGATTTTGTGAGGATTTAATAACGGTTTTTGATAAAAGGTGCTGTATCATTTATTGAATTTATGACTTTTACTTTTTTGGTGAGAACTTTTTTCGATTTACCTACGCAGTAGATAGGTACCTTACCTATTCTGTGACCTTACTATCTAATGACAACTATTTGGAATTGAACCTGTAATGTGTTTGTGTAAAAATAAATTATAAACATCGAAATATTTTTATTATCTGCCTACTTTTTATATATTTTGTAGACCAAACATTGTAAAAATAAATTCTTACCTTGGCACATATAGCACTCGTATTCCATAAGTAAGTATTCTACCTCGTTTTGCAACTTTACAAAAATAAGTAAACCTTTTTGCATCAAAATCAGAAAGCATTGTGAACGGACAACAATGTGGCCAAAGAAGGACCATTCTGACCACGGTCCCGCAAAAAAATAGAAAAAAAGGTCCATAATAAGGTCACCTCAGTCATAAGTCACCTATTGTGTCTTTCTCATAGATGACCCGTTTTTTATGGGGTCATTTCTTACACCTTAAAGAAAAGAGGTCAGATATTGAATCGATTTTTGTAGAATTGTGTGTGAAATCGTTAAAGAAATTCGATATTGGTGTGACCTCAGGTCAATTGGGTTTCGATTGTTAAAGTATTTTTACTATTCTATGCGAAATTTTAAGTGTTTAAAAAGGGCTCAAAATAAATTGCTACTTATAAATAATCAATAGGCAATATATACTTTTTATAATAAACCTTGAACTTTTAGACTGAGAAGTTATTTGGGACCGATGAGAATTATATTACGATATGTTAGTATCTGCCCGTGGCTTCGCACGCGATGTTTCTATGGAAACGTCTCAAGTCTATTCGCTGCTTATGTGCTATTTAATTCTAAAACTACAACTATTCTAAATTTCAGCTCGATCCGTTCAGTAGATTTGGAGTAACAAAAGAGTAACAAACATCCATACATACTTTCGAGTTTATATTAATTAGTAAAGATACGCAAATCAATGAAATTTATTCTATATTGCCAGACGATTTACACAGCATCATCTACCTCTAAGTTATTTGAGATCTTGCGTTATTGTGAACGTATCTTCGTATCTGGGATATATCTTTAAATAGAATAGACTTTATAGATATATAATAATAGCTAGAGGGACTTCTGATTTACGGAGTTTTTATTAATTAATTTTATTTTTTTTATATATTAATTATCTAATTAATTAATTATTATCTAATTATATCTAATTATCTATATTAATTAATTTTTTTCAAAACTCCAGCTTTCATGCACCTACCTAAATAACTTTAATACCTAATTTGAATTATATTTCATTTGATTGTTTCAGGTGAAATCTGTTGGTTCCCATAAAATGCATTCAAATGAACGCAAAAAACAATAAGAACGTAAAACAGATAAATCTTTGTAAAAAACAAATTTTAATTTCAATTAATCTCGAATCTTTTCAGAATTCGCGATCCTCCCCTATTTTAACCGTTTCTCACGGGTCACCCTAATTTTAGGGTTATCTATTTTTACGCGCATTGAACTGAGGAGATCACTTTAAAATTGTATCTTTTTGCAAAAAAAGGTTAAAAACATAAAAATGTGACCCTATTTCTTGATGAGGTCTCGACATTGTGAACTGCTTTTAACCCCGCTTATTTTGAAATTCGATCCAGTTTTTTTTAACATCTATGATTTTTTCTGCTTTTACAAAAAGACTGTGTTTTTTTTTGATGAATGATATTAAGTCTTGTGAGAAATTAGGTGCTGTTTTCCTATTTTATTTTATAAGGTTATATTTACTTACCCTTGATTTCTTGTTTTTAATTTTTTTTTTTTTATTGTTTCTATTTTATTCTTAAACTCTAATAATTTCGTATAATAATTTTCTTATAAAATACTATTATAACATAATTAGATCACATAGCTCACTAGTATATACAATTAGAACAAACTCTTAAAAATCTAAGCCGTCACCAGAAGGCAAAGTACCCAGAATGCTGGCAGCATTGCCACGTTGAATGGTAAAATAATAATGTTTTAATATTTTTTAATAATTTCTATATT
Source organism: Eupithecia centaureata (assembly GCA_944547425.1). Taxonomy (NCBI): domain Eukaryota; kingdom Metazoa; phylum Arthropoda; class Insecta; order Lepidoptera; family Geometridae; genus Eupithecia; species Eupithecia centaureata. The sequence continues at coordinate 3,696,873 of OX155702.1, read as the reverse complement.
ATTTAATATATTCAATAAGTAAGTAATCGTTAACGTTCATCATCATCATCATCATCATCAACCTATATTAGTCCACTGCTGGACATAGGCCTCCCCCAATGAGCGCCATAGCGCCCTGTCTTCAGCTTGACGCATCCAACGTTAACGTTCGGTAACAAGCAAAAAACATCTCCAAATTATTGTTTGATTCTATTCCTATCATAAATTTCTGTATTTAATTGTATATTTCAATAACATTTTGGTAACAAGCAACGAAATAATATTTTTTCCAAAGTATCGGTTCAATTCCTATAATATCATCACAGCAAAAAATGAGAAGCTTCTAATTAATAAGGTCGTATCTCTTAAAAAAGAGAATTCCAACTAAATTGCATCAATTAGCAATTCATATACTTTAACACATAATTAATATCAGGTAATTATGAAACAATTGCAAATACCAAACTAGCATCTGTCAAGTCTTGTTTTTAGATGATTATTTGTCATTATTTTAGTGAACAGACCGCCTAGAACTGTTAATTAAGAATTACGTAGAAGTAGACGGTGTGGCTGGTATTCAAAAAAACATCATTAGTAGGTTACTTACAAGGAACATAACTGAAAGTGCTATTATAGGAAACGTTGAAATATTAAACATATCATTATATTTTATATGGTCTTGGTAACAAACGATCCAATTTAATTGTTGTTATTCAAAGAATAGAAACAAATTATAAATACTTATCATTTACAACTGAGCTAACTGCAGAGGGTTGCAAACAGTCTACGGGTAGCTCAACTGATGAAATACCAGTCTGTGCGTCCCCAATACACTGGTTGCGTTACCACGCTGTATGACAATGCTGATGCGCTGAGCCAGACTCACCAGTTCTCGGGTCACGCGTCGCATCGACCAGACGACGCTCAGGGAGGTGATTCATTCTGACCAATCTAAGCGTGTGACACATCAAAGACATGATAGAGGCGTGGAATCGGACAAAATCGTATTAAGAACACATTGTGACGTCACACGATTTGAGCGTGGAATCTCCTATGTCATAGTGAATCACGCCGCAGATATACTATATTTTAAAAACCCGGAGAACCTGTACCCCACGGACCTAGGGTCTCGACTCCAAAGCGAGAGAGCGAGCGAGAGGAGCAAATGCGTTCGAAATACAAAATTCAAAGTGCTCTATTTCCTTTAGACCTTACAGGACTACTTTATTTTCTTTGTCATCAACGTGATTGAAATTAAATTTATTTTCGCATTTATGTACATTTTCTATAAGTAGAGACTCAGCGATTACCTACTTGAGAAGAGTTTTTGTTAATTTTATTTTTTAGAGTTAAGACACTTAGTAGAAGAGATTGGAATATTAGTAAAAAAGTTTTCAAATGCTTGGCTACGAAGCCTGGTCTGTTTCTTGTTATTTGTACAATAAAACTATAGTTTTGTTATCCTTAGCAATATTATAAACAAGAAAGTTTCTATAATAGAAGTATGAATGTATAGTTTGTTCCTCTTTCACGAAAAAACTGCAGAAGCTAGCCCTGAAATAACAACTATACAATAGGGATCTTTTCTTCCCATATAACAGTTCCCATGGGATGGAAAAAGCCTTGACACGTTTCCATGTCCGTGCGAAGTCGCGGGCAGATACTAGTTATCTATATATTTGCTTCATCATCATCATCATCATCAGCCTACATTAGTCCACTGCTGGACATAGGCCTCCCCTAATGAGCGCCATAGCGCCCTGTCTTCAGCTTGACGCATCCAGCATCTGCCAGCAGTCTTTCGCAGATCGTCATCCCATCTAGCCGGAGGGCGTCCTACACTACGTTTGCCAAGTCGCGGTCTCCACTCAAGAACACGTTTACCCCAACGGTGGTCGGTTCTTCGCGAAATATGGCCGGCCCACTGCCACTTCAGCTTGCTAATTCTTTGAGCTTTGTCGATAACTTTGGTTCTCTGTCGGATGTATTCATATGATATACTATTTGCTTATGTTTCTTCATATTGAAAAATTCAGCAAAATTTGTAGGTAATCCCACATAATTTGTCTATTGCTTGGTAAGCGATAGTCAGATGGGCTATCGTTGATATTTAATTTAAAAAAATACATGTATCAAACCGCGGCTTCGAACGCGTTGCTTCTATAGAGAAACGTTTTAAAGATTTCTATTAACATCTTTATTAACAACGAAAATTACAATCAAGGAATAGAAAAAATTACAACTAGTTTTTACAATTGAAACCATTGAACTAAAGGTGAAAATAGACGGTTCATCCAAATTGAATCAATTTGGTTGAACCATGATTGAACGCTAAAAGTGAAAATATTGAACATGTTTAATTCTTTCAACGCCGCAGAACAACAACAATCAATTTGGTTGCTTCATTCAAATTGAAATACAAAAGTGAACCGTGTATTTTCACCCGATTGCAAACAGTCTAACTAAAGGTAGCCCGCGACCCCAAGACACTACGCTGTATGTATGACAATGCTGATGCGCTGAGCTAGATACTCACCAGCTCTCGGGTCACGCGTCGCATCGACCAGACGCTCAGATAATTTGTGGCGCTGAAAGGAACTTCAAATTATTGAACGATTTCGAACTCTAGCTTGAATTCACTTTCTGATGATGTTGTTTGCAATACCTACTTAACATTATGACTGCTAATTACTTCCATTTTACTCACAAAAAGCAAATTATTCCACTAAAATTACAAACCTATTTACAAGTCAGCAATAGCTGATAGGTTTTATCAAATGTGAAAACTGCGCAAAACGGCTTTTAATAGCCTCTATTATGTTCAAAAGTACATTAACACGTAATTATTTTACAATTTTTTCGATGCCAAGTACGGCACTCACACAATAAAGATCTGAATTTAAAATTTTAAGTAGATCGAAGCACCAAACATCACTTACTCATATATTAATATTACATCCATCGATACAAAGCGACGTTTCTTGGTAAAAAAAGCCGATACGAGTACCATCGTCTTATACTAAAAATAATTTCCAACGTTTAATCCAAAAATCGCAATAATTAACTTCGTTACAGACCAATAAATTACAATACGAGAAAGAAATGCAACACGATTCGAACACATGCGCGTTGGTTACTTGTTACGGTAACTCACACAATGAGAGGCGTAGGGATGCGCGCGGTTCTATCGACGTCGATGTGTCTGTCGATAGATAGGCATTTTGATTTACGCTGACACTTAAATAATTAATCAAACCTTATTTATTAATTTAAAAAATAATTTTGGATAATCCACACAGCGTCGTCTAGTCCCAAGCTAACACGTATGAGTGAGTAGGTATTAGATGAGTGATGAACGATATACTAAAAATTAAAATAACTTTTGCGTGCCCTACTTATCTGGTAAATGTACTTTATCTATATGTAGCGAAATACAATATGTAAGCAATTGAAATAAATAAATTATATACAAAAAAAGTTAAGCCGTCGAAACCACACATTCAAATTGGTGCTCATACTCAAATGTTCACCTCAATATCAATCTATGTTATGTATTGATTTTAATATATCATTCATATAGTTTCCATAACACAAGCTCTGCTTAGCTTGAGACGAGATGATGATGTGTGAATTGTCCAGCATTATTTATTGCAAACATTGTGTTTTCAGTCAGTCACTGTGGCGAAGAAATATACAGGAAAATAAAAACGAAATATAACTTAAATTTTCATGTTTGAAATAGGTATTTTTGATAGCCTGCAAAAAACCTAGAATCATATCAACAAGACAATTGTTTACTAAGATACATCGCTTGTCCCGGGGAATAAAGTTGTAAAGCACTATTAGGACTGTTTTATTGTTATCTCATTTTTGATATCGTCAGATGATAAATAGTATAATCTACGAACCCAAAATGCAGCTAATTTATCGATGACTGTCTATTGCATCCCTAGAACCACCCGATCACAAATACATTCATATGATTTATTGTTAACACGAGCAACAACTCATGTGTGGAAAGTATCATTCGCGCACACACACAAACTCACACACACACAAACTCGCGATTATTATGCGGACGGGCGCTTCGACGTGATACTTCGGAAAATGTCGACTTCATATTTAAAAGGAATTATTACTTGTTTCTTAAAAAGTTTAATTTTATCAATTGTTTTTTTTCTTTTTTAGCAAGCGATGGGAATTGTGTTTTGTATCGAGTTTTCGAATTTATCGTTTCGAATGTTGGCATCATTTTTCACTTATGGCTCGTAAAATGTCAGTTATGCATTTAATAAAGTCGGTGCTTGCGTAGCGGGGCAGATGTTGGCTTCGGTGATTGTAATGGGTTCAAAATCATTTTCAGGCTAGAATTACCATGGGCTTAGTACTTTAGACTAGAATTTGAGCAACGCGTGACCCTCTATCTGGTGAGTATTTGGAGCAGCGCATCAGCATTGCCATACAGCGTGGTAATGCAGCCAGTGTCTTGAGGACGCTTAGTTACCTACTTCTGCAATTGATATGGATCAGTTAAGCTACCTCAAAGTTTTTATGTATAATACAACAGTCTACAGTTAACCCATCTATTTAAATTGTTATAACTAGTTGTAAACAGTTTCTATTACTTAGTAGTTTAGTAGCCTAGTAGTAGTAACCCTTTAAGAAATAAATAAAAATAAGTTTTTGTAGGCTTAGTACCTATTTTGCAACAACATACCTTACAAGTTGCATCCGTTAACACCTTTTTATACCATAATTAGATGTAGGCATTTGTACTGTTGACTTGCAGTTACCTACCAACAATTCTTATTTAGGACAACAACATTGTACAATACAAACGTACTTATTAAATTTATTTTACAAATAAGTCGTTATTTTATTTAAAAAGTTTATCTAAAACCATGATTTGGTTTGTCTGAAAACCTAACATAACTAGTATAAGCCCGCGGTTTCGCTCACATTGTTTCTATTGAAACGTTTCATGAATAGGTATGTAGGATAAAAAGTAAGTACTACTACGTGTAATACAACTTGAACCCGATCCGTACAGTAGGTTTTGCATGAAAGAGGAACAAACATCCATTTAGACAAACTTTCGCGTTTTTATGAGCTATTTTACTAATACCTATTATAGCTAAACCTTGCGGATTAGCTTTTCAGATACTAAATTATTATTATTCACAAATAATCAAATACACAAATTGGTAATGAGTAATTACAACGTATTGGCTTATGTTAATAAAACAAGCCAAAGTCAGATTACTTATTTATTGTTCTAGAACTTCACTAAATAGTATAAAACAAAGTCGCTTTTCTGTCCCTTTGTCCCTATGTCCCTATATCCCTATGTCCCTATGTCCCTATATCCCTATGTCCCTATATCCCTATGTCCCTATATCCCTATGTCCCTATATCCCTATGTCCCTATATCCCTATGTCCCTATATCCCTATATCCCTATGTCCCTATGTCCCTATGTCCCTATATCCCTATATCCCTATGTCCCTATATCCCTATGTCCCTATATCCCTATGTCCCTATATCCCTATGTCCCTATATCCCTATGTCCCTATATCCCTATGTCCCTATATCCCTATGTCCCTTTGAATGTTTAAATCTTTATAACAACGCAACGGATTTTGATGCGGTTTTTTTTATAGAGCAATAGCAAGCCGCCCGACTTCACACGGTTTTATTAAACGTTATAAACCTTCATCTCGAATCACTCTAAACCGCATCAAAATCCGTTGCGTAGTTTTAAAGATTTAAGCAGTCAAAGGGAAACAGGGACAGAAAAAGCGATTTTGTTTTATACTATGTAGTGATTATAATAATATAGCGTTCTTCAATGTGGTGACATTAAACTAGATATTATAATACAATATTGTACTGAATCATTTAGCCAAGTGGAATGACGACCTGCGAAAGACTGCTGGCAGGGTGCTGGATGCGGCAAGCTGAAGACAGGGCGCTATGGCGCGAGTTAGGGTAGGCCTATGTCGAGCTATGGAATGTTCAAATTACTGAACAAACCCTTTACAAATAAATGATAAAAAAAGTATAGGTTTTAGCGATAAGGCCGCCGATTGTGCCACTTTAGATGCAATTATTAGTATTAAGATCATTCTGTTACTACAAATCAAGAAGTTATCTATGTCTCGGTTTATCTACCTCTATATATCAATCTTATCTATGAATTATTAAAACTAGACACTCATTCATAGAATAAATTATAAAGAATACGTTTTGCGACGAGCTATGGGCACTACCATCTTAAAATTATCTTAATCTGTACCTAATGTCGCACCACCCCTGGAAGAAAGATGCAAGTCCACTTGCGAGATTTTTTTTTTATTGCACCAAAAAATCAAGAAAAATTTAATACATATTGTCAATTTTTTTCATAATTTTTTACATGAAAATGAAGTAATTATAAACAAAAATGTAAAATATTGCAACATTAAAATATTTATAATTCCAGCGCAATAATGAAATTACTACATTTGCACTTCATTTATTTACTAAAGTTCCATATGACTAATAGCATATTTATACTTACATAAATCTTAAGCGAGGACTTTAAAAAATATCTCCGCATAACTATAGTTGCGCACTTGTTTTAGGGTATTTTTTGGTAGGTATCGTAGTGTAAGTCTAGTTGCTTAATTTTTCCACGAAACTTTTATCCTTATTATATTATATAACAATTGATACGTTATTTTACCATCTAGAGGTGAGTAAGTATCATTGTGCAAGTCTAGTTGCCTATTTCTTCCACGAAAATTTTGTAAATATTGTATTTTATAACTATTGATACGTATTTGTGCCCCTGCAGTACAACCAAACCACCAAAGGGCGATCCCCTACCCGCATGCCCTACGAGGAGATTATGGGTGATGATGACTAGCAACCAACAAAAAATGGTCCCCAGTTCCCCGCCGCTTCGCTATTCCTGACCGTGGTAGAGGACATGGTTACGGCGGGGCAGGTGATGCTAGGAATCCCCGGGTTGACCCTGGCAACGTTCAACGTACATCATCTAGCGCAGTTGAAATTGGATTTATAGAACTTTAAAATGGCATGTTCTCGGGTTATTTGAAGTCCGTAGAGAGGAGGCCGTACGTAACCCTACACTCGGGCCATCTTTTCTACTTTCGCGAGGGTGATAAAACATCCCGGGATGGCGTAGGTTTCCTCGTCAATAAGGCCCTCTCTAGCAATGTTCAAAAAATCTCCAGTGTGTCAACCAGGATAGCGTACGTAATCATTCGGCCATCCAGCATAAAGGTTCAGGTCTACGCATGAACCTCGGCACTCGGACGATGAAATGGAGGTTATGTACGAAGACATATCCAAAGCCTTACAGAACCCCACTAAGGCTCACTTCAACGTTGTTATGGGGGACTTTAAAACAAGGTGGGAACAAGCCCGGGGGTATAGGCCTGCATAGTAATGGAATAAGGAATCACGGGTAAATGCTTGTCAACTTCCTCTAATAAACAGAATGTTTAGTGGACATGGCAAAGCCGACTTCATCATGACGAATACCAAGCAAATACATATTCAGAGACCGTGATCAACAGGTTCAATACCGGATCTGATCACCGATTGCTCCGAGGCTCTCTGAATATCAACTTAAATCTTGAAAGAAACCGCTTGATGAAGTCCTCCGAACTAATCCAATCCCATTTACGGCGGGCACCGAGAAGTTTCAGCAGCTTCTCGGGGATGGATTTCTTGTTTTGGAACCCACTGATGACACTGATAAAATTGAAACGTTGAGGGACGAGGGCATCAAGTTTTGCAAAAACAGCGTATTGGTAAGAAGTGAAACCTCTCGGATAAGACTCTGGGGCTGATGACAAGAAGACGGAAAACTACCCAAGCAACTTCGTCAGAAAGGTTGGACCTGAACAATGGAATTGCGAAGATGGTACGGCCTGACCTTCCGAATTCAGACACACGCTTTATTAAAAGGGCGATAGAGCAAAACCGAAGGTCCAAAGTATTCACTCAGCAGCTTAGCAGGAGCCACCTGACCGTGCTTAAAACGTGCGACGGGAAGACCGTATCGTCTGATCGTGGGGCTCAGCAGCGCGCGTATCAGCTACGCAGATGACATGGTGCTGCTGTGCCCTCCGCAAACTGCTGTCTATTAGTGAGGAGTGCTCCAGCAGGCATGGACTAGTATACAGTTGCAGAAAGAGTGAATATCTGGTTTCATGATGTCACCGTTTTCAAAGCCGATGGTAAAGTTTCATTATCAATCCCAAGTTGAAGACTAATACGGCTTTAAGCTAAAATGAGTGAATAGTTTCAAATATCTAGGACACTTCCTTACCGAGGACCTTCACGACCAGGTAGGTATAGAACGAGAAAGGAGGGCGTTGGCGGTCCGAAGTAATATGCTGGTACAAAGGTTCTCATGTTGCAGTATGCAGTAGGCTTAAAAAGAGCGTAATTATAACTTAATTACGCTTTTTTTTAAGCTTACTGCCAATTATTCTACACGGGGAGCCTTTGGGCTAGCTTTAGTATTAAATTTGACTTGTCTAAGTGCTTATTTTGTGAGCCTAAAGAACTAAAAGTTATTGATTTACTGATTTACCCAAAAAATCGCTCAATGCCCTTCGTGTGCAAAATAATAGGCTTCTTTAGCGCATCTCTCAATGTGCGGAAGCTCAAGTTGATGGCTTTCACGCCATCATCCGCAAAAATACAGTCGTTTTGCTCGGCAGAACATGGGGCAGTACAGTACCAACACCATCCTTCAGGTTGTAGGTTTTAAATTCGGTTCGCCCATCATGCAATCTTTCAACTCTAGAGATAGAGACTGTTGAATGGCTGCACAAACTTAACTTAATTTATTCACCTTTTTGTGTAGCTACCTACTAGTTACGTAATTATAATTTCATAAAAATGGATCTCTAATATCTGAATAAACTATTTTTTTAAATTTTCTTTCCTGTCAAAGCCGGAGATCTCAGCCGAGACAGAGGATTTCTATGGCCGTCTGTAAACTGCACATACACCTCGTTCCCTATGAGCCGACCATGATTCCAGAGCCACCCTGATACGCCACTATACCGCCGAACTGCCAGAAAGAAATAAGTCAAGACGAAATCCCTGAGGCAGCTTAAAAATGAAAAAGTCCCCGGTGACGACGGTATTAGTTCAAAGCTTGACGAAGGCAGGAAAAGAGCTACAGGAGCTACAGAACCTCTTCAATATACCGTCCTACACAGTGGGAGAACCCCTAAGGCGTGGAGCGGGAGTTTCGTGGTGTTTTATCAGGAAAGTTGATAAAACTCTACTCAAAACTTATAAACCCATCACAGACCCTGTATCTATAAGCTGTTCTCACGAGTTGTCAAGAATTGTTTCGCCATGAGACTTGACGAGTTAATTAATATTTGGCTTATTATTTATTTCATCAAATACACTCTACTACTACTACATTATTATTATTTATACTGCCATAGTATTTAGTAGCTGTATTAAAGATTAGACTATGAAAGAATTTCAATAGCTTGATTGGTAAAAAGAAATCTCTGTTCACAATCGAGGATGGGGGGTTGAAATTTATCCAGATTAATATTATACATAATGATAGATTTGACTCAAAATGCTTTATTTTGATTACATTACTCTACCTGAAAATACTGCTCAAACTAAGCTTTTTAATATATTACTACCCCACAATAATTGACCCGCTGCAAGTCAAAGGCAAACGTCTCCACTTCCTATTTCTTCCTGTCGATGGCAACCACGAGTAGTTCTTTCAATAGCTCGTCTCTTCCTAAAAATGCGCATTCTCAATAAAGTTGTGACGCAAAAGTATTTTAAATTATTTGTTTAGTAAAGCTATAATTTGACATACAACCATAAGTATTTTAATGTTTCACAAGGTAAAAATAAGTAATCCTTTTTACATGAACAAAAAAGAAAAAGTAGCTCGAGGAAAATCTACGTAAACCATACTTGCACATTGAATGCACGACTAAATCTGAACGCACATAAAGGTTTATCTGTAATAATAACAAACAACGAGACCTCCTTAACATGAATACAAAGCAATACTCATAATTAACACCATTAAATGTTTAATACGTTTCGAAGAATAATTACGCAACGCTCTTTTTTAGGTTTTTCTCAATACACATTGAGTAAATTTAAAATATAAACATGTAGGCCCCTCGCAGGTACTTTTAGTTATCATTTGATGTATATTACATATTTCTAGTAATGTTCATAAATTTTAAAAACAGTTTTTTGTCGCTCCTGAAAAGTTGTCACTTATCACTTGCGTATTTCTTCCAGGGGTGGTGCGATGTGTGATATAGAGATAGTTAGAGAGAGATAGATATAGTTAGAGAGAGATAGTGTGAGAGTGAGAGAGATATAGAGATAATGAGAGAAAGAGAGATAGTTAGTGAGAGAGAGAAAGAGATATATTCATAGAGATATAGAAAGAGAAATAAAATATAGAGATAGTGAGAGAGATAGTTAGAGAGAGATAAAGATATAGAGATAGGTAGAGAGAGATGGAGATATAGAGATAGTGAGATAGATAATAAGAAAGAGATAGTTAGAGAGAGATAGTTAGAGAGAGTTAATTAGAGAGTGATAGTTAGAGAGAGATAATTAGACAGAGATAGTTAGAGAGAGATAGTTAGAGAGAGATAGCTAGAGAGAGATAGCTAGAGAGAGATAGTTAGATAGTTCGAGAGATAGTTAGAGAGATAGTTAGAGAGATAGTTAGAGAGAGATAGTTAGAGAGATAGTTAGAGAGAGATAGTTAGAGAGAGTTAATTAGAGAGAGATAGTTAGAGAGAGTTAATTAGAGAGAGATAGTTAGAGAGAGATAGTTAGAGAGAGATAGTTAGAGAGATAATTAGAGAGAGATAGTTAGAGAGATAATTAGAGAGAGATAGTTAGAGAGAGATAGCTAGAGAGAGATAGTTAGAGAGAGATAGCTAGAGAGAGATAGTTAGAGAGAGATAGTTAGAGAGAGATAGTTAGAGTAAGATAGTTAGATAGATAGTTAGAGAGAGATAGTTAGAGTGAGATAGTTAGAGAGATAGTTAGAGAGAGTTAATTAGAGAGAGATAGTTAGAGAGAGATAGTTAGAGAGAGATAGTAAGAGAGAGATAGAGAGAGATAGTTACAGAGAGATAGTTAGAGAGAGATAGTTAGAGAAAGATAGTTAGAGAAAGATAGTTAGAGAGAGATAGTTAGAGAGATATAGTTAGATAAATCGAGAGATAGTTAGAGAGATAGTTAGAGAGAGATAGTTAGAGAGATAGTTAGAGAGATAGTTAGAGAGAGTTCATTAGAGAGAGATAGTTAGAGAGAGATAGTTAGAGAGAGATAGTTAGAAAGAGATATTTAGAGAGAGATAGTTAGAGAGATATAGTTAGAAAGAGATATTTAGAGAGAGATAGTTAGAGAGATGTTAGAGTGATAGTCAGAGAGATAGCTAGAGAGATAGTTAGAGAGATAGTTAGTGAGATAGTTAGAGAGAGAGATAGTTAGAGAGAGAGATAGTTAGAGAGAGATAGTTAGAGAGAGATAGTTAGAAAGATACTTAGAGAGAGATAGTTACAGAGAGATACTTAGAGAGAGATAGTTAGAGAGATAGTTAGAGAGATAGTTAGAGAGATAGTTAGAGAGATACTTAAAGAGATAGTTAGAGAGATACTTAGAGAGATATAGTTAGAGAGAGATAGAGAGAAGAATATGTTCTGTAAAGCAATTTACATGTTGGCTAAGTACTCGCCTGCTAGGTATATTTGAATTATATTGCCCGATGATAAGGTTTGAGAATGTTCAACTTAATCAGAAACGCCGGTTATGAGAGGAGGTGGAGATCTTCTGTCCCACGCGTCGAACCCAGGATCATGGTGATACAGTTGGTACTCGTCAGATGATGATTCGCTTTCTTCTAAAACAGATTCAGCATCTGAGCTCGGGATAAGACCGATTATTTGGGGTTTGCTGCTGCTGTATTAGTGTTGGAGCCTGTAGGGACTTAAAATTAGTGACGAAGCTAGACAAGGCCAGCAGTGAGATAGCACGGACTCATATTATACGGAATAAGAATACTAATTTTGTGGGAGGTTTTTATTTGGTAGTGGACGTAATTTGGCTAAATTTTATATTTTTGATCACTATAAACAAATTAAATACATGAAAACACAAAATTTCATAAAAATAATAACAATTAGAAAAAAATATTTGTAATAATTCGCAATTTTCAATTTCAATACATATCTGGCAGTGTATCCACCCAGATACATAACAAAAAATCTAAACTTATAGGCTTGCTGGCAATGTGCACCTGTGGATACTAGTATAAAACATGCTTATATCATGCAAATTTATGAAGTTTTCAAAAGTAAAACCGCTAATAGGTACGGGAAATTTCATTGTCTATGTATATGTCCCTATGTCCCTTTGAATGCTTAAATCATTAAAACTACGCAACGGATGTTAATGCAGTTTTTTATTAGAGAAAGTGATTCAAGAGGAAGGTTTATACGTATAATAAAACCGTGCGAAGCCGGGGCGGGTCGCTACTGTCGCCAGTTACATATATAACAGTAGATATATTTTATATAACACATAGAATACTTTTATAAGTAATTTTATAGAAAATTTGAATAGTTGTTAGCATGCTTAACAGTTTGCGTGTTTGATGAATGTGAACTAAGAAAACATGAAAAAATAGACGGTCATTGTTTGTCTTTGATTTTAGTAGTTATCTAAGACAAGATTAGGTCTAAGGGTCTTCTATAAAATGTAAACTTTATTAACAACGAAAATTACAAGCAAGGAATAGAAAAATTACAACTAGTATTTACAATTGAAACCATTGAGCTAACTGCAGACGGTTGCAAACAGTCTAAAGGTAGCTCAATTGATCCATGTCAATACCAGTCGGAAGCGTCCCCAAGACACTGGCTGCATTACCACGCTGTATGGCAATGCTGATGCGCTGAGCCAGATATTCACCAGCTCTCGGGTCACGCGTCGCATTTACCAGACGCTCAGATATTTTTTTAAAAACCCGGAGAGCCTCGGTCGGTGCCCCACGGACCTAGGGTCTCGAATCCAATCTATAAAATTAATATTTCTACTTATTGTTTTTTTTTTACAATATTAAGAAAACTATATATATATAAATATATATATATATAAAACTATGTATAAGACCCATAGCCGTGGGCACTACCTACCGCCGCCTTGCGGCTAAAGTCTGCTGTCGGAAAAAAGCCGACTATTTAGGCGACTATTTCCGACCAATTCAGCTAGGCTTTGGTTCGCGAGGCGGCTGTGAGGCCGCAGTACATTCCCTTCGTACATTTTTGGATCAAAATTATGGGGAGGTAGTTCTGAAGGTAGACGTCAAAAATGCCTTCAATTCCGTAGATAGGGGCGCCCTGCTAAACGAAATTAAAAATAAAATTCCTGAAATTTACCCTTTTCTCTGGCAGTGCTATGGTTCACCCTCAAAATTAATTTACCGGAATAACATTATTTCGTCTGCCGTTGGCTGTCAGCAGGGCGACCCTCTTGGTCCGGCCATATTTAGCCTTGCCATTCATCCAATAATTCAACGTCTTCAATCCAAGCTCAATGTTTGGTATTTGGATGACGGAACTTTAGGTGGAGAAGTGGACACCGTTTTTAGTGATTTAAAAATCATCACAGATGAATTTCGACAAATAGGTTTGGAATTGAATTTTTCAAAGTGCGAGCTTTTTATTTCGGACTCTTGTGTAGACAAAAACAATATCATTGCAAAATTTAACAGTTTGGCCCCTAACATTACAGTTATAGATAAATGTTCACTTCGACTCCTAGGTTCACCAATTCTTGATGAGTCTTTTCGGCCGTTTGTAGATGAGAAAATTCAAAATTTCAACAAAAATTCAGACAGACTTCTCAAAATTAACAGCCATATGGCTTTTACTATTATTCGGTTTTGCCTGTTTGTACCTAAATTTACATATTCTTTAAGATGTAGTCACCTGTGGAAACAGAGCGAGCTATTGGATAGCTTAGACAACATAATAAAGAATACTTTATCATCGGTTTTGAATATTGATTTGGATGACAAGGCGTGGTCGCAGGCCTCCCTACCTGTCAAATTGGGAGGCTTAGGTATTCGCAAAATTTCCAGTGTAGCCCTACCAGCGTTCCTATCTTCCGTCTACAGCACTAGTTCTTTAGTTGAAAAAATTTTAAACACTTCTGATTTGGTCCGATCACAAATTTCTTTCAAAATTTCATATTTAGACGAAGCTAGAACGGCTTGGCATAGTGCTTGCCCCGATGCTGCTCCTCCAAAATCTCTTTCGTCCCAACGGCAATGGGACGGGCCTTTGTGTGAGTTGACACGGAATTGTTTGTTACAAACGTGCTCCAGCTCGGCAGATCGTGCCCGTCTCCTAGCCGTTTCTAAATGGGAGTCAGGACATTGGCTGCAAGCACTTCCTTCTTATAACACTGGCACTTTATTGGATCCCGCTACTTTCCGTATCGCAACATGTATTCGGTTGGGTGCAAGGTGTTGTGCGCCTCATCAATGCCAGTGCGGTACTGCAGTCGAACAGCTTGGTCATCACGGATTATCGTGTACTAGGGCCGCTGGTCGGATATCTCGTCATGCCAGCCTTAATGACATCATCCGGCGGGCCTTTGTCAGCGCTAACGTACCAGCTATTCTCGAACCGAATGGTCTGTTCCGTGACGATGGCAAGAGGCCCGACGGTATGACACTAGTCCCATGGGAGTTGGGGAGGCCCATTGTGTGGGACGCTACATGCGTCGACACACTTGCACCTTCCCATCTTTCAAGGACATCCACTAGGGCTGGTGCGGCGGCAGATCTGGCCGAGGATCTCAAGAGGCGCAAATATGCAGGTCTTGACAGAACCTACGCATTTGCTCCCCTTGGTTTCGAGACCCTAGGTCCGTGGGGTACCGAGGCTCTCCGGGTTTTTAAAAAATTATCTGAGCGTCTGGTCGATGCGACGCGTGACCCGAGAGCTGGTGAATATCTGGCTCAGCGCATCAGCATTGCCATACAGCGTGGTAATGCAGCCAGTGTCTTGGGGACGCTTCCGACTGGTATTGACATGGATCAATTGAGCTACCTTTAGACTGTTTGCAACCGTCTGCGGTTAGCTCAATGGTTTCAATTGTAAATACTAGTTGTAATTTTTCTATTCCTTTGCTTGTAATTTTCGTTGTTAATAAAGATGTAATTATATTAGCTTAAAAAGAAAACTTATAGCTAGATAAAGAGTAGATACAAAGAATACATAATTTAAGGCCAATTAAAAGTTACCACTTTTAGTACTAAGCTAAAGCAGCGACATATCTATATACAGAAAATAGACGTTGATTAATTTTAACTAAAAACAAAGGTTTAACTCAAAATTAGATTATTAATTTAAACTTACTTCAATTAACAAAGAATGTATTACCTAAAAAGCGCTTAATTTGAACAGAAGTATTGAAGAATATATCGATATCGTGATCTTTTAGGTACTAAAGCGTTAAAAACTTAAAACATCTGCTAGCCCTAATGGTGAATGAATTGAATTTTGAGTATGTAAGTCATCTAGTACCCACAATACAATTTCTGCTTAGCTTGGTGCTAGATGATGCTGTGTACTGTTCAGTATTATATATTTACTAGCAGCGCCTCGCGGTTTCACCCGCGTTATTCCCGATCCCGTGGGAATTCAGAGATAAAATATGGCCTGTATTATTCCAGACTAATACACACAAACTGTTTAATCTATCTCTGTGCCAAATTTCATCCAAATCCGTTCAGTTGTTTTTGCGTGAAAGATTAACAAACATCCATCCATACTTACAAACTATCGCGTTTATAATATAAGTAGGATTACTAACCCCTCCAATCCCCAGCAGACAATCCCGCGTCGCTGACAGACGCTGCGCGCGCAAAAATAGCCGCTGACATTTTCGCGCCTTCCGAATCGAACTACTTTACTGTGAGATATGTCTCTTGTTGTGATCGGTTTATATTAATGCACTTTCTTAGTTAAATTATTAATATACTAGCGAACCGCCCGGCTTCACTCGGTTTTATTATACGTATAAAATAAACCTTCCTCTTGAATCACTCTATCTATTAAAAACACCGAATTAAAATTCGTTGCGTAGTTTCAAAGATTTATGCATACATGGACATGGGGATATAGGGACATGGGGATATAGGGACATAGGGATATGGGGATATAGGGACATAGGAACAGAGAAAGCGACTTTGTTTTATACTATATAGTGATTAATCTATTCTTACTCTACATTCTTCATACATATTTTTCTCAGCGCATCAGCATTGTCATACAGCGTGGTAATGCAGCCAGTGTCTTGGGGACGCGACCACTGGTATTGTATTGACATGGATCAATTGAGCTACCCTTAGACTGTTTGCAACCGTCTGCAGTTAGCTCAATAGTTTCAATTGTAGGTACTAGTTTTAATTTTTTCCATTCCTCGATTGTAATTTTCGTTGTTAATAAAGATGAAAAAACAAAAGTTGGTTTTTCTTTTTTATTAGACATTTTATTATTTTCTCGTTTTATAATCTACTAGCTGCTCCCCGCGGCTTCGTTCTCATGGATATTTCAGAAATTCTTTGCAAGCCTCCTAGTGGTAGTTTAATAATTATAAAAAATACATGTTTAATTATTTACTTTGCAGTTTATTTATACCGAGTTTTGAGTGAATCAAACCAAGGAATAATATTTTTCCATACAAACTTTACCACCCTATTTAACCTCTCTACTACCCTACCGTCAGAGGTTTAAATTTCCAAATTTTAATCTATATCGGTTTAAAGAATTTATTCTCACTAAAACTGTACAGTTCACTTATAATGAGACTACATAATATAATTAAGTTTATGAAAATATTTAGGCAGGTACTTACCTACTGAACATTACACATTCATTACACAAACACAATAGAATGCGAGCGTAAATTGTTAAAAAATAATCTATAGCCTATTTCCTATTCTAGGTCCTAAACTATCTACGTAAGTACTAAATTTCATCTAAATAACTTAAGTTATTATCATGAAATTTATTATTTATTATTGATTACCTATAACAAACATTCACACAGACCTTCCCATTTATTGTAATAGTAAGATTTTCATTGAGTAGGTATATATTCTTACTAGCGACCCGGCCCAGTTTTACAAGGGTGTATTATAAGTAAACTATCCTCTTGAATCACTTCATTTACTTACAAAAATGCATCAAAATCCATATCTTAATTTTTAAGGTCTACGCATACATAGGGACAGACATACAGATAGGCGGGAAAATACTTTTTAAAATGTTTATTAAATTATCTATAACTAGCAACCCGCCCTGGCTTCACACGGTTATATTATACGTATAAATAAACCCTCCTTTTTGAATCATTCTATCTATTAAAAAAAACCGCATCAAAATCCGTTGCCTAGTTTTAAAGATTTAAGCATCTAAAGGGACATAAGGATATAGAGACATAGGGACAGAAAAAGCGACTTTGGAAGTGGGGCCACGAACCTACGACTTTAACTATGACTGGTAGTCCCACTAAGCAGTGGAACCACGAACCCATGATTTCAGGGATAGTGGGACCACGAGTAATAGTGGTACAATCCCAGTGGGACCACGAGTCACGACCCGTTTTATACTATGTAGTGATAATCTCGTGCGAAGCCGGGAAGGGTCGCTAGTTACACTAATATTATAATCGTGAAAGTTTTTATTCCTATGGATGTTCTTTCACGGAAAAACTTCTAAACGGAAACAGTTAACAACTTTTTGTATTTAATTAGGTGCAAGTATTTGTTGTGTTACAGGGGGTTTCACTTTAACAGTTGGTAACTGAATTAACTGAACTGTTTCAATAATAATAAAGTCATTTATTTCGGACAACATTAGAACAAGTAAAAAGATCTTATATAACTTATTCTACGGTCCATATCAATATATATATACCTTAAAACTAAAATACATATTCAAGTATAAAAACTAATAACTAATGGACACGCGTGGTCGCCGGCGTGTCTCGGCGCGGGTTATCATGTGATAGGCGGCTCTTGAACCGCCGGAACTTCACCCCTTTCGGCCAGAATTCAATAAAATGAAAATATTTATTGAAAAAGAATTACACACTAAATCATTTACTTCATGTTAAGGTGTTATCAGTTTCTCGTCATATTAAAATTACCTATAAAATAGGTAGGTACATAAATTAGTTTAAATTAGGCATGTAGAGATCAGGCAATTATTTCTTATTTTTTTTTATTTTAAGGAGAAAGACTTTCGATAATACAACTTATTACGTATTGAGATTATTCTTTATTATTGGTATTGACATGGATCAATTGAGCTACCTTTAGACTGTTTGCAACCGTCTGCATTTAGCTCAATGGTTTCAATTGTAAATACTAGTTGTAATTTTTCTATTCCTTGCTTGTAATTTTCGTTGTTAATAAAGATTCTTTATGTAGTTAGATGATGAAATAGATCAACTATCATCACTACATAGTATAAAACAAAGTCGCTTTTTCTGTCCCTATGTCCTTATGTCCCTTTGAATTCTTAAATCTTTAAAACTACGTAACGGATTTTGATGCGGTTTTTTTTAATAGATAGAGAAATTCAAGAGGAAGGTTTATGTTTATAATAAAACCGTGCGAAGTCGGGGCGGGTCGCTAGTTAACTAATAAAATTAGTAATGAAGTTTCACTTATAGAATGAAACCGATAATTACTGTTTCATATATCATTGCAATAAGCATCAATAAGATATTTATAATTTTATTAAAATAAGTTTATTTTCATTTATAAACAAAGAGAATTACTAAATAAAATTATTAAAATTACCTAATAGAGTTTGTTCCTACAATTCGTTGTTAATAAAGTTATTTTGTATAAATAACTTTATTAACAACGAAAATTACAAGCAAGGAATAGAAATATTACAACTAGTATGCTCAGCGCATCAGCATTGCCATACAACGTGGTAATGCAGCCAGTGTCTTGGGGACGCTTCCGACTGGTATTGACATGGATCAATTGAGCTACCTTTAGACTGTTTGCAACCGTCTGCAGTTAGCTCAATGGTTTCAATTGTATAAATTAATTTTTGTTAAGAGGGCGCCCGAGCCGATTTATTAATTAGACTAGATGTACTCATGGACAAAACCTGAAATACATACATAAATAAAGACTTTTCTCACATGCTGTAATTCTCTACATCCTACTAACTCTTTTAGGGTTAAGCTCGCTTTTGCCCTTTATATTGCTAAGTGTTTGTATATATTTTTTTGTGTTCAATAAAGATTTTTTGATTAATTATTTATAAAATTTACAATTATTTCTTAGTTTTTATAATGTGCAAACAAATGAGAAAAAGTATTACGAAAACAAACACATGAAAGTTCACTGTGTCGTACTTAATTTAACCGAGTCGAGATCTCAGGAATTTAGAATTCCAGGTTTATAGATTGCATTTATTTAATTAGTATTTGGTTCCTCTAAGACTGTTTCATAATTAGTTGTGTAGTTTTCTTTGTCTTGTAATAAACAATAAATTAAATTTTTCGCTTATGCCTTTAAAAAAGTGTACTCTGTCCCGCTCGCTCTTATGATCGGGAAATTCTATTCTAATCCTATTCGTACAAATGGCTGGAACGCGCCTTCTTAATACTTAAGTCGGTTTTAGGAAAAAATGTAACATTTAAATTTATTTTTATTACACAATATTATACAGTAACTAGGTATTAAAATCAAGCTACGCACCTAATGTAGCTCTACATTTAAGCTTATGCTTAGCATAATTTCCCATAATAATATGTATTTGATATTGCACAAAAACTTGTCCTAAATGTCTGTTCATAAATTGTTTCATCAAAATGAGCTGCGGTATCGCAAGGTAGTATTTTTCCTAAACGGTCCAAGGAGCCAGCGTGGTACATTGTTGCTACCCGTCATTAAAATGATAACATTAACTACCACGATACATTATGTCATCGAGTAAAAAATCATCCAACAAAAACCCATACCGTATTTGCGAAGCCTGGCTCGATTCGTTCGGGCGAAGGTCAACTCACGTATCTAAATACGCTCCAATTTCAAATCATAAAAAACGTCGGACCTTACGGTTAACCCTAAGGGACTCTTTCTTACAAACTTTTTTGGCAGAAAAAAAACAGACGGCGGTTCTCGCTCGGGCCGTATTTGTGGCCGGGCGGCTGTGCAGCGCGGTCGCACACGTACCACGTAAACATCACTCTGATTTCCAGGATCGCGGGAAATCCGATCGCCGAATTTCAAATTCAGAACCTAAAAATCTGCCGAAACACATCCGAAAAAAAATCCGCCAACATTGTAACCGAACGTGCCGTGTTTATTATTATGATTCGTACAAATTAAACGCGTATTGTTTTAAATATTTCGACATTGTCGGAATTCTATTGTGTGAATTAATTGTTTAATGTTTTGTAAATCTAGGGCTTTGTCGAGATGAGTTTTGGTTTACATTTTCGTAGTGATATAAACAATTGATAATTTCGCGGAGGAGCCGCTCTGTTTTTATGAATGTTTTTGCGTATGGTCCAGTGGTGGGGGAAGGGTGGGGCCTCGGTTGACTCGTCCCTCTACTAGCGCGTATTTTGATTTAGTTTCCAAGTCTTACGCAGATGTGGCAATTTTTTTCAGTCGCGTGAGTAAGGCGCGCGCGGCTGCTGCATTTTACAGTTTTGGCGGATTCTTATTTCGGCTTTTGCCGCGCTTTGGAACTTATCGCGAGCGGCTACCGGAACTTTTTTTTTTCAGATTGATAGAGAGCTTTGCGAAGACTTTATTTTACGAACAGTGAAAAACTATTGTGTTCCACTCTTGTGTGTGCAAGTGACTAAGGATTTAGTAAACATTGTGTATATGACTTTTTGTTTGTTGCTGTGTTTATTTTCAAGTTTGGATGTCTTAGAATAAGGTAAGTTCTAATTTAAGATCCTTAATTTATTAATTAAACTTATTTTATGTTTATTACACAATATTTCAAATTTTAAGAAATATTTTTCTTAATAATTGACCACATCCACATTTTGGTAACTTTGACCGATGAAATTATTGACCAATTCATTTTCAAAATAATAATTTATAACAAATAATACACAATCATGCAATTCAAATCTATAAAAAATCATTTGATCTTAAGTTAATTTTAATTGCCACCTAAACATTTATACAGGTTTTAAAATTTATCTTTATATTGTATAAGTACCTAACATTAGGTTTTTAAATGACTCTTCAAGTTTAAAAACCAAGCTACGTTTCCTATCAGCCTCTTCTGATCACATCAGATCGGATTAAAAGACATCCAGGTCACAGGTCACAGGTCGAAAGATCAGGGGCCTCTACAGTGATGTGAAACCGCGAAACTAATATTAAAATAATATTATTTGGTAATATTAAAATATTATTATTATTATAATATCTTTTATTAATATAATATATCTGTATACTTATCAATATCTTTATTTCTTTAGGCTTACTTACGCACTTAGACAAGTCAAATTTTAAACTATACGTAGGTACATAATTATCAAAATATAGGTAAGGCCGCCTTTTGTACAATGTTAATTTTTAATTAGATATAAGTTTTTAACTGTAAAATACCATTAAGAACAATAAAATGTACATTCATTCATTCAATATTGTTTGATGGTGGTTAGTAGAAATCATAGAGAAATAAATAAATAAATAAATAAATAATTCCGGACAGTCCACACAGCATCATCTAGCCCCAAGCTAAGCAGAGCTTGTGTTATGGGTACTAGATTACTGATATACTTAATACAATATACTACATAAATAGAGAAACAAAAACTACGAGAGAAGATAAAATGTTCAATAGGTTACCTTAGTACTACTTTCATATCCAAATAATAGAAACACATAAGATAAATATGTTAGGATAAGATTATATGATTTCCACAAAGTCACAGTGCTATAGAATGAAATAAATGAAAATGAAAACGCAATAAAAACCTGGAACAAAACGTATTAGAAGTAGTATTTATAATTGAATCAGTTGAGATTACGAGACTGTTATATACTGTAATATACGTAGCTCAACAGATACATTTTCAAATGTAGGTAAGCAATAATTAGACAAAGCGGAAATTTATTAATGATACTTATAAAATTATTGATTTATAGCTTACACATATATTTGCTTTTTTATTTACTTCATATGTTTACTCATATTTTAATTATTAATATATATTAATAAAAATCTAAAAGTCCTAAACGTATTTTATAAGTGAAAATTAGGACCTTCTAATTTTAATTTTACCCGTAAACTAACGTCTATTGCACGTTTTTTTTACTTTATATCATATATTGGATAATATATTGGAAAGCCTTCGCGCTGATCATAGATAAAATATGTAGTATATATAAATAATACTACATATTATTGGTATTACAATGTAATATAAAGTTTTTAAGTCAGTTTATTAATAAAAACATGAAATTATAGCAAATAACTTAAGCTTTCCGCTACTTTTATCGTATTTATAACTCAATTTTGATAAATCTAGCTTATAAAGTTTTATTTGAAGTAAAAGTTAATCTTTAATGGCTCTGTTACTAGTCCCATTTACACTTCATAAATTTTATTGACTAAAGTTTATTCAGAAAGATAATTTCGGATCAATTTATTGGAAATGCTATACAATTTTCAAATGTATCTGATATCACTACGTAGTATAAAACAAAGTCGCTTTCTCTGTGCCTACGACGGATTTTGATGCGTTTTTTTTTAATAGATAGAGTAATTCAAGAGGAAGGTTTATAAGTATAATAAAACCGTGCGAAGCCGGGGCGGTTCGCTAGTAGAGTTATAAATGTAAATCTTAAGTTGAAATATTTACAATCAAAGAATAAAAACAAAACTAATATTCACTATTGAGCTAATCATAGTAATAAAAATCTTTATAGTACACAAAAAACACAAAATTTAACAACATAAAGGACATTTATAAAGGCGAACTTAACCCTAAAAGGGTTTACTTACAGCAAACCTTGCTAGCTAACTGCAGACTGTTGGAAACAATCTAGAGGTAGCTCAAGTGATCTACAATACCAGAAGGGAGTTTCCCGCAGTTAATCAGCTTAGTACAAATCGTAAAAACGTTTTTAACTAACTTATGATTTTTTTAATTTGTTGAACTTTTAATGTCGTGCCCAATATAGCAACATAAATAGGTGAACAAAATATTAAACGCACGATTTCTTGCAATAAGTACCTACGAATAACGATTCTTGAGCAAATATTAAATGTCATTCAACTTTTTGCACTATTCTCAGAAAAATACTAACAAATCTGCAGGAAAACCCACATACAAGCGCAATGTTTTTATTGTTCGTTTAAAATATCAGAATCGTGTATTGATGTCGATTTGTATCTTGACGTTTCTAAGGAAAAATAACTTGAATTGTTCGTGTGTTTATTTTGTTTGAGTAATTTATTTTGCTTTGTGTTGTGTTAGTATTAATTATTAAAAGTCTTCTTATGATTTTTTATATATTACCAGAATATATCTAATACTTCAGAATTTTTTGACAAACTTAAGTGTTGTAAAGGATCGGAACAAATTCAATAAGCATTTTCATAGAGAATATTTAATTTCAAGATCTTTTAAAATTTTCAATACAATATTTGGGTCGGGTTGATGATAAATATATTTTTAAATTTTCCTTTGATTGCCAAAATCCAGTAAATAGACAATCAGGAGTTTTCGTAATGTCAAAAAATATTTCGACCAAAGTGAAAAGAAGCCCATAGATTGACATGACACAGTACCACAACCTTTATTATTCCGCAAAAGTTTACATTTTTAAATACAAATTCGAAGTTCTTTATTTCCTTTTGATCTTACAGGACTCCAAGACACTTCATTAAATTCATATAGGTAACATAATTAAAACTAGGAAATATAGTTCTCGTACTAGTACTTTGATTTTTGTATTAAAACTTAGAAATAAAGTGCACACTTTGATTTTTGTTCACTTCCATATTTTAAGGAAGTGAATAAGACTTTGCCTTGTTAGACTGTTCGAGTTGGAGCAAAACTTGTCTTTCCCATCCAGTTAATCAGATATTCTATTAGTAAGCCTTTTTACAAGGAGTTTGAACAATTCGTTTTAATTAATTTACTGATAACTTTTGCAACTCACTAGGAGTTTTGTAGAAGCGCATACCGTTTGAAAGATATAGTATAAAGGCTATCCAATGAGTTCTTAAGTACAGAAGGGTTTTTTCTGTTGTGGAAAACGCCTTAACAATTAACTTGTCAAAAATGACTATACGAAATTCCTACAAAATACCATTACACATGCTGGAACTTGGTATGTTGAGTATTTTCATGCGAAATGTAGGGGGTTGTCTGAATGTGATGGATCTGAATTATCTCACATAGTTCCTGAGATATGTCGAATTCAATACATTTCCAGACGGCAAATTGATAGAATGTTTAACTACATTACATTGAAATCATCGTCAGATGTCAAGATTAATAAACTAGCGACCCGCCCCGGCTTCGCACGATTTTATTATACGTATAAATCCTACTCTTGAATCACTCTTTCGATTAAAAAAACCCATCAAAATCCGTTGCGAAGTTTTAAAGATTTAAGCATACATAGGGACATAGGGACAGAGAAAGCGACTTTGTTTTATACTATGTAGTGATAAAACATTGTTAGATCTGTGAGGACTAAAAAGTCTATAGACCTAATTAAGATCGTTTTATTAAAATAAATACGTGGACCTAGGTACATGTAGGTACCTACCTCGATTAATAAATGCTGTTCTAAACTAACCCGTGTCAGTTTATCAATGTCAGATATAAAAATCAAAAAAGATCACAAAAATAATGTTTACTTTTAACTAAAATCTCGCAGAACTCAAAACTTCCCGCACTACATACTGTTTATTTAACGAAATCCCAACCATTTCCCGTTCATTGTTTTACGCTTAACTTGGAGAAAAAAATATACAATAAATGTATACTTTTATTTATACAACAATCACGTTCGACTCACATTGATTGTGACGTCACCTCCGCTCTCCTGATAAGGGCTTCCGGTCCAAATCCTGGTCGAATGAATGACTGACCGAATGAAAGGACCCTTGCTCATAAGTAGGTTTACAACCTCAGCTGACCAAAGAATGAACAGGTCTGTTTTACGATGTGTTTATTGCAAGTGAAGTTCAATTACTCGCTTATTTACTCTTTGAGATTTCTCATGTCACTCTGGACACCGCAAAGTACCTAACGTTTACACTGTACAAAGATAATTAATAATTTTGTAATCGTACCAATTTAGGATTATTTTACGTAAAAAAAGAATTTATACATATAGAAGTAACACTTAATAATATACTAATTTTTTTGTTTAAAATGTTCCATGTCGAGCAGATTCAACATTATACTTTTATTAAATTAATTAACATTATTTTGTCACTTGAGCTGTTCAGCTACATCTGACAATTCATTTAGGCCAGATTCCTATTGAAATGCATCGTACAGAGCCGCTTAAATAATTAAATTCATAATTTATCATTAAGCTACCATAATTTTCATATCAGCTCCAACTTTGTATGCAAAAATTTATTAAATTGGAAGATATATTAATTGAATTTTTGTTTAAAAAGGAGTGTGGCTGATTAACGTGTGTGAATTGATTGCGAATTTGAGAATCAATTTTGTTTTGGCTAATTTGAATTGAGAATTTGTGTGATTTAAATAAAGAAGCGCTCTAGGTTCCATTGTTAAAGTTAAAGTATGTATTCTACTAATATTAGTAAAAGTAAGTCAGCAAAACAAGCTTTGATTAGCTGAGGGCTAGATGATGCTTTGTGTGAATTGTCCAATATTATTTATTTATTTGTAAGTACTTCAAAATAATATGTGGTCAATTCTCACATCATAATCGAAGAATAGTATAGTAAACGCTAGAATCAAGCTAGAATCATTATCTGATGATTCTATTTGGATTCTAGCCCCAAGCTAAGAAGAACTTATGTTATAGGTACTTTGAGACTTAAAGTTGCGTAAGTACGTATTATTCTTAGAAATATTCATTTTATTATGGAATGTCTATAGAATACACACAGGATGGTAGTGTGACGTTTATGAACCATAATAAAGCTAGGTACCAGCTACCTACTAAAATCATTCATTGTAATTCCAAAACACTTCCAATAAAAAACACATTTCCTAATTTACTTACAAGTCGAACAATGGTCTTGACTCAGCCGTGAATCATTGGCTTTTTGAATCATTGATCAAGGATTTTTCGTCATTTCCAAATCATTGCTTTATTAGATGAAAAAAGTTCTAAATCTAATGATTGAAATCGGACTTAGTATTTAAGCGAACGATCTAGTCTAGTACCTATACAGGTAGGTTATAATATAACTTATAATTTCGTAAGTGTTAAAGTATGAAAATCAATTAATTAATAAAGGAGATGGTAACTTCTATAAAAGCATAAATCAAAATCGTGAAGTTTTAAAAGTCCAAAAGTATGCTTGTATTAATAAGGAAACTCTCTTTTTTAACAAGAAAATTAAAATATAATAAATAAAATTAAATTAAATGTATTATCAGTAATACAAATTTAAGAAGAGATAAAATTACAAACAGTATTTCCGAATGAAACAATTGAACTTACTGCAGACTGTTGCAGTCTAGAGTTAACTTAACTTTTCCATATGAAAACTAGTCGTCGCGTCCCCAAGACACTGACTGCATTACCACGCTGTATGGCAATGCTGATGCGCTGCGACAGATACTCACCAGCTAGAGGGTCACGCTTTGCATCAACGAGACACTCAGATATTTTTAAAAACCCGGCGAACCTTGTACCGACGTCCTAGGGTCTCGACTCCTAAGGGAAAATGTGCAGTATTAACGCTAAGCTAAGCTAACATTTTCTGAAATATAGAATTATAAACTTTTTGTGACGCCCTTCTGTATGGCAATGCCATACAGAAGGGCAATGCAAAATATATTTTATTGACAGTTATTTGATAGCAATGACAAACAGACTCAACAAAAAAATTGGAGCAAAGGCAAGAAAAATGTCACGGTATCGTTTTTACAATAATTTTCCAAAAAGGTTAACCACAAAGTAGTTATAAATTTACTGAATAATAGATACCTAAGTGGTTGACGATACATATTCATGACCAAACAAGAAACAAACAGTTTCTACATAGTTTGATTTTTATCGCAAAACACCAGTTGGCGATAAAACCGCGATGCAAAAAAAAGTAAATGCTTACTTCGTATATTATACGAACAAAATTTCCATTTGAGTGTTGCCTCAATTAGTTTTTTCTACATCACAACTTTTTATTACAAATTTTTTTTTCCAAGTTTTGACCTATTCACCCTTAAAAATGGCTTTCATTTGCATCGTATTTTATTTATTGATTGTTATCCTTAGCATTTCAAAAGATAAAATATCAGATATATTTAACAAGATTTGAATATTAATAATTACCTCCTTTTTTCAACATAATGAAAAAAAATAGATAGTTAGATTAAGAAAACACGAACAAAAAAAAATACACTAGTTTTATATTTAGAAAACACTTTACAAACAAGATAACTTTTAAATAATTACTTATAACAAAACATTCCTAATTCAATTTTCTAGATTTGAATTTTCTGGACACTTTAAAAGTACTCTTTTCTTAACAAAGAAAATTACAAACAAAGAATGTGTGTTATTATTAATGTAAAATAAATGTGTGTAATTGAAAAAGTACAACTGCACTACTGTACAAAAAACTCAACCGCCAAAAGTTAGCAAGGTATGGATAGGATTTTATGCATTGGCATTGTTTAGGCATTTTGGTCGTTCGTTGTAACTTTTGACAGCTTTTAGAGTTACGGTTACCTTGTCATTTTGTCTTAATAAAAATACTTACAAATTTAAAAGTTTTCTTCTTCGTCATCATCATATAACTTAATCGACATCCAGTTGGAATAGCTAATAGGAAAAGATTAGCTTAATAGATTTCTTCTACAAAGATCGATTAAGAACAGCCAGTAATTTTCTAGTGATTTAAAAAAATAATAAAAAACCATAAATTTTACTTATGTCCAATTTCGTTCGTGCAAAACTAGTGTACCTACATTAGCAATGAACTCATCGTAAAAGAGCAAGCCTACTAAAGTTCGCGGTCCATATCTGGCCATAGACAACTGCCCGTCTGTCCGTCAGACCGACATGCGAAGCCATAAAGGGCTCATATTAACCATTTTAAAATTGTAAATCAGCAATTTATTTATATCGCGATTTTAATCTGGTGCCGTATATGGAAATAATTATTTTTGACGTTTGAAGTTAACAGTTTAATACTTAAGTATCTGCTCATGTTCTTTTCCCTGTATCGTAATAAACAAGGTATCTATATATCATTAACCAATTTTGTCTAATCCAAGTTATTGACCGTTAGAAAAACTTCAAACACATGTGTATTTTCTTTTGACTGTGTACGATTTTCTGTCAAGCGAAAAGACCCGTTAAGAAGTTTAAAATCATTTGAAAAGATTGACTGAGAGCTTAGTATATTTCTTATGTTTCTTGGTTCCCTTAAGATACCAATAATTCGATTTTGCCTTTCAATAATTATCATAATAAACGAACACATAGGAATCGTGCATTATATCTGCTCTTTTCTATACATCCTTCTCTTTCCACACGTGCACTTCTCGTAAAACAATTAGTAAACAATTCCCACTCTTCAATCCTTCAGATAAGATTCTTTTTGCAACAAACAAATAAACTGAAGAATACAGCTCCTTTCATAACATAAAACAAAGTAAACTTTATTTATACAAGACAAAGTTGAAACTGCTTTGACTCGAAGTAATCAATGAGGCATTCGCAATGAAATGCGAAATGGATTATTTTTTCAAAAATGGAATTAAGAAGAGACAATAACGTTCATTGTTTTTAAAGATGGCGACTGGGACTGGCTCAAATATGAGATTATTACTTGCGAGTTTCGCTTATGATAATTTTATAGCTTGGAATGGCACAATAGTAGCTTTATTTTAATGCAAAATTGTAGAGTACGAGAACAGAAATTTATCACGTTATTCCAGTTTAAAGGAGATCAAATTACTCTTTTATTAATGTAAGGGCCTATTATCTATCAATACATGCATATGTATGTCAGAAATTGCAAAGGATATTTAGCTATCGTATGTACCTACTTTGATAAGACAATTAACAATCTCTTGTAATTATTTACACTCAGAACACTTCAAACCCTAGACACAACATTGACTCAACTGTCGTTTGCCATTCCACACTCAAAATTATGGTAAGTGTCATAGTCAAATGCGTTCAATATCTAAAACAGACAGTAAAGAATTCAGACCATTTCAAAATAACAGAATCAATGTAGGTACATTCAAAATTATGGTTTGTAAATCGAACTAAAGACAACGAAGATAATTCAAACATCGAAGGCAGCTGCGAGATAGATTAGTGACGTGTCACACGGTTCCAGAAAGCTGAACGAAACGTAACGAGTAATTTAAATAGATCGGTCCCTCAATTGGGGTTAATTCTCGCGTTTAAGGAATATCGTGGAGTTTAATTATGAGAATAATAGTGGACAAGATGTTATGGAGTAAATTGACGGCTGGGAGAATACCAGAGTGGTGCGTAGTCTGCCGACTCTACATTGAAACAACTCGAGTGGATGTTTAGACATAAAGCCCGATAGGTATCTTTACGTTTCAATACTATGGTGAATGGTAAAAACTATCTTATGACAGTTCAATAAAATTGATTGTTGTAAGTGCCATTGATTTTTTGCCAACGGTTCTCAGTATTATGCAAAATAGTGGCCTCATCAGTCGATGTGAACTGATCTAACGGAAGTTCATACCCAAACAGGTCTTGATCTGTAATTGCGCAGTTCCTTTAGAAATTTCGATAAAAATCAATTTACTAAAAGTCTCTACTTTCAAATCAGTCCGGAAACTTCAAATTCTAATAGCATAAAGAGCACGTTTGCTATCTACTTACACAACTCGTTTCGACTTTTTACCGAATCGTGAGGAGTTTTTTTGTGTTTTGTACACACATATTCAGATGTGTAATGACCAATCTCCGGGCGTCGAGAAAAAAGAAATCATTCGAAGCATTAATGCATCAGTTACTAAACCGTCAGACGCATGCTCTTGCGCATCCTTAACGCATTCATAATAAGAACAAGACGTTCCATTTTCAAACGGACGAATTACAAACACAAGAAGCATTCCATCTTCAATGTTACTTTCTGTTCATATTCAAATTTTGTTTTGAAAATGGAACAAAATGATAAAAGACGGCTACAGAATTGATGGATTTGATCTCTACCGTTACCAATCAAGATTCTTAGAAGCTTTCTAACATATGTACCCTTTGAAACAGACTTGATTCTTATCGGAAAGAAAATAAATACAATAAATAAAATAAGCTCAAACATAAAACTGAAACAATCATGACTTCCGTTCAAAAACATTTACGTCATTCAGAATCGACGCTAAAAGCGCGCGAAAATGGGAAATCTTTCACGAATCGGTACGAGTGTTTTAAAACGTAAAGATCAGTAATAAAATCAATCAAATTCAACGTTACTTTGAGGTTTTTATATTTGCCTCCCATTCAAATAACTCCTGGCTTCGGTTTTGGCTTAAAAATAGACATTTGGAGTGCTCTGTTCAGAGATAAGTTATATTGATGTGTTTAAACGGACGGACGAATGTTTTATACTTTCTGCTTCTTCATATTTCATAGAGGAGTAGGTAATTGTTTTATAATCCTTGTGTATTTTTAGCTTTCGAGTGGTTAACTTTTAAGTTTAAGAACAGGGTAACGAGTTTAAAAATATGTTGGGGTGGTTCGTCATCATTTAGCCCGTAATTACCTGACGAAGTATAATTAAAGAAAATGTTTCAATTAGTAGATAGAAGGTAACCTTTACCATGATGTACTTACCTAGAATTTCACTCACGGTATTAGTTAAAACATTCCATAGTGGCATTGAAATATGCCAACATGGAAAAAACTAACATTCTAAAATCAAGTTAGAATTTCGTACACGTTCCGTTTAGAATTCAGTTCCGCTTACCGATTCAAATAATATTTTTTGATGTACATTCAATTTGAAATTCGAACATGCTTTTTAATTTCGAATTGTCTGTACTTTATTTCCTTTAGTTTAGACCTTATATTTCTATATTGGGACTGGAATGGATGGAAATGATTTTGAACACATTATAAGACAGCTTTAACATGTAAAAGCTGTAGTTAAAAACACAATAGCGGGCGTGGTTCACGAGCTAGCAGCGAATAATTGCCCCCCTCTCTACCCCCCCACATGTCTTCATTCAGCATTGTCTTGAGATGTGACCTCTTGTGACGTCTAGATATTAGTCATTCATGGTTGCAGACTGTTTGGAGCTTTCACGTAGCTACGTATGGATTGACAATGTTGTCAAGCTTAGGACAGCTTGGCGAAAACATTTAGAATTTCTACAATAGATATAAAGTCTATAAAGTTGCGTGTATGTACTAAATTAATTTGTTTTGGATCAAATATGACGAGCGAGGCATGTCTTGTATAACGTTTCCAAGTTTAGAAGAGTTGGCACTTGGCAAGTATCAAAATCAATTTAAGTTTCCATTACCAAACACGTTACACCTAACCATAGACTGAATGACATTTTTTCTCTATGGGCCGCGCGTAAAAGAATGTGTCGGCCACCCCGCGCGCGTTATTGCGAATACGTGGTCTTGGCGCGTGCCATACGCACACTTACGTAACTGAACGCGCAAGGAATTACCGAACTGCGATTTCTCTATCACCTTTCAAACTCCATGACAATAGACAATAATTTATTACACACTAAAAAACGTCTAGACAAAATGCTAAAAAGCGGCCCGTCAATCTCCGAATTCTCACCGACGACGTTCTAAATTCAAAATATAAGTGAAGCAATTGAAAAACGAAACTAAGTTCGTATTTCGAGCGCGTTCCAAATTCGAATATTCAAATATCAGAGATGGATGAAGAATGAAGGATGGAGGCGGGTGACGGCTGGAATATCTTGATCGTTTTATTTTTTCTTTTTAAAACATACACTTATTGAAATTTGAATTGCAAATAGTGTTATTATTAACTACGTAATTCACTTGTACAACGTCGAGATTCAATCAACCGAAAATTTGAATAAAATATTACTCAAAAATAAAATCATAATGTAAGACGCTCGTTTGGATATGATCCCATTGATTGATGGGTGACCATGCTGTGTCTATCCGACCAGTGAAGCTAGATGATGATTTACAAACAATATTAATATTACGAGGGATCAAGATAGTCTGGTGGTTATGTTTTTTAAGTCTGTTGACCCCAGTCAAACGGAACGTAACAATGTTTTGGACTTAATTAAAAAAGTTACCTCAAAATAACTCGACTAGTACGATTTTATAGTAAATATTTTGTTATAAATTTAATAATCGCAAACTGGAAGCTCGATACGAACAGATTACAGGGATAAACCAATTAATAATGTATTGAATACTTACAAATTATATCGATGTAGAGAAGTAGCACAAATTGAATCGATTCTAAACGAACCAATCCATAAAATGAATCGAACCAACATTCCCATGAACATAAAACCACACACTCCATACAAACATACATGTAGACATACGTACAGCCAGATGTATTCCAATATTGAGATGAAACAGAACAGACGCCAATAAGATATAAGTCAATTTGTTTATTTTGTTACACTTTTATGAGTAAACGTTGTCAGTTAAAAGTTTTATTAATATTTGACGACGATATAAATAGTTTAATGTTATATAAATCTGATGGATTAATACTTAATAATAACCCTTTATAGTTTATATCCGAACTATAGATAGTATATGTATATTTTGGTAATCTTACAAACATATAAAATAGGTGTTTAAATACCTCTTAGATCAGTTAATTAACTATTATACTTATATCTACTTAAGCGTCTAAATCATAGATCTTTTTTTAAATATATTTTTACTGCTTCGCTATCCAGTTAATTTATAGATATTTTAGTATAGAGATTAAGAATTACTTTAAGTGTATTTCATATTTTGTTCACTTTTGAGTTTTTTTTAACACATGATTACGGGATTTCTGATAACCAGGGATATTCAGAAATTCTGTTTTAGAGCATTCAGAAATTTTTGTAGGTAGGTCTTTTAATTTAGTTGCTCTAGTCTTCGACCATTTGGGCGACCTATGTATGCTCTTCTCTACTGGTTGTCCTTCGGACAACATGCCTAGTGCCCATGCATAGTATTGAATTTGACTTGTCTCAGTGCTTATTTTGAAAGCCTAAGAAAATATAGTTATTGATTTACTTTACTTGATTTACTCGCCCAAGCCATCAGTCTCCAGGATTCATTTTGTTATGTTGTTCGACTCGGACACTTGATCTGTTTATCTCTTGATTTTTACAATCTTGAACTGCATTCCATTTTCTTTTCGGTTCCATTTTATGAAACAAACTAACACTGGTTAAAAACTTTCGTTGTGCATCAAAATAAGTTTATAACGTTCTGTTCGTTACAGAATTGACTCAGAATTTTTGACAGATTGCGTCACAAACTGACATGGACACCGGAAATAGACGAATACCAAAGTTCTTACTTTCAAAACAGTCAAAAATATCAACGGGTTAGGTTATATTTAAATCGTATATTCAGTTGTAAGTAAATCGCAAACTCATAACTCTATAATTTTTTAGTAATTCGAAAATAAGAAAAAAATTATTCATCTAAATGATTACCAAATAAGTAACGAATACCCAAGAACTGGAATGTAATAGCCAGATAACAGTTGTTTCTATGGGATAAGATAATTCCAAAACTCTGCATAAATCAACAAAACCTTTATGACTGTAGAATTTGACAGTTTTTCCCGCCATTCCAATGTACCAAATTAAAAATGTAAGAATTCTACCTCGCAAAGGAATTTATATTTTTATTTCATTAAAATCCACCATCTTTTGTTTCCACGGTCCGTTTCGATTGGAATTCATATTTTTCTGTGTTTTGTTTCGGTGTTGTATTGTTTTATTGTATCCTAAACGGCCGAGCGAGTATTAATTATTTCTTATTTTCAATGCGCCCGACCATTTTAACGATTAACGTTCTCAAATTCGCATTTTCGGGACTCGAAAGCGATTCTTATTTGAATTCTATACTTATATGTTTCTTAGCAAATCGCTTGTGATTCTTTTGTGGTCAAAGGTTTCGAAAATTCATTAAGGAAATTTATATCAAAAAGATTGAGAACGAAAACGGACATTCTGAAATGTTTGAGACGTACTTCTAAAATAAACTAATGGTAAAAACCCGCTTCGGATAAAAATCGGATGATCTTTTAGAGAAATCGCCTTTGCCAGTCAAGATTAGCTCGCGGTCGAGTACCTACGCTGCTTAAACTATTAGACGCAACGTCAGTTAGACGTAGATACGTATCGTTTACCGAAAATAATACCGTCCGTAATCTGACATTCTCATGCGTGGTCTCTTGCGCAAGCCTCCGACAACAGCAGATTATTCGTTACTCATCAATCTCGAATAGACGCCAATCCATTGTTCCCGTGACATTTAAACTAATTTATAAATAAGCCGAATATATTCTAACTACTTACCCAGCTATATGATGTATGAACATACGTGCATAATCCGAAGGATTTTATAATTGGAACGTGTTTCGCGAGCTACAAATATAATTTATTCCAAATCCAAATTCAGATTTGGAATAGAACGCATTCTTAATTGTTTGTCGTTGTCGCCAGTTGGTATTTTGGCAGCACTAGATGCCATTGGATGCGTTTTCGAGTTTCGAACGTCTTTGTATTCGAATTTAGAAGTTGTTGTATTGCTTTCTTTCTGTAGGTTATTGTGTGCAAAAGTAATTGTCGAGCGGCCGGTTATTGCTGTAAATATGAGCACTATAGTTTCATCTTACGTCCTCCATAAACATTATCGATCCACTCTATATCTTATTATTAGCGTTCACGGTTGACATTTTTTACTATTTACGACAATTTTCATCCAATATTATTGGCTATTACGCCGCGCTGGTCTGTCATCATTCTTGTCAGATTGACATGTCTGTAACATAAGAATGCAAGTAAACAGAAAATGCAGTTGTAGCGGTGCCAAAGTCACATATTGCCAAAATTTTATGTGCAACGTATAGAGCAATGTTTTATAAATGTGACAATTCTGTTTTGTTGTGTATTTAATCAAGTGGTGGAATATATATGAGGTGTCGCGATGAGCCGTAACAGACAAATGTTCATTAAAATTGTCTGCTTTATAAATAAACAGTTCCTAGTATATTGTAATGAGTGCTTTCTTGTTAAACTTAGCTGAACTTTCGCACAGGTACTAGTTTTGCATGTCTGCATTCTTTATATCGAGCAGATTGTAATCTGATATTTTTTATTCTGGCAACTTCTTAGCATCTCTTCAAGGAGTATTATGACAATAGGTTGGTAAACCTATCATCGGTATCTTTAGGTATGTTTACGCAATCGTTCAGCTTTTTCTTTGAATTCAAACTTAATGTGCTTTATTTCCTTTAGACCTTTCAGGACTCTTGGACATATCAAAAATTCAAATTATATTACTTAGGTTTAACTTGGAAATTAAGTTGTCACTTTGATTTTGATTCACTTCAATATTTTTTTAGATACTTAAAGTAAAAGATCCTGAAGATGTTATTCTGCTCAGAATCACAATTTTTGAGAGTTAAGGATCAAACAAGGCTCACACAAGTATTCACTTGTCCTTCAATGTAAAAAAAAACTCTATCACCAATTTTTTTTGATTTTCGCATAAGTTAAAACTTTCAACCCTGTTGCAGCTAAGCTAAGAGTCACAAGATTTGCTTGCGTTAACAAATCGTAGTTTTATCGTAGCATTTAGTTAAATCTTAGACTTACTCATTTTTAACGGACTTCAAAAACGTAAAGAGAGGACATTAATTCTTCGGTTTTTTTTTGTATGTTCACTGATCCTGAACGAATTTGGAAAATTCTTTTTTTGTTTCAAATACTTAGTCACTCAAAGCGTATTTTTTTTAGAAAACCGTTACGTTTTTTAAAGCATTGTATATCTACATTGATTATTTTCTAACTTCAGCAACTACTTATTGTTGTCGTCGTTTGTATCGTTACCATGGTAACGGGCGTAAACAATGCGCGCAGAACTGAACTCGGTTCATAATTTTAAAACACGTCAACTTGTTCAAATTCTAGAGTAAACTCTTAACTCTCAATAAGAATCAAGTCCTCTACTTTCCTGAATAGGCTATCCTTCCGTATCAACTCACAAAAGATCAATAAAACATTATTTTCCTATAAATACCTGGCTGTTTGTCACTCAAACAAATAGAACAAACGATCTAGAATTAAACCTATCTCACTGTTGTGCGTCGCCAGAAATAGGCGAGTTTGCAGCAATTATTTTAGCTCTGTCTTTCTGAAAATTGGCAGCCGTGTGAGATCTTTTTCTATTAGGGATGGATTGTGGATCCGGCTTTTGATCGATTTGAATCGAAATCGAATTCGAAATTCGAAAGTATCACCTAGCCATAAGGTATCACACCTTCTAATTTCAAATTACTGAATATCAGCTTCAACAACCAGTCTCGTCTCGAATAGGCATGTGCGCAGGACATAAATACAATAAAATGTATAAATAATGCTGGACACATAGCATCATCTAGCCCCAAGCTTAGCAGAGACAATTTTTTGTATTTATAAATTCCTTATTAATACACAGTATGAAAGTAACGTTAGCTAGTGTTAGCATTTTAATCCCAGCTCTACAATTTCTTAGTACTTACATATATTAAAAATATCTACGTGTGTAATATTGTATTAAGTTTATAAGACAACTAGTACCCACAACACAAGCTTAGCTGAGCTTGGTTTTAGATGATGCTGTATGAATAGCCCAGTATTATTAATTCAAAGACTAGAAACAAATTAAATCTAGTATATATTCATAGCTGAAATTGAGCTAACTGCAGATGGTTGCAAACAATCTAGAGGAATTTTAATTTGAAATTAGTGATAAAATTTCACTCTTACTGAATTTAAGACTTTATAATATCAATAGAAGACTATGTTTCACGTCAGTTTTTGGACAAAACGCCATTTTATCCGGCTTTCAGAATTTCCCATCTGTCCCTATTCACGAATGGTATTCGGTTGGGAAACCGTTGTAACTGCGACCGTTGTAAGAAGACCTCCGTCTCTCGCCACTCACATTAGAAATTAACACAGCCGATATGTCCCATTAAATTGGACGAACTATATTAAAGTGCTCTGATATGCGAATAATAGGTAAGTCTGTTCGTCAGTAGTTGTGTTGTTTTATTTTGCACCTTATTGCGTTCAGTTCGTGGATTTACTATGCAAGTTTATGAGAGTATTAAATTACGAGATAATGGAAACATTTATTTGGGAGTTGATTTCTAGATTTAGGTATCGTTAAATTAAATTTATATTTTATTGAGTCATTTAAGCACAAGTTTTGCTATCTTCAGCCCTGGTAAACTATAGGTACAATTATGTATTCTAATGTTAAATTTTAATTTAATTATTGTTCGAATTTTTTTAGATTGTATCCAAGCTTAGAGACAATGGGCATGCAAAACTTGAAAATCCAATCAAAACATGCATTGGTAAAAAACTAATAAAATTCATAAAACTTCAAAACCATTGTAACAACAGAATCGATAAAGAAACATAAAAAAAATCGTAGCCAACGAAGTCGCGCGCTGGAAATTTACATTTGTAATCAAAGCCATTAACGTCTACAATAAACTGCATTGACACGCGCTAGAGCGAGATGACGCTATCGCGGCAGAAAAGGACAGAAAACATTTGAGATTCGCGCCAGACACAATAGAGTCGCGTGCGCGGTTAGAAAAAGATGAAGCTATCCAAACAAAGGAGGATAGAGATAGTTCTGTTAATGCGTTGGATGATAGTCGTGCGTTCGAAGTTCGAATTTTATGCGTTTGTGAAAAATGCACTCAGATTTATCGTTCTGCTTTTCGCTTTTATCGTTTCCATTAATTTTATTTTGCTTTTTATGAATTATTTTAAAAACAAAGAGTTATGAAATATTTGCTGAGGATAATAACTCAGATATCAGATAAGTACCTAAGTAATCTACCTTGTAGGCGTTGATAGGATGAACCTACAATATTTCTGTCTTCGTAAAATTATAAAGAAAACATAACAAAAGAAACAATACTTGATGCTATTTTTACTGAGCATAAATGCAATAATTACACCTAGAATTGATATAAATTCCTGTAAACTTCAAAACCACATAAGTCATAAGTAATAATTGTCGTTCAAAACGACAATAAGTCTCATACACATCGTGCATACAAAGTGAATAACAGATCGCCGGACAGGTGGTTTCTTGTGCGTACAGAAGCGACGATTAAAATGAACTGCAGTATACGATTGTGCCACTTTAGTTTCGCAGTAATGCAAAATGGACTCTATCTAAACTAATTAAGGTTTAAACGGTACCCCATGAATCTTTCAGTGTAAATGCATCTTGGTCGCGATTACAATCGATCAATTCGAAGATATAAATTCTAATGAATTGAAGTCGTCGTAAACTTTGACGTTCAGGAATCGGTCATTTGAATATAGAACAACTTGAAGGTAAATAACGGAAGATACTTTTTCAAATGTCATGTGAATAGTTTGACAAGAATAATAAGATGGCGCATTTAATAGAAATAGAAAATGATAACTTTTTTCTGCAAAATAATCACTCAGAAAAGTCAAATAATAGACTGTAATAGACAAATTTTAATAGACTGTACGTACAGATTGTCAGGATATTAACATGGAAAGATTAAATTCCCTCCAAGATCTATTGAGTGAGTCTATTTTGTTCTTAGGTAAATAGGGTTTTTCTTCTTTTAAGGTCTAATGCAGGCACTGAAGTAGGTATATTCTGACAGGATGATTTAACTAAAATAATCCAAAAAACAACAGATTTATTAGTAAACTGATTACAAACTCTTTAATCACTACATAGTGTAAAACAAAGTCGCTTTCTCTGTCCCTATGTCCCTATTCATGCTTAAATCTTAAAAACTTCGCAAGGGATTTTGACGCAGTTTTTTTTAATTGACAGAGTAATTCAAGAGGAAGGTTTATACGAATAATAAAACCATGCGAAACCGGGGTGGGTCGCTAGTAAATGATAAGAAAGTGTTAGTATGTAGTGGAACATTAGAATATTAGAATAGAATTCTGAACTCAGGGTTAACGCATTATTAATTATTTGAAATATTATTGTTATTTATGTGTCTGGATTGTTTAAATCGCATTGCAAATTCTATACACAAATATAATTCTGTATGAGTTTTATAAATATTACTAGCGACCCGCCCCGGCTTCGCACGGTTTTATTATTCGTATAAACCTTCCTCTTGAATCACTCTATCTATTAAAAAAACCGCATCAAAATCCGTTGCGGTTTTAAAGATTTAAGCATACACTATACATATACAAAGGGACATTAGGGACAGAGAAAGCGACTTTGTTTTATACTATGTAGTGATGATGCAAAAGAAAATTAAATTTTTGCAATGCTAAATTAATTTTAGTTGCTTTTTATGTAACTAATCGATTTGTAAAGTTCATACGATGACATTCTTTAATGGTTTTAATTATTATGTCTCATGCTTAAGTTAGAAATAAGCGGGTAATGTGTAGGTTAAGTTATCTACATCTAATGAGGTAAGTGCCTACCAATTGCCTTAAAAACATATCATCATCATCAGCCCATATTAGTCCACTGCTGGACATAGGCCTCTCCTAATGAGCACTAGCGCTCTGTCTTCAGCCTGACGCATCCAGCAGTCTTTCGCAGATCGCATCCCACCTGGCCGGAGGGCGTCCTACACTACGTTTGCCAAGTCGCGGTCTCCACTCAAGAACACGTTTACCCCAACGGTTGTCGGTTCTTCGCGAGATATGGCCGGCCCACTGCCACTTCAGCTTGCTAATTCTTTGAGCTATGTCGGTAACTTTGGTTCTCTGTCGGATGTATTCATAAAAAATATACCAACATGTATATTTTGTAAGGTTATCAGTCCTCATTATTAATGGTTATAAATTCCTCGTATAGTTAAATTTAAACCATATTAGAATAGAATCATGTAATAACTTGTTATTTGTTTTGTTATTTTGTACCTTTTGCAGAGAATTGTGTTACATGCGGAATAACAAAACCCATCTCCACAAATAGAAGCGCGTTCGATTCGAACATTTTCAAATGTCGAAGGCGAATGTAATTGCTGTTTTGAAATAAGAACGCGCTTTGTTGTTCGAGAAGTTTGATTTGAATTATTGAAAATGCAAATCTGTTATCTTCTTTTTTTAAATAATTAAGAGTAGATAGCAAATCAATCTAATCTACTCTTCATTGCGTTTTTCTTAATAAAAACAATTAAAACAGTCCTAGAAAATTCACTAGGTAGGTAGGTACTTAAGAAATGATGACGGAAAAGTATCTTTAAATAATCACGATTATTTAAAAGATTTGAATCGGTAAGTACCTAATTGTTTTCTTCGCGTGTGAAATATTAATGGATTACCTATTACTTATAGGTTTTCGTGTCAATCAGGTCTTAATTCTAGGTTCTCAGAAAATAATTTATTTCTTTTTCGTTATCTTGTTTTCATGCAATTTTTTGCTTTACTATTTGATTATTTTTCAAAGAAAAGCATAATGGAATGGAAATTAATAACTTACTAATCTTATTATTCATAATTCTTTACAAAAGCAAAATGTTATTGATATTAATAAACTGAGGATAATATAATTTTAATTAGCCATGACGACTTCAATGGTGGAGTGGTGGAGGAGAAGGAGGTTGCGAGGAGCGACTCGCGAGTTTGATTCTCGGCATTGTCACAAATTTTTGTGTGATCCGCAAACATTTGTTCTACGGTTTAGTGAAATATTTCTATCCATGAATTGTTTTGTATTATTACTGTTGTGAATTTTTAATGTAGCTATTTTTCGACTAGAAAAGAAAAACCATTTTATTTTAAATCTTCGCAAACTATCATATGGATATTTTTTTTTGAAATTTACAAAAAAACAACGCACATATGTTATCTATATTATACACACTTCCTTACTGATTTTAACTTCCATGTTTAGGTACTATAAAAATCAATTCGTTTTATCCTTACCATTTAAACAAAACCTAAATCAACCACTGCGCGTTTCCGTCTTGTTTTGCAAAAAGTCCGTGGTAAAACCGTTAATGTGTTTCATACACTGAACATAATTCAATAGAGTCATAGAACTTTTTGAAAAGGATATTCACCCCGTTTTGCTTTTTTTGCTTACGAAAGAGATCGCATCCTCTTTGGTTTTTGTTCCTTAATTTGTGAAGGGTTGGTTTTTTTATAAAAATGTTGACAAGTCATTTGGTTCCTAATTGTTTAATAATGTAGGCAGGAAGGAAATATCATTGTTTAAAGAGCTAATTGCGTGGTAGAGAATACCTATTATCTCTACTTTAGATGGTTGTTTATCTGTCTGGATTCCTGAAAAAATATTTTTTTTTGTGTGTATTATTTTTTGTTGTGTTAAATGTTATTTTGTGCCTATGGGAGTGACATAGTCAATTTGACTAAACTCCTTCATAATAAATAAAGAAAAAAAATAAAAATAAAAATAAAAATATTGAGTCTTCCTGTCAACTGAAGTAAATATATTAAACCAACCATTCGGCAAAAACCAAGTGTTACTCTAAAATCAGAGAAATTCGCATTCGTAACTGACTCTACCTATGAACGAATATTGACAAATCAAAGGTATTTTTTAAGTCCTTTATTTGCAACTTCCCGAAACCTTTCAATTTAGAATCTTAGAAATTGCGCACAAAACGTCAACTAAATGAATGATAAAGATTCACGCAATTCGTCCGAAAACCAGTTTATTGAAAACACAGCTGTGTTAGTATTGGGGATTTAAGTTTTTTCTCTACCCTCCTTTTAAATTTAACTCTTTTGACTATTTTAATATTTCTGGATCAATTTTTGTAGGGTGAGGGTATGTGGGTGTTTTTTACATTTTCTAAAAGGGTTTCGTTATATTTTTGGCTTCTTTATGCGGGCGAGGCATTCGAATTATTTTTTAAATTGATTCAATGGGACAATGACACTGCTCAAAGGGTTTGTCAGTTTTGGATTTAGAGATTAAGGATAAGGATTTTTTTTTAATCTAAGTTTACTCAACTGGTTCCTTCCTGTTTCTTCCAGAGGTAAGTTGGTATTTAATTCAAAATTAGAGTAAATATTTATAAGTAAACAAATTATATACGTACTTGTTTTCCAAATAAATGTTAAAATCTGTTCTTAATATTATTTAGTGGACAAGTCGATATCACTTCTCGATACCTACTTGGGTTGTTCGTGTAAAGACTTGTTAAGATTCAAAACAAAACACAAAAATTCAAATGCAACCTAACCATTTTACCATTGTAATTTCTTTTCGAGATCCAACGATAAAACTTTTTATTCATAAACTTTTAAAATACGTTGTATTGTTTAATAGTGGCAAAGGGAGCGCCATGACGAAAGCAATTTCAAAAATGGAAGGGTTTCATTTTTAGTTCCAATTTTAAAAAATGATCCAGCGACGAGTGATTTGACGATTCGGACAGATTGTAAAATGGATTTCGTTATGCTAGAGAACGTCAGTTATGTTTTTAGTTTATTATATGAATATTGTTTGGATCTTCTGAGACTGAAGAAGAGGAAATAATTTTAGAACGTTTGTTCGAATTTTCATCAGAATTTAAATTAGGTATATCAGTCATTTTGAATGAGAATGTTTACATACTAATTACTAACATTCTCATTCAAAATGATCCAAATCTACCATAGCGTCCATGAAACAAGATGACTAAATGGAACAGAGAACAAAAACACATCACCCAAAACACAATTCCTGAAACCCTCATCCACTTGAAACATTACTTTCAAGTAATTTCACTTGTGTTCACTTAATGCATGAACCCATTCACACGCACACATACACACAGCCGCAGATGTTGATTCCATAAAATAATATTTCATGTAAAGCACTAACCGCCGACCG
The DNA here is from genome assembly GCA_944547425.1 of Eupithecia centaureata. Taxonomy (NCBI): domain Eukaryota; kingdom Metazoa; phylum Arthropoda; class Insecta; order Lepidoptera; family Geometridae; genus Eupithecia; species Eupithecia centaureata. The sequence goes on along the minus strand of OX155702.1, from coordinate 3,653,529 downwards.
AGGGCGGAAGGATTGCGTTCTATTTTTATATTTCGAAGCAATTTAAACATGGAACAAGATTCTTTGTGGGTTCCCTTTTCAATTTCTCAATCGAATACAATTCCTTTTTATTCTTTAGTGTCTGTCTGGGATCTGGATTCAACTAGCTAGAGAGTAAAATTGTATCGATGTAAAAATGTCAAGTAATTATTGACCTCTAAAACAGCTTCAAACATTTCGCTCGTGACCATTCGTCAATTAAATCGGCCACAGGGACTCGTTATTAAGGCAAATAAAAAAGAAATAAATCTTCGGTCGAGTTTTAAAAAGCTCCGTTTCGAAGTAAAGAATGTTGTGTACAATCTCAGTTCTGACAAAAAAGTGACAACAAATAAAAAAGGGCCGCAACACGGCCAAGGAACAGATTATCAGCGCTAAAAGGGTTGCTCCCGCGCTCTCTTCCTTTTGTTCCTACCAAATTCAAACTTCCCATCCGTACAAGGAGCGTTCGAATGCGAATTCTATTTTTGAATATTCTACCGAGAATTTTTAATTAATGCCGTTCGCCGCGCTCGTATTTTTTAAAATTCGTATTCTGTTTTAAATCGAGTTCGATATTCAATTTTTGCGTTCGATTTCAGCGTTTTTTATTTATGTTGTGCGATAATGACGTTTCGCCTTTAAGTGCTTTATTTCGATTGCCGATTTTATTCCGATGTTCTTGAAGGTCGGTAGTTTTAGTGATTAATGGTCCAGATATGTGGAGTGCTTTTTAAACGAAATATTGAATTTAATGATGTTTTGTGGAACTCTCCGCGATCCGTTTTTGTTTTGGGCCGCGTGGGCGGACCACAGTCGGTCTCAATGACATATTAATGTTACACATCATAGATAGATGCATTATCGATTACCCTGTACTCAAACACTGTTGTTTAAAATCACATTTAATGCAAGTAATACCAATAGTGAAGAATCAAAAGTTCATTCTAATACAAAGGGATATTGCAATAAGAACGTTAAATGGCCATAAAGGTTGTAACTCTTATTAGTATGTGACAGACCGCGCACTTTAAACGAGTAACCAATAACTTGAATCAAGGGGTCACTTGACGCATCGAATCACACGCAATGCGCATACTCAAGTCGTTGACCTCAATATGCAAATGTATACTACCACTAAATGCATTTAATCTATTTAATTAGTCTCTAAAATATGGCTAACTTACCAGCCTAGCAATCGACGAACAAAAAGTACAAAATATAGATTTTAATAACACGTTCGAAATAGTAATCGTTCGATCGTATAATGGCTTCACTTAATATTCCATTTTCGAAAATATTTGAATCGTCATGCTCGTTCCATTCCTTTGTACCGGCAACACGGATGCGGCTATCAGATTTTAAAATTGGAAGTCGATCGATCTTTCTTATTGGGTTGAAATTTGAATTTGTTGTTTAATTGTACGCACATGTTTATAGTTATTGGATCTTCTTTGTTTTCACAAAACTTAATTTATTTATCCTTTTTACATTTGTAAGTAACCTATTCTTTTCTTTTTTTCAGGTACTTACACATTCACTTCTACGTATTCGCAAGGTGAAAACCAAATTATATCATTAGATATGGGTCTATTATTGATACAATTGGATAATATCTTAAGGTTAATTTGAGATGAATAATACTGATAAGATTTTGTAGATGGCTATGAAAATGCAAATTGTAGTAGGAGTATTTCATACCAGTTTTTAAAACCCATCAAGGATCTGTCACTTCAAAGCATAACAAGTCACATTAAACTTTGTACCAAAAATATTGTGTAAAACATTCAAAAACTCTGTCCCCCAAGGTCTCGTAATTTTATTAATCCCCCTCCCTTTAAGTTTATTTTAAAAATGGAAAGCTAAGCGCATTCACAGAAATAATTGATGATCGCTGGACGCACCCCTTTTTAATCTCGTTGCCCTACGGCAGTGTTTTTCAAACTGTGGGTCGCGACCCTTAGGGGGGTCGCGAAGCCTTACTCAGGGGGTCGCCGGCAAAAGGAAAAAGGCAAGGTTCTACACTACCGTCAAAACACAATTTCAATGAGAAGGATGGGCTTGTTTATTTTTCAAAAGTTTGTCAAATCGTGGTGCTATTTTTGAAATGTTAATAATCAAATCGTTTTCTGATTGGAGCCTCTCTTTTTGGTTTTAATGTCCACCATTGAAGACAACGTCAGTTCACAAAGGTATGAAGTGGACAGTGTGGTGTGGCAACTGGCAACGCCGCGTTGTTAGGTCCGCGCGCAAGCTGACGTCCAAATCAAAGCCGCACGCAGCCTTAGGTACAACTTACCTCGTACTTACTTTCAAAGCTTTCGAGGCTTCTTGCAGAAATTAGGTGCTAATAATGAATATCAAAATAGAGAAAATCATATGTTTGTCTTTAAAATTACTAACTTTTTGTCTCGCTATGCCCAAGGGGGTCGGCAGAATTTTTCTACCCTTAAAGGGGTCGCGTATTCAAAAAGACTGAAAAACACTGCCCTACGGTACCTACGGATTAGATCATGCGAGTTCAAAAAGGCGTAAAACCTGACTATAGCATTACTTTGTAACTGTGTACATATTATGATTGTTGGCAAAACTTTACAAACGTAGTTATAATTTCAGTAAATGGAATATAATTTTAAGTCTGTTCAGTTGGTACATAAATAAATAACAAAAACATCACAATACAGATAAAAATAAAGTTAGATACAGAGATACGAACTTTTATAAACTTGAAATTCGAATCGGTCATTTAAAAATGCAGCCAAACTGGCCACTAACAGCCCGAGAAAATGATCGATCGCCAAAAAAAGTTTTTACGTCCTTCGTAAAGGAGTTAAAAGCATTCAATTTTCAAATTCCTTTTAAAATTACTGAGCATTGAAACTTTAATTAGACCGCAGCTTTATTCGTTAATTACAATCGTGTATAATTACAAGTGGGAATCGAATTCGGGTGTATTGATATTAAAAAGTAAAAATGTTTTTGTCCGTTGAAACAAAGAAACGGTAATTCGTATGAAGTGACTTGCGTTTAGAGCGTTCTTTGTCTGTCCGTCTGTATTCACAAATCGATGTATTTAATTTTTTTTTGTATTAGATTCTGAATATAATTGTCGTTAATAATTGCGTTCGGTGAGATTAGATGTCGATATCAACATTGTATGATTTTAATTTGAAATTCGAATTGGGATTGATACAGCTAGCATTTTCGCTACTGGCCACAGTGAGAAGGTTCCTTTACCTGTTTCAAAAAGAGAATATGAAGATTATAAACTTTTTGTAATCTAGATTCGCATTCGTTGGTATTTCGAACTGGCAACCGAAACTAACAAACTTTCGAGTTAAAAATCACCATAAATCATAAGGAAAAATGAGAATTCGAAAATATGAAAAAATAAGCAATATCGCAACAAAGATAAATCCGAGTTGTGCGGCTTTACGATGAATTATTTATGAACAACTTTATATTTCCCGAAGCTGTGGTTTCGCCGCAAAATACGTTTTTGGATATAAACTCATCGAAAAGCGCCTTTTAAACTACATTTAAATTATTTATGTTGAGAATCGGGACACGGTACCGAAAGTTTCTACAAAAAATATAAAAACCTATCGATGATTCTGCTGATAAGAATGATAAAACTGCTTGAAAGGTTCGGTTTTTGCTTCGCTTTCGGTACGCAATTTTATTTCCTTATTCTTTTATAGAAAGTTTAATATATAAGAATAAGTAGTAGAATACTCAAATAAGAATAGGATTTCTACCTCACTCACTAGAAGCAAGGAATGCGAAAGATTGAAAAGAATCTCATTCGCTAAAAGAGAAATAACTCAAAAACTCTCGCATACCTTAACATTCAACGAAATAACCGCGTTCTTCGAAAAACCTCGACTTTATGAATGCCATATTTAGTTACCGAAAATAAACAAAAAAGGATTCCACTTTCAAACTTTAAAAATCGATGTCCTGTGACTTATTTGTAACATTGTTTGATGTTTTTGAATTTGGAACTCCGTTACCTACTATGTGATGGAAGTTGAAAATAATTTCTTATAATTTTAATAACCTTTGGACAAAATTCAATTTGAAAATCCAAGTACTTAGAACTTAGGTATATTCGCGAACAAAAGTTAATAAATGTACGGAAATAAGAAATGTAAGGTACCTTCGTGTCTTCTAACTTACAAATAGACAAAACAAAACTAATACCTGAGTAATAGACAAACTACTACTCAGTTGATGTATTTCCTGGCTACTAAATAGTCAAACGAATTTTGACTATTTAGTATTCGCAACGTTAGGCTCTGCCTAAATAGCTAAGGAAGAATTACTATGAGAGGTTTTGTTAAACTATTATGGATACGCTACCGTTAATACCGGTAAACTTTTAAAATTGGAAACAGACGTACCTTCCTACTTAAAAATTAAAGTGAGTAAATATTCCACTAGTACCTACTTTACAAACAAACTAAAGATAAGCCTATGTCTATGATATCCACAGTATTTTTCACTTTTTTCCTAATTTCGCCAGACTTTAATAAATAAGTAAATAGGTACATACATAGCTAATGCAATAAGTAACTCTACGCAAGTTCGATTGGATGGAATCATGAAATTGCCTCATATTCCATTCCAATTTTAAAGTTTCATAGCTGCACAAAAATAGCCTAATAGTTCAAAATGAAAATATTCATAAAGCGCGTCCGATATCGATTTCCCCTCGAACAATCGGAAAACGCCAACACGTACAGTCGATAACGCAACGGATTCGAAATTTTAAATAGTTCCATAAACTCACCATACGAACGAATATGGCACAAGAGTGGCACAACGCATAAGTCTTTGTTTCCCGTTTTTGATCATAGTAAGTCCTTAATATGCGGGCTACGAGCGTTATTGGAGTTTCACAATAGCAATATGGCGACTAGAATCTGTATGTAGTTTCTTTTTTATTGACTAATAAATATAAGGCATGCGGCGTGCTGTTAAATTTTGATTGAAATTTATGAATAAACACCACTTTATACGCATGAGACAAGTTAAAAACACAAATATCAAAATAATACACTAATAATACACACATGAATTGTAGGTTTTGTACACCGTGTGTGTATGATGTCATTTGCTTTCGTAAAACCGCATTATAATTTTGAGTGCACAAAAGCAAATTTTCAAGGAAATGAAACTCAAACAATAAGTTACAATTAGTATTCACGGCTCGGGTTCGATTCCCGCTCACGTGCTAGAATATTCCAATCGCTGCTTTCCCCGCCATTTTTGGCTGTATTTATTGTTAAAAGCAGTTTTTTGTTTAATTTAGGAACCTATATAATATGCTAGCTAACTATAGATGTCATAATCAATCTGTAGCAGAATGTAAATTATTAGATATCCACATAATGTTGTACTCTAAGCAAATAGAACATATAAAAATGACATTAAATACATACAAGTACTTTCAAGCCCCATCCTATGGCCGACTAATTTAATTGAATTCACAATCTATCATAACCATACAAAATATTACGAGCAGGCTATAACCAACTTTAAGTTTCATAAACATAAGGAATAAATTTCAATAGAGGAATCATACCGCGCCTCGAAACGCGCTACAAATTGGTGACTTCCTCGAAGATTTTTATTTTTATTGATAAAAGCGACTGACGACAATTGTACGGATTTGGTCTTGAATTGACCGAATCACGACGGATGGCCTCAATATTCGGCTACGTATTTTAACCACATTAAACACGTGTTCGTAAAGTTGGCATTGGACACTAAAGGGTTAACCTGCTTCTATTTTAAAATTTAAAACGAAGTTTTTCGGACGTTTGCTAAAAATGTTGCCTTTTATGAAAAAAGTTATGCAATTTTATAAATGGATTTGATAAGTAACTATTACGTAAGCTACAACGAAAAACAAGCGCAAAATATCGATCCGCAATATCTCAGGAGAATAATCTCGAAACTATTCAACATGTTTGCGTTCGCACTACATGCAAACTTTCACCCCATTTTGAAACGTAGTGTCAAATTTTCATCGGACCCCGCGTCCACTTGCAACCCTTCCAAAAAACTAAAAATAAAAACCGTAGGGGACTTTAAAATCGTTATTATAATCTCGGACGCCATTTTTGCGTATTGGGGACGCGCCCTTCAATTTTAAATCTTTTTTAACAAAAACCCCTTTGATGTTTATGCATTTCGGCAATATCTCGCGGCTCGCTAGACGCGACATTTGGCCATTTCGAGGATTTTGTTGATGCATATTCGAGATTAAAAGTTTAATACTCGCCCACCCATCGGATTTGCTGCCAATTTATTTGATGGCGGCTCATCGCTCGCTTTGTTACTCAATCACGTCTCGTTGGGTAGAGCAATTATTTTCTTAGCGTTTTCAAAGATGTCTGTTGAAGTTGGAGTATGAACAATCAGCGCTAACGTAACCTCCTATTAATCAAACTCATTTAAGACACGAAAAAAGTCGTGTGGGAAAACAGTACCAACCAACGCATTCCGAATTCGAATGAATCTGAAAGCCAAGTGAGATTTGTAAAGAGAATGAGATTTGAAAATAGAACACGCCATTAGGAGTGAATACAATAGTCTCATTGGTCGATTTCAAAAAGGAACAATTTGTTAAACGTCAAATATGAACTTTTTATTTGAGATGTAATGAAACACTCGCTCAGTGTGGTGTCTGGTACGATCTTTTAGCTTTTTGTCGGATCTCACCGGTCGTTTTTCATTTGTTTTGTATGTACAAAGTACTTGTTAATGGTTTAAAATTCAAATAAGAATGTGAGAGCCGAGGGCTATGAGATTATTACGTTATCGGTACGTGTAAGGTAACGTCTATTATCTCCATAATTACAAGTTACTAACAAAGAAGCGGAAAGTATGAACTCCGCTCAAAACTATTCAAGCACGAATTAAAAAGTAAGAACAATGTGTCGAGTTTAACGAGTAGGTTGGTAATACCTGAATACGTACATAGATTTGATAATTTATAGATAGTCCATTCGTAAGTTTTTTGCGGCGGGCGGCGGCTGCCTACGCACACATCGTGCATTCAATTTTGTACTGTCATACTTTCTATCTTCAAAACGTTTATCGACGATCACAAACATGCGCAATGACATGAAACTATCAATATTTCTAATAACTTTTAAAACAAAGTAGGTATGTATTAGTTTCTATACGTTACGAGGCGGCCATATTAATCATTGGAACGAATTTCCGTGCGCCATGTCATACGAAGTTCGTTTATTAAAAATGTGACGTATCAAGATCAACATCTCATAGAAGAGTGGGACGGAGTTATTGCAGAGGCGTGATGAGTGAAAGGGAGACACACGTGCTGACATTTCAACGGGTCATCAACCCTACGGGCGTCCTGCTCTAACGAGAATTCGAAGATTTGATTTGAATTGTTCCTAATTTGAAATATTGGCTCGTTCGATCCGGTCGATTTTATAATGTACAGATTTTTTATAGTTTCACATGGTTTATTAAAATTTATTTCTAATAGATATGCTGTTATGGAGCTTCCGTTTGATGTTTTAATGGGTCGGGTTACCCATAAAAGAAGAATAAATGGTGAAACATCGTTAGTCAATTTGTGTTTTACAAAGATTAATGAAGAGCAATTAATACCGTTTGAACTAAAGCACATGTTTTAGTATATTAGCATTACGAAAATTTTACTACGTTTAAAACAGCGTTCTTATTATTTAAAATTTACTATCTTTTGTAAGCAGCCTTTTTTCATAGAAACTTACATAGCTTTCATAAACAAATCATGAAAGAGGTTTAACTAGCGCTAATGATTTAATCTTTTTCTGTCACTCCCAACACTAGCATTTAGGGTTCTACTGAGATTGAAGAGAACCAAGAGTGAGAGTGAGACAAAAAAAATCAGACAAAAGGTAAAGAATATTCAACTCACTTTTAACTAACGCTCGTTTACAGGTAACTAACGACTTTAAGCAAATTAAAAGAATAGTAAGAGCATCTAAAAGTACCCCGTACCATAAGAATAGGAACAGACTAGAAGGGAAACTTCGCTCCGAACGCGCTCAAGGTCACGATATTAGCCTACGCGATTCTGCACGTTAAACGTGCAGTAGGGCTGTCACAGCCGGCGACGCCGCACGCGGATTTTAATATTTGTGTAGATTAGGTACCTACCTCTATAATATGACGTCATGGTCAAGTTATTGTGGTGTGATCGGTTGTAACAATAAAAGATAATGCATATTATATGATAATACTTATCCTATGTAAGTAATATTTTCTAAATATTATTGTGTTTTAGTAGATTCCTATCTAACTAATTTGGTAGGTACCTAATCAAAGGAACGTGAACATCGTTCGTTGACCTTTTCTCACTCGCCTCGCCTCGCGATGACGGCGCGGCGGCGGCGGGGCGCGGCGGTACAGTGCAGTAGCAACCCTGGCGAAACGCCTGGACGACAGAGGGGCGTAACGAGGTGAAGGGGGAAGTAGGTATATAAATGGCGGCGTTTGGGACTAGATCAAAGAAGAGTCCTTTCTACGTAGTTATTATTTATTCTTATGCCCGTACCCTCTAGCGGAAAGAAAGGAGAATAACCCATTACATTTGGCTTTACAAACGAATTTCATCATGAATCGTTCGGTAAGTCCGAATTAAAATGCACAAACACATATCGAGACAAAAGCTACAAAAATGCTAAAGCATCTAGAATCATAAGGCCATCATAACTGGTTATTCCGATCCATTTATGGCCATGTAATCCTATTGTACGGGGATGCCTTTGGATTTGTGTGCCTTTATACAATGTGATACATTGAGTTGAATCTGAGTTTTTACAACGAAATCAGACGAGTATTTAATAAAAGTACAATAAAATATAAAAACAAATATTCGTTAATACATTTTTCACTTATACGATCAGGTTATTGAAGATTATTGAAGATTAGTATATATTTAAAATATGAATTAAGTATTTAATATATTATAAGATCTCATAGTTGAAGAAACCTTGAGGGTAGGTAAGTATGTACAGATGAAATTACGAAAGACGAGGAATAGCAAATAAAACTTTTGCATAAAAGAATTATCTACGAAATCTCCTAAATCGCAAGTGACAATCTTTTTGTCTATTTAATGGGTTTTTAAAGGATAATAAAAAATATAAAACATAACTAAGCAATTGATCAAATGAGATGAGGAGATGTAAAGAAGAACATTGAGAGTAGACCAAGGCAAAATAAGGACACAGTAGCCAATAATTTAAAATCCTTTCCGAATAAACCGCACTGTATCAACCACATCTCAAAATGTGTTCAATCATTAATTTCACCTTTAATTGAACGACTTGCGATTTACAACAAAAACTTGATGTTTCTTCGAATCTCGTATTAAAGTGTACCGATCGCGGACATCTTGAATTTATACGTTCATAAAATTCTTTTGTCAAATTTACGTCGAGTTCCGAATAAAGTGGCGGTGGGATTCTTTACGGAAATTATCGGTTTTTGTTTTTTCTACCGGTTATTATGTTGACGAAATATCGGTTGTTAAGGAATTGTAAGCTCGGTTAGGGACCATTGACGAATTGTTTTTATTTATTGAGATTAGCCTTATTTATGATACAGTTAAGGTACAAACAAACTGAACCCACAGCACGTCAAATACGCGATGCATTATTAGATCTGGACTTTTGAATTTGTAGGAAAACAGATGGCCTAGCTATAACGCTATACACTATAAGTACTCCACGAGATAGTTCTATAGTCTGAGTCCACGATATCCGACGTTTTTCACAATTCGCCTCGTACGTTGCGTGTTGTGAGTTTATTCTTTTTCTACCTTTAATTACAACTATACATTCAACGCAAATAGTAGTAGACAGAGTTAGATAGACTCAATTATCTCTATTATAGGAATGCTTTATTACCATGTCGTCAAAATTATATCTTAGGTTTTCGACGATCGTGTTCAGTTTCGCGTTCAGTTCACTCATTAGAATGACGTAGACGGGTTAGTTTTAATTACATCACAACGCTGACTGTACCTTTAAAATAAATTTAACTTTAATAGGTAGCTTTGAAGCTTCCAGTTAATAGGTAACCTAGTAAGTAAGTGATACTTGTATTACATCTAAGCTATGCCTGAAATAAAATGAAAGCACAACCGACCATCGACAATTCGTCCATAGAAAAAACAACCTTCATGATTATCTTTACCATCGGCTACCAATCCAGTTTTCTATTCATTAGTAGCCAACTGTGTTGCCGCGGCCTGAATTTCGGTAACTGCCTTAACATTAATAATTACTTCTCAAAATAATGCTAAGTTCGATGCACGACGAAGATAAGGTACCGTCGGTAAAGCTACCAGATCTCTTACACTAGGGTTGGGACTGACCGGTCTTAAGATTTATCGATAAAAGACCGGATGGTAGTTGAAAATTATCGAATTCGAAATATGAAAAGTTTGATTTCATATCCGGAATTTATAAGAACAAATCTTACTAAACACAAATAAAAGATCTGTTTGTTTTTTCCCCGTTGATTTTACTGCATACTAACTCTACACTACTTGATCGTCAACATTTCGACTAAGAGTCGAATGTAGCTTTTGCCAATTTTACTGATCGGTATTTTTTAACGATACTAATTATTAAAAGCTCAATTGAAAGAAACAATAGCTTTCAATCAATCCGACTTTAAGATAGTGCTACTGGTTTATTACTTGTCTATGAACTTCACGACATCGGTTCGATCAATACAGACGATTGCATGCTGCTTCTGTTAGACTTATAGCTCTACCAAAATAGCTGTGATATTAAATAAAACAGAGGTCTCCATCCAGCTTCCCAATTACAATTGTTCATAATGTTATGTCTATACAGTTTAGTTCATTTTGTTTGTTTCAGTTTATAAGTTTAAGTATCCATGAATTAATATGTATCGCTTAATTCATGGATATTTAAACTTACAAACTGAAACAAACAAAACCATCCATACTACCCTTTTGAAGCGTTCGTAAAGTGAGCGTTTAACTTAATAACCCCAGTCATATGATACTAAGTCTCCAGTAGGTAGTGGTTCAGACGCTCTGTTCACAGATAAGTTGTTGGAGCTATACCTACATTTGCTTCTGTTATTTCAGAGTGACATTAGTACGAACATGCTTTGTCATGCGTAAGCAGTTATATACTGTGATCATTGATAAAGTTCGTACTTGATGAAGTTGGTTGAAGCAATTCTTAATTGACCATAACAGATCCACCAAAGACACGAAAACAAAAAGTTGTGGGTTAGATTCCCGCTGGACCAATGCTTATATGATCTGCAAGATCAAAATAATCATTAAATTATCTAAATTACATTAAAATCAATAATTGTTCTATTAGAAAATAAAATAATTAGTCTTCTTCTTGCAAATAAAAAAATCAATAAACGTATGCGTTCATGTTAGAAACACGTTATTTCCTATCTTAAATATGTTTCAAGCGTTATCTATGAATATTTCTAATTTTGATCTATGTTGCATCTATTACTTTTAATTAATTTCGTGCCGTGTCAGGATCAATCACAGATTAGGTAGGTAGCAGATCAGATAAGTCATCGTTGACACGACATTATGTGTGTAATATGTGTGTGTGTGCACGACTGCACGTGTGTTGATTGTATTGATTTATGTTGGTATCACTGTTTCAAATTATGCAACAACATTTTATTAATTTTTAAACACCCAACGAGTCTTTGGAAGCTATTGCAAACTTACGCTCAAGGATTTAAATGAATAAAAATAGTAGCATATTCAAAAAAGTCTAATATGCAACTATTTAATTGATGTAAATATGCAAAAAGAAAGGTCTTCCAAAGATATTCCTTTCCCAACCCTATTACCCCACCTTATCCAATAGAACAACAGAGTTTGAAACCAGTAGATTTTTGTCAAAGTGAACAAAACCATGCAATCGAATTGTTTATCAAATCAATTAAATAGATAGCCTTACATTGGCTTATTTACATAAGCAAACATGACCAATTAAAGTTATAACTATTAATTCTTGATAAGCACTTTAGGCTCTTCAATTTTATGACACATTTTATACATTTTTCTTATACGGAACTGTGTGATCCCGTGTCTTTTAATAATGTGTAAAACAAATAAATTTTGCATCAAGAAATGTACCTACTTATAACAATAAATAACATAATGTGTAGATAGAGTTCCAATGTTCCAATAAACATCGATCAGGCTTTCAAAGACTTTCATTTTACGAAAGTTCATGATTCAAGACATGACCTTAGTTATTTAGACAAGCTTGCGGTGGAAAGCTGTTTTTTCTAAGACTCAAACGCTAAGATAAATTCAGTATTTAGTTTTTGCTATAAATTAGATGGTCCAGCTTCACACTAAATCCATACATAGAAAATTATACGTAAGTATAATTACTTGCAACCGCCGGAGGCACTTACGGTACTCGTGATCTAAATGTCTGTCAGATTCTGATTAGAAATTTCGGTTTGATGGAAAACAGTTATTAAACGTCAATTATTGGCCGCAACTTTATATTTAAATAACCTGATGTTTTTCGTATAACTGTGTGCGCATTATTCTAATAAGCTGTTATAAATTTCAACTTTTTCTGACATTTTTTGCCTGTTCTATTCAGAGTTGTAAATCTTTGGTCTTTGTTGTTCTAAATTTGAAAATGAGATTCTTACTTTTGAAGTAGATAAAGTAGCTGTTTCTCATCGGTATCAATGAAAACGAACGAATTTCCAAAAATGAACGATTTAGATTTCGAATTGTTTTCGATAAAGTGACAACCATAGCTTTGTGAGTGTTGCCACTTATACCCACTTATCTGTAAGTCACCTTACAACTTATAAATCTATGAATCGTTATAAACACAAAAATATGAAAATGTAGTTTTCAAGTGTTTGCTGTGTTCGTAAATCCAAAGATCAATACTACGAGTAGTCTTCATATAGATATTTGTTATTCTCAATAATGTCATCGGAAATCTAAATATTGGCTAGGTAGAGATACAATACAAAAGTAATGTTAGGCAAGACGCTTTTAATTTAAGCATTGCTTAAAATCTTAAGCCGTCGTGTGACTTGTTGATGACAAAAGAGACAGTTTAAGTATCATAATACCTCTTATTATGTAAGTAACTTAAGCTTGTACTGTCAACTCTAGAGAGTAGATAGGTACCTTGTACAGACAACTCTAGAAGTTGGTGCTTACAATTTCTGGCATTTATTTTAGTATTTTTTCTCATTAAAAAATCTAAACAAAATGACTTTTAACCTTACTTAACGTAATGATTGCTGATATAGCTAGATGTTTTAGCAAATTTCAATTCGGTCAAATTTCAACTTTTACTAGGGAGGCCTAGTAAAAGTTAGATAACGTCTTTGTCGGTAAAATTACGATCTCTAATAACGTACTTACAACCGGCAATCAAGATTACATAAAAATAGAAAACATTACGTCCGAAACAGGATTTTGAATATCGAACGCCAAAAAAACAATACTCGGTCATTATCTGATTCTAGCTAGCCAGTTAGGTACTGATCAAATCAAACCTCACGTATGTTGAGGAATTTCAAATAGAGAACCCAAAAAACCATTATGATTGATTGTCAACCAATGACAATCGCTGCTATTTAAATTTGAATTTCGAACGGGTTCTTTTCCTGTTGTACGCTGCCAGCATTTCCATAGGAAAACACAATAAGCGATTATATTGAAACGATTTAAAGTTTATTGTTTTCTAATAATAATCGTGCGTCAACTAGCGTAACTTGGCAAGCGTTTAATTTTACGACTTTGTTTGAATTGTATCTACCCACCCCCCTAGGTTTTTTCCTGAAATACATAAAAGGGTCATTCGTATTAATAAACATTTATGGAAATCATTTTTCAATAGCTTTTATGCATCTGGCCAAGCTACATTTTAAATATAGAGCAAACTCAAACAGTTAAAACTTTGATTGTTAAATTTTGTAATCTCAATAAATACCGCCTAATATCCGCCTTACAGGAAAGTAACCCAATATTACTTACAAGGCATTCAACTTAACCATTCAACCGCTTAAAGCCATATGTTTATCTTAAAACTACGGTTGTGTGCGTGCCTTCATCTGTGTGGGTGTCGTAAGTACGTAATTAAAGTATGGAAATAGTAATATTCGTTTTGAAGTGTTTTTACTATAAAACTCTCGAGTGCCTGGGAACACTCTAGTGTCAATGACCTACGTTTTTTTCTCCCCTTCTGTTATAATAACAGCTCTGTTTACCGAATAGCGTCTGTTACCTTTTTCAAATTTGGAATCTACAAAGGAATATTTCTTGGAATAATGATTATAACCGTTTGCTTAGATGTTTTCATTCATAGATATAAAATATTTCTCTATGGTTCAGTTGAATTTGAGCAGAAATCGGTTTCATTTCCAAATCTGGAAGTCTTTATACGTCAATCAGATTCTTTTGTATTATTCAAATATCGAATCAGATTGAATTAGGAATACTTTAAGGTCAGTAAGTCTTGTTAGTCCTCATTGTATTCATGTTTGTAATTTATCATTTTGATTAGCGAATTCGAAACACAAGTTTTTAACATGTACAGTAAAACGGTACAAGATTGCCCAACTAATTTGACTTTGCCCACCACGGTACTTTTTTTAAAATTCTTAGTATTATCGAGAATGTTCTAGTAGCTTTTATTTCTTATTTATTGGTAGAATTCTGAATATGTCACTGACAACACTAAATAACCGACTGTTGCTAATTTCACTTCAATTGACTGTCAGTTGATGTCAAAGTTGGTGGTGTTTTTGGCGGGTCAAATTTCGTTAAAAAAACTTTATTGAAAAACAGTACTTGCAGTTGCAGCAGGCAAGTAATTATTTTACCACTATAAGTTTATAACAAATAAACAATAACTGTCGAATATCTGACGTGAAACTCTTTTTAAACTCGAAAATATTCAGGTGGGCAATGTCAAATTACTTTTTCTGGAGTACTGTTTACGACTTTGCCCACAAAAATACTGTTGTCAGGGTTGTCACTACGACGTTAAATTAAAATTGATTTTTGTATGTCCTATTATTAGTAGGTCTGTTGGTATCTATCTAAACACCTATTAGACGACCGTTGTGGCGCGTTGGGCGAAGGTCCGCCTGCGACGCAGGAGTTTGCGGGTTCGATTCCCGCCTCGGAACAAATTTGTGTACGATCTGCAGAAATTTGTTCCGTTAGTCTGGGTGTTTTCTATGTATAATAAAAAATATGTATCTATGAAATGTATTGTATTAAGTATATCAGTCATCTAGTACCTATAACACAAGCTCTGCTTAGCTTGGGGCTAGATGATGCTGTGTGGACTGTCCGGAATTATTTATATATTTATTTTATTATGAGAAAGTATTTAGTTTTCAGTATTTATTTATTTCAATTCCTCTTTATCAAATAATGTAATGAAAAATTTACCATTTCTACAGTTTTTTTTGTAAATTAATGCCTTAATTTGTGCTATAAGCTAAATGAGGTACTTACCTTATTATTAATATTTTTTTTTGTAACAGATAATAATAACCAGCGTTTTGTTAAAGCAAAAAAGCTATAATTAATGTTATGCTTATTTTCAGAATGAACAACAAAAAGTTACAACCCTAGTACATCTTTTTATTTGTATGAAAATTGTCCAAAAATTATTTGTGTCTTTGCCCACTCAATTTAGGCGATTAATTTGCTTGCTTGAACGTTTCATATTAAGATATAAAGTAACATTGATTTCCCATATTGCTTGTTCCTTAAATCTTGAGATCATACGGTCAAAAGTACCGGAATTACGATTTTTTTTGCAAAATGGGCAAACTTGTAAGTTTTTGTTTTATTTGGCCCGCTCTCTAAATTATGATTTTTTACACATACCGTCCCATTTTATTCGACTTTTAATCTTTTATTTGCAAAGAACAGTATTTATTTATAATAATGTAGCGCAAACATAATTTGAACTATACATACTTTTTAAATTATTTAAACTTGAACCACTAAATCCAAGAAAATTGGGCAAAGTTGCACTGTTTTACGGTACCTACTTCAAACAAAAACCGATCGTTTTTTGTGCACCAACCTAATTTCGCATTGCCAAAGGATTTGTGGCGAAATTAACTACGACTGTTAGTGAGACCATTAATCTAACTTGGTCCAAAACTGTCTGTTAAAAACTTGTAAAACCGTGACGTAAAACGCCTGAGGTCATAATTATTTTAGAAACATTTAAAATTTTGAGTTCTGACAGATCATTTTGGACCTTGAACGGGCAGGTTAAATAGTACCTACATAAAATTTTCGAATCATTATTACTTACTATACCCAATATGTACGCAATGAGACAGGTCACAGGTAGAAATGTTATATCACTTCCTACCCAACTAAAAGTTGCCTGAAAGAAAACAGATAGCGATAAGAGCACTCTTTGTATAACTTAATCTGTATTTAAATTTTAATTCCTGTGTTTCTGTTTTTGGTGTGCAATGCAATAAAACATAGTTGTGAAAATTTCCCTAAAGCGGGTTTTAATTTTTTTTTCGTTTTAAGTAGGTAGTTACTTAAGGTCATAATTCAAGTTACACAACTTTCAAATTTGAACTTCGAACTCTTCATTCAAACATTTGAATAGAGACGATAAATCAATCGAAACGTTCTCCATTCGTTCAACGAACCAAACAAAAATAAACTAGTACAATGTATCATTCACTCACACCAATCCGCGGTAATTGAGAATAATGATTGAATTCCATAATAATACTTTAAAGTTTACCACGAAAATAGCTTTCGAGTTTACAATACCATCGAAGTAATCATTATAAACTTTATAATGACAAATAATTGTAAAAAGATAATGGCATAAAATTGTACGGCGAAACGTTTTCATTTGAAATTCGCGTGGCGAGCTCGCCTTTTTATTCGAATTTGGAATCATGTATGCTCTATTGTGTAGTAAATGGAATTCCTTGAAATCTACATTGCGTACCTATTATTTTGTTAACGTGTCCATTTTGTAAAGGTCTTATTTTGTACAGTCGTGGTTTCTCTTAGCAGGTCTTTAAAATTTGGTTGAGAATAGTAGAGATTGAGGCAAACTGTTCCTGGCAATTTATTTTGTAGAGATCGGTAGATAAATTTATATTTTTTGCAAGCGATGTAGTTAGTAAAAACTTATAGATTACACAATATCGACCTCATTTCAACGTGATTCAAGCAAACAAGTATTTTATTGGCAAATTAGTGTAATAAAATCGTGAATTGCTGTTAAAAGTCATTTATTTGATTTCCGCACTAATTGGCGCATTCTAGTTATCTACCACCAACATCGTAAAAATAAAAGTTGTTTCGTTGAACTTTTTAAAATTGGAACCGATTTGGAATGCCAAACTAATATGAGCTATAAAGGAAAAGGTATATGTCTGATACAGAAGTGTAACTTAATTTCCATGTAATTTAAAATTTTCTTGTGTCTTCCATGTATGGAATCCATCCATACAAACTGTCACGACATCAATATTTGTTGCAAAAAGAGCAGGACTTTATTATGTCGTGTGCAAAAGTATAATTCACAGTTATTGTAATAACCAGTAGGCAACATAAAATGTATGTCTCTAGGAATGTGTGAGTGTTTGTCTGCAATCGGTCGTACGTGATTCGTTTTACAATAAACAATGGCTTACACCGGAAATTTATGAATTTAAATTAGAAAGTGTTAGGAATTTAATGGCTACAATTCTAAGTAAAAACCGCGCGACGTCTTCCTGGTGATCTGTTTTATAAATATTGAACAGTTTTATTGTCTGTACTCGAATCTAGTGTCTGATGGTATTAAATTAGTTATGTTTCCTTTTTCCTTTTTGATTTAATGGATTTTGGGTTAATGACGGGTATTTTTATTTAGTAAGTATATAAAATTTCGAAAGTTTTGCTTAAGCCGGAAATTGAATTAAGTTTTTATAAGCTTAGGTATTTTAGAAACTGTAGAGGTACAATGCGTGTTTTGGGTTACAGAAATAAAGGCACATTTCAATTTATTAAGAGCATATACCGAGTAATGCAAAATAATGGAAAACATTTATTAAAACAACAATCTAAACAGTAAAATAAAGACACCCCAAGGAATAGATAGATTGAAAACACTTTATTATACCACACAAAGGTAGAAAACAGAATACAGATAGAAATGTTAAGAAAAGAGGAAGTATAAAGAGCGGCCTTATCGCTTTGAGTGATCTCTTCCAGGCAACCTTCGGATGGACTGGAGATGAAGGAACAATAAAGACGGTAGTACTTGTATAAGTATAATATTTATAAAGTTCTTATAAAAGGACCCTAATGCTGGGATAAAAAGGTTTGTAAGTTGTTTCTAGGTTGTTTTACAGAAATCGGTGGTTTGTAAACCGATATCGCACATTACATAATACATACCTTTAGCAACCTATGCCTAATTAGGGTACACATGACAGCTACAAGGCGTGGCCTCATACACAGTGACACACACATAAGCAGTAATTCTCCTTTGTATGCTAAACAGTGAATTATCTAGCCACTCGAAATTGTAATCTCGAAACTGGTATGGAATTTCTTCATCTTCTGTTTATATTATAATGTGCATGTTTCGGATTTGTCAGATTTGAATTTCGAGCGGACTCTCCTTCCTGATTTTTTGAAAGGTTTAAAAATGGAAGAAATTAATGAAATGAAACTATGGTAGGTAACAGATTTTATGCTAATAGGCAAGTATGTAAAAACTAAAGAATGTAATATCTCAAATCCGTGACGAACGATTTATGTGGCTAAATAACTTTAATTTGTCTTTACACCAGTTTTTCTACTCTAGTTGTAATAAGTCGATCTTTTACAATCCATCTGTCAAACATTTCAACAATTAGAAACGCGTTTGTCACTAATACCAATTGTTCAAAACCAGTTGTAGCTAGATCAAAAGTATTGCCATAGATTAAAAACAACTAAGACGATTAAGTGTAACGTCGTGTGTGGTGAAATTTAGAATGTTTTGAAATGCCCGTTTAGAAAACTAATCTATGATAGCCAGCATTATGATGAAACAAGGTTTGGTTCCCTCTTCTAAATTTGAAATTTTCTTTTGAAGCTAGATCTTGATGTGGTACCTATGTGGTTGGCAACATTGAATCTTATACAGGGTAGGTAAATCTTTTTCTGAAAATTAAAGTCTAATAGGCTTGTACATAATATAGAGATGGCATTTGTAGAACTTTTTCAAAGTTTTAGTTTAAAGGTACTCGGAATATCCGTAACACATGGAAAGCATAGCTTTCAAATTAACAAAAATTCACGGAATAAAAGTTCTGAGGACACTTAAAAAAAATGTCGTCTTTTGAGAACCTTCTCCTTTTTAAAGTCGGTTGAAAATGGCTGCCATCAGAAACCCTGCCAATCGTATCAACTATTTCCAAATAATAAACAATGCCCCATAAAGCTCTGTGCCCGCCGTATTAACATAAACACCTAAATATTTACATAAAAACTTGGTGACTGATGATTCTGAGGACTCAAGTGGATGGAGTATCCAATGATGTCATCATTAGGGTACGTGACTTATTCTGGTTTCAATGTTTTATAGAAAATAGATTTGTATTTATGATAACATTGTGTGGACTCTACTTTGATTTGCCGATCGAAAACTAGACAGGTTTGGTATAAGAAACATTTGAATGCCCAATTCTTTTGAATACTTTTTTAAAATTAAATTATTACAACAATACTGTCATAAAATTTTAGCGAATACTACAAATGAATGTTGGATATGCAGATGGATTGATAAAATGAAATCTCACTACAAAAAATAAATTTTCACGTTCCATTTTTAAAATACCCTCGCTCACTGTTTCTGTATTCAAACATTTTAATAGGTAAGTAGGTGTATACACTACGTTATTTTATTATAATTGAATACGTAATGTATTTATTGTTATATTAAATTCCATTAAAATTCACTGCACAATTTGCAACAGTCAAACGCATTTCAACATGTCCGTCTGTCACTCTGGCCTTCGCTGACAGGAAAATAGCGATTCAGTTGGTGGAAAACTGAGGATTTAATATTTAAATGGCGTCTTCTACCTGACTATCCTGGAATATTACGTTCATAGATATTATTCTTAATCTGGGCATCGTTGGTAAGCGTCCAACAATGGAAATGGGTCTCGTATTGATAGCAACCGCTAAACAGAAAAATAGCTTCCGTTTTTATCGGAAATTGGGAAACCTGACCTGGAGAGTTCGAAATTTAAAAACCCACAGCTATACAATATTTTTAAATAATAAATTCGATAACTCACTGTTGTACTTAAAGGTTAAGTTATACCACCCTGTACCATGACTTACAACTAAACAATTAAAACCTCACACGTTCTTATTTCAAACTTTTATTTTATGACATTATTTTTATTTCATACAAAACAATCCATTCTCTCTCCTATTCCACACAGATAAAGCTTAAACTCATATGCAATATTAAAATGAAGTTATTCAAGAGCTCCACATTATGGAGTGGGCTTCTCAGAATTTAAGGTCTTCATAGTGTTATTATAACAATTTTTGCCGTGTTTACATTTAAGTGTTGAGTTACTGAGATTAATTTATTAATTCGAAGATTTGTGCGTAGGACACTTGGAATGTTCCAGTAGCTCGTGTTACATGGTGGTCTTTGTCTGGATATTTTGCCTATTAAAGATTGGCGATCCGATTTCAATCTGTTTGCTAACCAGTGCTTTTTAAAATAAAAAAACTTTAGGTGCCTAACAAAAAGCCAGTGCTCATACCTATTTACTTTCTTATGTGGTTTTGCTTTATAACAATTTAAAAAAATACAAAAATTCTTTATTGCACGCCAAAGTATATAAAAACAGGACAAGAAAAAAATAAATAATAATTTGTACAATGGGCGGCCTTATCGCTATGAGCGTTTTTATTATTGTAACTTATTCCCATTTTAATCAAAGATTCAAATTATTGGCATTATTTATTGAATGTTCATTACTTTTCTTGAACGTTTCTAAAGTGCAATTAAGTATGGGCTGCGCAGACGCCGATCTTGCATTTTTCAGTCTACCGAGACAGCGCATTAACTTACAATAACAAACTCAACACATTGCTCAAATTCCTTTTATATGAGTAACTGGTTTCCAATTTCATAAACATAAATCGTACACAATTAATAAAACATCAAACTTAACTACTTACTTCGTTAAGGATTAAGGCGAAATTCCAAAAACTAATTTACCTCAACATCAAAAATATGAATAATTATCCGAAGAACATAAAACGGTTCCCGAACAATAAAAAAGTCAACGTCAATTTGGAAACGAATAAAAAACGCAGAACACTCGCCGAACACATTTACATCTCCTAATAAATCTTTGAGCACAAAAATCTTGGTCGAATATACAAAAAGGGAAAAAATCACGAAGCCAGTAGTCGAACCGAAAAAAGGAATTAAAAATTCAAATAAAAGAACGTATTCCTTAAGATAATGCTTATTCATCCCACATTTAAAATCAAATTTTCAAATAAAGAACTGCGGCGGTCGATCGAGCGCGTAGAATGAAAGAGAAGCAAATAGATTGATGCTGTATGTGGAAAAGAGATGGAAATCTTATTATGATTGACAGCTGAGAACGGTTAGCCTTGAAATATTTGAAACATTATATTATTACAAAGTACTCTATCTTCCATATTAGAGTAATGCGGACATCGTACAATAACTTTGTTTCCTTTTTAGTTTCGCTGTATTTTGGTCTCAATTAGCAATAAAATAAATAAAGTATTTAGTTATTAGCGAAATGGTATCGATCATTTAGTTAGTTTATTAGGTGTTCAAGTTAGTACCTAATGTGTAGAAAATCATTTAAAGTTTTGCACTCACACAAAACTTGGATGTCAAAAATATTTCTAGATTTCATGGTTTTCCTTGACAAGACGTTAACTAGCTAGAAATGTCCGTTTCGCCCGAGCGCATCACTCATTACTCGTATGTATAATAATGACGAACGACTAGAGATACATTTTTGGGAACGTCGAGTTTCTCCGGAACACGTTTTAAATCATATTTCGAACGCTTTTTGAATTTAGAACGTTGACTTTTTATTTTCTTAGATAAAGATTCGGTGTGGTGATTGAATGAGATGTGAGTTTTGAATGTTGAGTTCATTTATTTGGAGAATTATAGTTTGTTTTTGATGTATTTATATCATAAGTTACAATGAATAGTTTATCAAGCTAGTTGTTTTTAATTTAATAGCATTGATGTCTACATTTCTCTTGGTAATAACGTTTTATAAGTATTACTAAAATGTGCGACAGCACTATGTATAACTTGTATTTTTTCTTTCAAAATTTCTGTTTAGTAAAATCTGATACTCAAAAAATTTATTGACACCTTTTACCGCCTTTTGCATAAAATTACATCAACTAAAATTTTAAAAGCTAAAATTACTACTCGATGTGTCTACTGTCTAGGCTACAACTTTTCATTATAATGATTAATATCTTGACATTCCGTTAGCCAATTAGAATTACGTCGGTTATAATTTAATTGCTATAACATACAGATTTATTCATTTGATACTTGGAATTTTTGACAACTCCTAATAAGTGTAGCATTTACGTAAGTAACCTAATTAGTCAAATAAAGATTTTGTTAGGTCTCGATTTTGTCTTAAGGTTTTTTTTAGTTTATAGTTTTAGTTTATTTATTTGCACCATAGGAACATACAGAACACTTGGTATAGTCAAGTTTACAGTAAATTTTATTTTAGTCAAATTTACAGTAAATGTAAAGGTTGTATACACACCACAACAAAAGTAGTAAAGTGTATTGATAGAAAAAATGAGGTATTTTACCAAAAAATTTTTGGTTCCTTCGACTTAAGCACCAAAATTTGCTAGTGACATAAAAATCGTCGTTTTATCTAATCTAGTTCATAAAGTGACTACAAATCCGGTTGAAAGCCTAGCTATTAAATAAAAATTAACAAGTCTACGATAGCGAGGTTCTAAATAAAAAAGTAAAACAACGGTTTAATTGGATAATAGGCGAAAGCTCGCGTGCGCTTCCGTTCTCTCGCAGAGCTACGAGTCTCGTAGAGCCTCTACGAAAACCGTAGCACATACTTTTACTGATTTTTTGTTTTCGAAACTTTTTTTGTCTTATTTTCTTACTTTGTAATAGACGACCACTTAAATAGGACAAGATTTTGACGTGCATCAATCAAAACGTAAATCCTTTTTTTATTATAAATAAAAATAACAAAAGTTTTTTTCTTTTGAAAGGGATTATATTATTGGCTTGCATGAATCCATTTTAGTTAAGTATAATCAAATTAATTAGTTTCTCTTAATAATTTGATTATAACTAAAATGGATAAAAACCTAACTTCACTCTATTCTACTCTATCAGAAACCATTGAATTTGAAAGCTATTCGATATTTGAATATTCAAATCTGACGTTGATAGTTTTTATTGGTGACTTTACGGCCTATTAACGATTACTTGTCCAATACAAGTGCGCCTTTGAGTTATTGACTTCCGACTTGAGGATTTCAAAATCGAATAAACAACATTTTGTAGATTTTATGACATTATTTGACATACAATTAATAATCTTGCTCAGTACACTATTCTAATTTTGTGAATGTGTTTTTTTAGTTCTCTACTTAGTACATACATACAACATAATATCAAACCGGTTGATGCAATGTGTTTTTGGCCTCATCGCGTACGTACGATATTTAAAAGCTAAATTATTGTTCTCGTTTATTACAACATTAACGGCTTTATTGATAGGGTTAATTCAAATTTATAGGTACATTATCTAATTCCAAAGTACCGCATTCGGTCTGGAGTGTCTCTATTATAAATCGATATTTTAATTTAATTAAATCGATCGCGTAGGCGACTCTATTTCTTATCTGTTTCCCAAACGTAAGTGATTCCGAAATCGGCAAGTTTTGTTTTTTAATTTATTACCCGCCTGCGGCGTTTTTAATACTTCATAGTTATAATTATGTATTTTAATTCAAAACACGTGTGTAGGTCGTTATAAAATTATTGTTGTTTCACCGTAATACCTACTTTTGGTCTTGATGGTATAATTTGTTTTAAATTCTATTCTGCCTATTGCCTGTTCACCTACCTAGTTGTAATATCGAAGATAATTTGACTTATCATTATATTAATTAAGTATCAAATATTTTTTGTGTGTAATTATTAACATTTGCCAAAACATGTTGATCTTGTTGATTCCATATTTAAAATGTTTCGCTCGTAAGTTAGATAGTAGGTCCACTATGATCTTACAAATATCTTGCAAAGTTCGTTCTGAATTCAAACTAGTAGTGATTGCAATGATATAAAATCATCGATAAAAAGTTTTGTAACTTATATCGACCTTGTATGTTAGGCAAAGAGTTGTCCTTACAGTACAAGCTATTGTTGTTCAAAACTAGAAACTCTTTGTGAAATCGAACTTATAATTGAGGTTTTTAAAAGGTCAGGAAGTTAATTAAATCGTTTAATCAACCATTTGAAAGGAATGTGCAACTTTAATACATAGATTACGATCATGTTAACAATAAAAATAATAGATGTGCGATGAAGAACAATAACAAATATTAGTTTTGTAAGATGAGTACTGAATTAAGGTGTTTTATTTGATACTAGATGCGCCCCGCGGCTTCGCCCGCGTACCAGAGTTTTTTTCATACAAATTTCAGAAATTTATTGCACACTCCCTAGAGGTTATTTCGTAAAAATAAAAAATACATGTGTAATTATTCAGTCCATAGTTTATTTATACCAAGTTTTGAGAAAATCGAACCAAGCAATAATAATTTTCCATACAAACTTTACCACCCTATTTAATCCCCTCAGAGGTTAAGTGTTAAAAAAATTGTTACTATGTGTTATTCTAGGTCCTAAACTATCTACTTACCAAATTTAATTTGAATAACTTGAATACTTACGGAGATTACTTATAACAAACATTCACTCAGACTTTCCCATTTATTATAATAGTGAGATTCATATAATTTTGAAATCAGTAAGGGAGTTATCAAAGTACTAAATAAATACTATTGGATAAAATTAAGAGGCTAATTTCAATGGTTGAATCGTAATTAATCCATGATTAAATGGGATTCCTCTTTTATATTCAACATTTTCATTACCTTCCTTGAGTCTGAGCACTGAGTGTATAAATGCTTAGGAAATTTAGCAATCTACAACCGTTTATATAATTAAGTATACATTACGAAGTCCATGCATTCGCTCTATTAGCTGTATCGATATTAATAATCCTCGTGTGTAATTGTCACGGTTTTATTATTATTGGATATTGTTCCGGCCAAGGCTGGACCGAAAATGGTGCGGTTTTGCATTTATGGAGGTTCTTAACTCCCTCCACGGTATTGCTTATACGTGTTGAGGATAAACGTAGCCCTTTGAAGGCTTCTGGGCCATGACGTCATATTTTCTGTTATAACTAGCTCAGACTTAATTTGTAGTAAAAAATATATGACATGATAATTCAACTTCTTATTTAATAGAAAACTAATAGGTATCATTCGATCTCTTAATTAAAATATTGAAAGGTGGTCAGACGTATGTAAAAATACATATAATTCCGATTGTTTATCGGTAAATCTCATCACTAGATGTCACATCCCAAACAAATCGACACGCGACATGGACTGTCATGTCACGTGTAGGTATGACTAGTGAAAGCTAATTCGATTTTTAAATGTTTTTGTTCCTATTCTTATTTTAGTTTCTTTGTGTGTTGTCATTTAGAATGTTTTGAATTTTTTAAAGGAATGATTTCGGAGCTGATTTCTTATGTCCATCTGTGCGGAGTACATTACACACCAAAATTATAATAACGTTAAATCTTACGTTAAATAAACTTCAGTCATGCTAATGATTTAACCAGATCTCGAAATATTTTTTGTTAAACTTGTACACATGTGGTTTTATTAGATCATTCACATTATGATTTTAAAACCGGAGTCAAAACCGGATGAATATCAAAATACTTGTCACACTCTATTGAGTTTCATTACGCATGACGCATAAGTAAGAGCCAACATTTTGAAAAAAAAATGTATACCTACATTGAACTTTTCGAAATAATTTTAACACTTAGCAACTTTAAATTACTGGTATGTAGTAACCTAACGAAAAATAGAAAAAAATACGCTTGTACCAACCTACTACTTTTAAAGCTACGCAACTCTTTGGGCAATAATAAAATAAAAAAGTTTAAATCCGGTCTAGAAATAAAAAGTACCTAGCCAGTTCATTAAAAAGTTAAATATCGAACGAGACATTCGCATTCACGTTAGCTAGTCGGTTTGTGACCCGTACGGAACCGAAGGCCGTATCTTTGTATTAGATTTCAATAAGTAATTGTATACGTTACCAATTTCAACATGAATACACGTTTTTTTCTCGCCTCGGAGCAATCTCGTTTTCTCGAAAATAGATCTAATATGTTGAATATAATTAATTTCATAGCGTTGGTTGATCGATGCGTGATACTCAACGTTTTTTTGTATCATTATTTTTAAATTACAGAGAATTACGTCAGTTAGAACGGCCCGGAATTGATATTAGTTTTACGCGAAATCTTGTATTTGTAGATTTTTTGTAACTTGTTCCGTTCCGTGTATTAAATTTGTTGTTTCATTAAAAAAGTAATTTTGTTAATAATGTGGTATTCATGTGACTAGACGCATTACCTAACGTATTTTATATTCGAAGATGTAAGTTTGCTCAATTTCGTTAACTCGTTTGAACATTAACCAAGCAGTTTACTTACAATGTTTTTTTTTGTTTCAGATGACGCAACTTATCGGCTGATATTGAAGACTGATTAAATAATTTATTTGTTAGGCAATGTACGATCCATGAACCTCTCCAGGTAAGAAAAAAATACATAAAAGTAAGTTCTTAAATTGTTCTAAAAGCATTTTTTCACAAGCCGTATGCACCAGAAGAACCAAGGAATCAAGTTTAGTCAATGCTGAGAAGTTTCGAATTTTATTCTACGATAAAACCTCTACGAAGGAAACTTTAATGCTGTCGTAAACTTAACAAAACGTGAGATTTTGAAAAAAGAGAAATATTCAACTTGTGTCCGATATTTTAATGAACTAAGACAATGGACCAATTTCGGCGAACCCAAATTTGACCTCCGAAAGACACACATGTACTATAATTATTTCAAAAAACAATATTATTTTGAAACAATGAAGAGAGATTTTAAATTGAAAACATTCCACAGTATTCAGCTAATCTTGTCAACAAAAGACTATTGTTTCAAATATGTTTCCAACACATTGTTTCGATTTAAAACGAAAATGAATCACTGTTATGATTTGACACTAAATTGTATTGAGTAATTCGTTTGTTTTAAAAACTGAGATTGACGACCTTTAGTAAGGTGTGAAGCAGGGAGGATGCGGGTTCAAACCCCGCCAACAATTTTCGTATTTTAATATTTTTTTTTCTTTTTATATTATCATCATCATCATCAACCTATATTAGTCCACTGCTGGACATAGGCCTCCCCCAATGAGCGCCATATTAAAGAAACATACAGATTTCACATAACAAAATTGTTTTCATTAATTTTTATTTATAGCTGAAATTTGTTTCCATTTATAGAAAATTACAAAGTAAAGGCCGAGAGTACTTAATTAAGGTGATTTCGCGTCCAGGACTAAGCATAGCTCCGCTACTAGATGGCGATGATTTTCAATTTTGATGTTTTTCACTATTTTCTAATTAAATTGTTCATAATTGTTTAATGGTAATGTATTTGCCGCAAATGGTATGTTGTTTTTTATGTACCAAGCAATTTTTCAAGTGTTGAAAGCATTTAGGGAGCTTGTATTTGGGAAGAGCAAAAAAGATCTTGCCTGTGTGAGTGATCGGCCGCTACGAGTCACTCACACAGGCAAACCCTATAAATTCAGTGGAACTAAAATAACTACTGTTCGAAAAATAACAGAGATAATTAGAGACGCCTTAGGACTAAATATTTTTATATGGTTTCTATTAATTCGCAGTCCGCTCTAAGCTTGCATGATTATGAAAATTTGTTTTTTTCAGAACGGACTCGTTTCAAGTTGTGGAAAGAGTCCAGAATTTGCAATGACTACGGCTATGGCAGCTCATCAGGAATCAATACATGAGAGACTACAACCTGCAGAAGAACCACTATACCTCCACCATGAAACCAGTTGGCCCGAAGCTGATGCTCAAGAAGAATCCAACATGTCACCGTACTACAACATGCCTAAGAGAAACAAAAGGAAGAATTTCAAACCTAGATGTGCACCAAACGCTACAACTTATTCAGATGAATCAAACGGAGGTTCTGACAGTCCTCTTAATGGAAATGACAGGACAACTCCTGATGACGAAGATGAGAAAGATTACGCTAAAATCGGAGTCAAAAACTTTAGTCTCCTCAAAAGTGGAGCGGTTGACTTGAGTAGAAGACTTAGCACGGATTCTAACGAGAACATCGACTATGAAAACAGAATACCTGATGACAAGAAGTCGGATTCCTTCCAGCATTCATACATCCACAGCCTCCAAGACCCTGAGAGAGATAGAACAGTCCTCAACTTCAGTGGGAACAATAAAACCTTTTGTGCCAAAAACCCTTTCGCCATATCCCAGCTTATAAAAACAAACTCACCCCCTAGAAGAAGGGACTCCGATTCTGATGATGATAAGCACCAGGATATTAACGCGAACGAGAGGTTAGAGGGTCAGGAGCCCATGGAGACTGAAAACCAAAATGGAGAAGCTAATAGTGCTACAAATAGGATCCTAAGAGACTATGCGATGAACACGATGAAGGAATTATTAGGGATTTATGGACTTTCTTCAAACGAGGTGGCAGATGCGATAACGGGGCAAATCAGAGCCTTGGAAGCATTGCAAGGTAAGACTTTTAGTAGACTCTAAGCAAATTTTAGATAGTATTTAGATTATTACTGATTTATTTTGTTCTGAATCTGGGTGCTGTTTATGAATAATATGAATATTTCTTGACAAACAATAAAACATGTATCTACTGTTTATTTTGGGGTTGTATGACGATGTGTAGATTATTCCACATAGTTCAATGTTGATTTTAATTATTTTTCTATGAATCATCACTTTGCGTTGGGTAGTCAACCAATTTCACAATTCTAAACACACAGTTATCGCCCTGAGTTTTCTTTATAGCAGAACTACACTAAATTATCAAACAAACATTTTTATCCCCTCTCGCCCATCAATTATTTAATTTAAAAAAACCATGCGTTATTTGGTCGTTTTGCTAGAAAAGGAAGTGTGACCAAATGTCTTTCTAGCTTCTGCGGGTTTGGCTCTGTGATGGATGACGCATTAAGTTAAGTCCTTTTATTTAGAACGATAGATTGTTTTTCGAAACCCAACAAAATATGAGCGAGCTACCCATAGATCTGATCATCTAACGTTACCAAGATCATTAGAATATATTAATTCAGAATATAATTTAAATGGTGATAATTTTATAATCATCGCCATAATTTATGTTTACAGTGTTTGGACTGGTCAAGTGATTTATACTTATACAAAGGTGACATTAAGTTGGAGATTACTTCATTTTGGATAAGTTAAACGCTTTATTACTAAACTAGCCTCTGTCCGCGGCATCGCACGCTTAATTTCTAGGGAAATGTTTCAAGGCTTTTTCTAGCCCATGGCATTTATTGAATAGGCTACTTTTATAATATCTATGTGTACTTTTATAATATCTATAATATCTATGCCTTCCTATGTGTTATTCCAGAGCCAAAACCATGTCTAGTCTAAATTTCAACCCAATCCGCTCAGTAGTTTTTCATTTAAGATTAACAAACATCTATACTTTCAAACAAACTTTCAACTTTTGCAATATCAGTTAGGATAGTCTAGACTAGTACCTGCCCGCGGCTGCACACGCGTTTTTACCAGCATTTTATCTTTCTTGTTTCTGGACTGGTTTCCGCAACTAGGCCACAGGCGGGCCCTTTTTCCGTTTTTATATTTTTTATTTTGTTATACTCGTATCTTATCTGAAAAATTTGACTGTCCTATTATTTACAAATTGATTGAGAGGACAAAATCATTAATTACGTTTACGTACTAACCCCTAGTTATAAGCTTACTAACATATTGGACTATAAGTTGTCTGAAATAAATAAATAATTGTTATATCTTAAGGTAAACCGTTCACGCAATTGCCGCTAAGCCTGAAGAGACGCCATGACTCCGGCGTGGAAGATGGCACAGACCGGAGCATCAGACGGTCTTCATCAGCGACAGAAGACGAAGGCTCCACCAACATTACACCACCGAAGACGCCTGACAATGATATTGAGGCTCAAAGGTAGGTGTTACAAAGTTTGGTATTGACATGGATCAAATGAGCTACCTTTAGACTGTTTGCAACCGTCTGCATTTAGCTCAGTGGTTTCAGTTATATACTCGTTTTAATTTTTTATATTCCTTGATAACAAAAACTAGATGTTTTTTTTTCATTACATTTTTTTTCAAATAGATTAAAAGAAATTTCATAACTTGTATCTAAAAAGGCTTACTTCAAAATATCTGATATTATAGTAAAATAAAAATGTTTGGGACAGGTTTTGATCCGAAATCGAAAACTAAATTCCAAACAAAAGGTAAAAATTTCGTTTTTGCTTACAATAATACATATAAACACCAAAAATCAAAATGATAACTTTATGCTAAGAGTCCTGTATGGCCTAAAGGAATTAGCAGTATGAATTTTATTTTGCCATTATCTATCTGCAGAATGTAGTAGGTGTGAATTTTTTTTTGTTTTAGACAAAGGGCGTTACAAATAATAAATCAACAATCAATGAGGCTGTTCCGCCAAGGTCAAGATGAGGATGGCAGTTCTGATGATGGAGAGCAAACCCTGGATCTCAGCGTGTCAAGAGATGGGGATGGACAGGTAAACCATTTCGGTTTAAAGATTTTTATTTCTCAAAGAACACAACACAAAGTAGTTCACTTAAATGAGAAACACAAAGTATAACCATTTCTTTTTGGATATTTCCTCCAAATTATGTTCAAATTCCAAAAAAAAATTTTTTTTTTCCTTGCTTCATATTTTGGACTCCTTAATTTTTTTTCTTATTACAAATATAATTTCTTCTTATGTAATTAATATATAGCTATTAGCTACCAAAACGTGAAAATTCATCAGTATTAAATTTATCATAATAAAAAACGTTTAAGTAAATTTAAAAAAAAACATTGGTTCTTTAATTTGCAAATTATAAGACTTTTGATTGACTTCAGGAAATGTCAACAACCTCAAGCGCGGGAAACAGCGTTTCGGAATTCGATCAACAAAACCTCATGAGGAAAAACTTGGAGGAGCTAGCTAATTTACAAATGCAGGTAACAACATTTTTTTAATCATTTTTTTTTTTTCAATTATAACTCCCAAAAATAACAGACCTATCTATTCCAAATGCATCCTTAAATATAGATAAAATTATCAAAAAGTATTTTTTTTTTAATTTTTGCCTTTCCTTTTTGACCTTCTTGGAAATAAAGAGCCCACTGTTCCGCGATAAATTCGATATTTAAACACAAAAAATATATTTTACAGGGTTTTTTCCAAAAATCACCAATGGACACAGAAGACTCGCAAGAAAGAAAACTGCAGGCGAGCGGTGAGTTATTTTTTATACATATTATATTGTATTTTCTGTCATCAATTGTCAGAAAACTGTCACTTACGCAACAGTCACATACACAACACTGACATAATTCCGCATTTGCTTAATGAAACGTTTCTCAGTAACCGACTAACGACAATTAGTGCTTATTAGAATCTTCTGACATACTTTTGTTTGCAGTGTTGGTACCGTTTTCAGGAAACTAAAAAGTGAATATGATTTTAGTTATTCAAACTCATTTCTAATCACTACAACTTCATTGTAATTAAATTAGAGATAAATCCATTATAGCACATGCATGCCAAATCAAGAAAAAAAATTCTTACGTCGTCGATGAAAAAGGAATTGGTAGGTTGAATTTGTTTTATAAAGATTCCATATTCAAAATCACGGTTCAAAACCTCCCGTTCTAAATAAAACGATTGAACCTTGGTTTAACAACTTTAAATTCGTAATTCGAACAAGCCAGTAATTGTAGAAACCTCAGCCAATGGATTCAATTGGACCCTGGGAGCCGGACATTACGACACGTTCGTGGCCCTAGCATGAGAGACGATACGCTTACTACACGTTACGATGATCGTCACACTATTGAACTAATATTATAAATGCGACAATTTAGATAGCTAAATAAAAGTTTTTTAATTTATCATGTTAAAACTACAGAACTGGATAAAATTCCGGTTGGATGTATAGGAATATTTTGAAACCAAAATATTTTGAATATTTTGTGTAAATGTAAACTATCGAATATACAATGGGATAGAAATAATATTAAAACGTTTCAATAAAACTATATTAAGAAATGTATTGTCATGGAATAACGAATTTATAGCCAATCTTGTTCTAGAAACAAAGCGTGCGAAGTTGCTGACTGAACCTAGTTTACAATACGTTACGATCTAGCTAGATGATTGACTTTCGAAACGGTTGTAAAACTAATCGTTTAGGGATCGATCGGAAGTTTTATTGTTGGTTTTTGAATGAACACTATCATTTTCTCGACTCATTTTCAAACTAAAGAAAGTATCATATAAAACATAAACAAAACATACGAAATACATCATCATCATCATCATTTTCCGAAGTCCAAAGTGCGTTCAAATCAGAGGCCCGTTCGATATTCAAATAGAGTGACAGTCACACGACAATGGAACAAATCAGCGCACCGGACGAACGAAACTAGACCATTACAGTAAATGGGAAACGGGCCTCGTCCCCACTGGGGGACACAGATTGACTAGATTGCGCAGAATTGTGGGATCATAGAAATACAAGTAGGTACATATTATGTACAAGTTTGTAAGTTCTTTATTATCAACGAAAATTACAATCAAGAAATAGAAAAAAATTAAACTGGTGTATACAATTGAAACCATTGAGCTAACTGTAGACGGTTGCAAACAGTCTAAAGGTAGCTCAATTGACCCTTGTAAGTGGGTATGTGTATTTTGGGGAGGCCTATATCTATCAGTGGACTAATATGGACTAATGATTATGATATTATGTTATGCTTAGATATTTATATAGATGCTGATATTTGACTCAAACTAAGCAAGTCCAAAAATGATTTGCGTAAACTATTGTACTATGTAATTAACAATGAAGACCTACAGTAAAAATAAATTAGAAAAGGATTTACATATTATCCAAGAATACAAACAAATTAGAGTTATTTTATTTCCTATCGCATTAAGGTTGACTAAAAAAATCCAAAAAAAAATTAAAATCCTTTAAAAAATACATCCATTTTATTAATTTCTCAAACATAAACCTATGTGTCAAAAACACCGAAAATCTATAATAAGATGCATTCCGATGTTCCAAATCACACATGATTTGAATAATTTTGAATAACCACCGTAAAAGTGACGGAAAGCACCGCTTCCTAAAAACAGTGCATTCTTTACACTGTAATGTGAAAACTCACACGTGACTAATTTATTCTATGATCAGTTAGTTCGAAGTTTTGTCTTAATTATCGATTCGAGATAAATATTTGATGATATGGACAATGAACTTTACTTTCGAGATTTTATGAGATTTTGAGACATCTGCCTGTAGAAAACGTCTTTTCAAATTTATTCATGAGTCATAGTACTATTTTGGACTAATCTCTTTTGTTTTTTATTTTTAATGAAAATTCAGACATGAAGGACTAAATACAAAAAAAAATCACGAAAATAAAAAAATAAAAAAAATTGAATTTCAAACATAAAGCTCGATAAACATCATTAAACCAATCACAAACCAGACAAAATAATCTCACGCACTAAACTTTTCTGCAATAAAATTCAAAATCATAAAAACATGAACAAATAAATTACTTGAATTGACACACCGATTGTTCGATAGAAGTCATCGATTACCGGTATCTCTTTCACTCTCGTTGGTTGATGTATCTTGCGTCTCGTGTTTTATTAGATTAGGCCTGCGGCTAAGAAGTTATAATTCATATAAAATTTGTTAATTGCTATTATTAAGTTTAGCTCCTTCTATGTTTTGGTTTACGGTGTGATTCTGGATATTTATCAATATTACATCGGTTACTTACGTATCTGTTATAGATGTGAGCTTTTAGAGTTCCACATCGTCAATGGAAACGCTCAAAAATTTGTCAAGATCTTTTGACAATTTCACAATGTTGGTAAGTTAGTAATAAAATAATATTGATATCTATTTTACTTATAATGAGTTCCTTATCACTACATAGTATAAAATAAAGACGCTTTCTCAGACCCTATGTCCCTGTCCCTATGTATGCTTAAATCTTTAAAACTACACAACGGATTTTGATGCGGTTTTTTTAATACAAAGAGTGAATCAAGAGAAAGGTTTATACGTATAATAAAACCGTGCGAACGAACCGGGGCGTTTCACTAAATTAAAATTTTAGTAGTAAAGTAGTAATAAAATAATATTGATTTCCATTTTACTATAATTCAAGTTCCTTTTATTAATAATAATCTGTTCTCTGTACCTACAGACTTGCTTAGCTTAGATTTCTGATAGATATATGTATATAATGTTTAAGTGTATCAGTTATCTAGAACCCATAACACAAGCATTGAGTAGCTTACTTTGGGCTAGACGGTGCTGTGTTGATTGTGCAACATTAGATTTTATTAAAATAACACAGCTTATCAACTGTTTTAAGCTAACAGATTATTTTGAATAAAGGGCATACCAATTATTAGCCTTTGTTTGGTATAGGTACCCTACCGATCTAACATAATTAATTTCTATTTATCAAGGCCTTTAAACTCTTTCCTTGTAAGCTGCCATAAAAATATCACAAAAGCTCAATATTTTTTCTAGATACGGAACCCCAAACCCAAAAACCAACTCTTACAACCTCTCATGAATACATTTAAAACTATAATTACGATTCAAAAAGCTATGTTCTAATTTGGTAGACGAACGACCAATCGATTAATTTATCGTTTTTTTATCGATTACGTCGGTAATAAGGCATTTCTATTCGAATGTCTTTATTCGGAATAATTAGAAGCTGTTATTACCATAATCTTTTTCTGTGTTACAGTTTTTGAGATGGATTTTATTGCAGTAGATGTTAAGGTAATTTTGGTGCGTTGCTAGTTATGACTACAGAGAATTAATATAAATACTTACTTAATAGCATTTTTTATGAATGAAAGTTCATATAGGTATACTTACTAGCTGCGTCCTGTGGCTTCACCCGCATGCAAATTTATGAAAACTTGCCTTTGTTTTATTTCAGACCTAAAAACTACATCTAGGTATACAAAATTTCGGCCCGATCCCTTTAGTAGTTTTATCGTGAAGAGGAGTATTTATCGTGAAGAGTATCGTGAAGAGAGACGTAACAAACATCCATCTAACCAAATTTCCGCATTTATAATATTAGTATGATTTATTTGGTTCTTCTATCCCAGTTTCTTAATCTAGTTGTAGTTTTCTTGTAGTTAACAAAAACAAAATATGCCTATACTTACGCCTTTCCAAAAAGGTATGCTATGTCCTGCTCCAATCAACGGAAAATCTAATCCTGTCCTATTCACACAAATGTCTTCAACACATCCCTAAAATTTAGATTTAGGTTTACAATAAAATAATTTATCTTGTACCAAATAAAGCACATTGACTCCACTAAACCCACAATAATCCATTTGATAGGAATCGTATACAAGACAGAAATTGTTTGTCATAAAGGATGTTGTACACTGGTCCATTCAACGCATATGCTGTTCGCATCAGCCCGCTCTTTTGTTAATTAACTTAGACCCTGCAGCATATCCTCTTGGTGGAACAGGAGACCCATGGAGTCGAAGAAAATAATTCGTAAAAATATTTCTAAATGTAAATATTGACATGCCTTAACGTTATGCTTATAAACGCTACACAAATAAATAAAACGAAAAAATGTTATACTAAAAAATAAAAAAATGTCGGTCGTTATTTAGCTTCTTATTAATGTGCTCTATAACTTCGCTAATATAATATTCTAGTCCCATTTATTAACAACCCTTGAAGGCTGAACAAAGTTACGATTCACAATTTACCGCGTTCATAAACATGCTAACAACATTAATCGATACTTTGTACCAAAGGATATATATAACTAAAGTTACTTTTATTATAAACGCACAACCATAGTAGGTCATGTAAAAAATTGAGAAAAAAAGGTAACACCTCCACAGATTTAATGCGCGTATAATTTCTTTGTGGCACCGCGCTGAATGTGAGCAGACGTCATAAAATATGCATTTCTTCATGCGTGTGCGCAGGACACACTAGCATGGCGCTTGTGTGCGGAGCTTTCGCGATGCGATGCGGTTAGGGTGGGTTTCCACTGATTGCTGGCTGTTAATTTTAATAATACGTATTTTTGTGTCAGCAAGCATATTCAGGTGAAATAAAACTGTAGGTACGGAAGTCTTTTTTTAAGTGTCTTTTATTGTGTATTTAATACAATAATTGTTGGATTTATGATGTTACCAAAAAAGGCCTGAAAAATGATACTAATCTATTATATTGCTACTAAATTTGACTTTACAAATATGACTATTTTAAAAACATTTAATTACCTATCTACTAAACTGAGTTATTCGTTGCACCTCTATTCAATCACGCCACCATAATGTAGAGAAGCTTTACAAAATATTAATGATTATAGTTTAGTAAATCTTTCCGTGGAAACCAACCTAATCCCATGCACACACCCATGCTCGATCACAATAACTCAATCGTTATACTCGCATCGCTTTTGCATATTCATTCGCATTTTGCAGTTTGTATCTTTGTATAAAATTATAATGCATTATGTGACCGGGCGAGCATACTCGTCGTTTTTATAATAAAATCGTAAAGGCTCTGCTTTTATAATGACTAGGCTATACTGTTGACTTTTTTTGGCACCGCCCTTTTATTGAAGTGGCGAAACAATGCATGTTTCATACATTTTCTTTCGCTGTCACGATTTATAGAAACTAGTTTTTTAGTTTTATCATATTAAACAAGTGACGATTTGTTACAAACAGACATGAGTATGACTAATTTATTCTTAAAAACATGTCGATTATATTTTTATTGATTATTAGGTTATTCAAAAAAACACAATTATAAAAGAATCAATGAGCTTTATAAGTAAGGGAACACATAGTTTTTAAGTCCAATTTATTTTGATATTTGTTTTTTGTATTGTGATTCTTTTGTTGGGTTTCCAAAATAAATAAATAAATCATGTAGAAACAAAACATAAGCTGTGCTTATCTTGAGTCTAGATGATATCGAGTTGATTGTCCAGTATTATCATTATTTAAAGATTAAAAGCTTTAAGTCAGTTAAATAATTTATTCACGAATCCTTGTTAAAAATATTTGTTGCTACGTAAATAAACTCAGCAAACATCATCCATCTCTGTTTCTTAAACGAGATGAAAATCGGATATCGAAAACAATCGGCACGAGTAAAAAGTATCGAATTATCGAAGCATTAATCGATATATTTAATCGAATCCAGCGGGAACACGCCTATCCATCATTGTGTACAAGCTCCTTTATGTTTTTTATTTTGTACGTAATTAGTGTCCATCGTTGTCCCATAGATGGCCCACCTAGTATGTACTTTATACGGTACAAAAAGGAGGCTGGCAAAAAGTCGATTGTACCATCTATACTAAGATTTCATCTTCATTAGGCTGTGTGATTCTAAAAGGAAGATGCCTTATTAGAAGAATGAACGAAACGTGGAAATTCTTTGAAGAAGTGACGTAATTGATTCTTGGAATCGAAGATTGTTTTTAAATGGCAACAGTAACAAAGCCGAATTAAGTATTTCTGTGAACATCTGTCTGTCAAAATTACTCATATTTCTATGGCATGCAAAAAGTCAGCAATTTTAGATAACTACGCAATTATGCTTACCGAACAATATATCACTAAATACTGTGTTTTTTCTGAGACAAAAAATATCAAAATTTGAGTCAACTTTAGTATTAACTTTTTTTTTCATAGTTGTCTACTAGAATAATCGTAAAAGTGGCCACTAATTTGCCATTTTAAAAGAGCCTTCCATTTTTTATAAAATTAGGTTATTCGAAATTTCCGAGAAAAGTCTTTAGCAACCATTTTATATTAATATTATATTTTATAAATCGTCAGGTTTTAACAGATTATATAATTTGCGACAATTTAACCTCATACCTTATTATGACAACTCCCAAAATTAACTAACTATTAACAAACTCCTTAAAGGCTTCCGAAAAGTTATTACAAAAGTTTTTATCTAAAACTAACAAGCACAATCGTCGTGCCCGTTTTGCTTGTTAATTACAAGCCATCAGAGCTTCGGCTCTAATTGACTTAAAAGAGCTCAAAAACAAACGAAACGCGGACGTCAAGTTGACGCATTTAAGTAGAAAACAGTTTTTGACGGTGTAGAAAGCAGTGCGTGCGAAAATATGTTGGATTTTCATTTAAGTTTAGAAGTAAGTTGAATTACATTTATGCTTGATTTACATGTACAAATCAGTTTACTTAAAAGGAGAACAAAGTGTTATTTTATAGAATAAGTCGTTTTTTCGGATATTTTTAAGGTGATCCAATGATTTTACGCGCCGGGTTTTGATTTATTTTTTCACTCATATTTTTTATTAGTTTATTGAAATACCTACTGTATTAAAAGTAACCTAATACGAGTTTCTTTGTTTTTTCAAAAATAGTTAACTTACTTTGGGACAAGTACTTTTTTTGATTGGGCACTTTTTCACGTAAGTGAAGATGTGGCTTAAAATGGAGCACGCTTTTCCAGAAGGAACTTATTCACTCTTATATCGATACACAATTTTAATAGGAAAGTTAAGCTAGGTTCATATTGCTGTGTCGGGGTGTGTTGTGGCGCGACAGAACGCTATCGGTCTCATAGATTTAGTATGACTAGATTCACATTAGCGATAGATCGCGCCACACCCCAACACAAGCTACTAATCACCCCGACACAGCAATATGAACCTAGCTTTACGAGCAACAGCCTGTTGCCTGTTTACTGTGTAAATGCGTTCGATAAACAGAGCAAAAACCAAACAAGATCACGTGGAAGTATTTACTCAATTGGAGAAGGGAACGTCGGACTTATTGCGTATGGAGAAAATATGATATTATTAATAGAAAACAAAGAAACTTTGTTAGGATTTGTGTAGTGGGTTTTTGTGAATAAAGCGGCTCTTTACTTATTTGTTAATATATCTTAGTTACATCTATATGTAACTAGGATATTTTAACAAATATATTTAATATATTATTATACTAGCTGCTCCCCGCAGCGTCGCCCGCGGGTAAATTTATTTATTTGTCAAATATCATATTTTTATACATAATATGCTATTCCCGACGAAGACAAATCCAAAAACACAACAATCATAAAAATCGGTCCAGCCGTTCTCGAGTTATAAGTGTTGTAACAAACACGACTTTCTTTTATATATCATCATCATCATCATCAGCCTATATTAGTCCACGGCTGGACATAGGCCTCCCCTAATGAGCGCCATAGCGCCTTTTATATATATAGATAATATATATAAAAATATTATTATAGGTTAGATATATTAAAAACAACGCTTGCTCTATAGCAAGCGATGTTTCTATGGAAATGTTATAAGGATTTCTATCCCAGGGATACTGGAAAATAAAAATAAATTAAAAATTGTAGAAGGATGTCTAGTTCAATGAACTTTTCTTGCAAATGTCACCATAGAATTAATTACCAAAGTCAATAATTAACCAAATCACATAGCAACACCATAATTCATTTTCATAATGAATTGCTATTGCCATCACTACACGTAATGGCTAACAGATATCGATCGATCGATCGCGATTTGATCTACGCATATGTATGCTCATAATTACTCCCTTGAGAGACAGGGACAGTAACAGAATCCATCTCTCTTTCTCTCCTTTCATCCACCGATGTTTATGATCGTACCGTGTCTTTGTAAAACGTCTTCAAATCATAATAGGTAATTAATGGACTACACAAATGTATTTTATAAAGAACAATGTTAATTATGTACTTTATACAGGCTGGGTATTGATAGGGAGCTATCTCTATGTAGACTGTATTCATTCGACTACAGTTAGGTCAATATTTAAATTATAAATACTTGTTTTATTTATTTATCATCACTACATAGTATAAAAAATTCGCTAAAAAAACTACGCAACGGATTCTGATGCGGTTTTTTTTAATAGATAGAGTGATTCAAGAGGAAAGTTTATACGTATAATAAAACCGTGCGAAGTCGGGGCAGGTCGCTAGTTATACGTATAAACCTTCCTCTTGAATCACTCTATCTTTTAAAAAAACCGCATCAAAATCCGTTGCGTAGTTTTAAAGATCTAGGCATACATAGAGACATAGGGACTGAGAAAGCAACTTTATTTTATACTATGTAGTGATAATTATATTTTCCTTATTAATTTTTATATATCAATAAATATCGTAATCGTTTGACCACAATCTCACCTGATGGTAAGTGACGACGTGGCCGAAGATGTATCACGAAAGTCTAGAAGAAATCTGTTTACTCTCTTCTTGAAGAGACTCGGGTTATAAAGATGATTTCTCTATTCCTTGTTGAATCTAGTAGATTCTTTTGTAGAATATTGAACGTTTTTTTCTACATAAGGTATTTTTTTTTGTCTTTTAAATTCCATAGAACAAAAAAGAGGGAAAAACGTTTGGAAAATCTTGTAGTAAAATATGGGAAGTTAACAATGAGATGAAAAGATACCAAAAACAACAATGAAATAAGTTTTTTTATCTATACAGGAAAACGTTTAAGAAACTTAAAATCTCCGTTCAACAATACGAAATCGAAGTAAAATAAAAATAGAAACTTATCTGTAGAAACATCTCGCTTAAGAAAAGTACTGTCAGCTTCAGCATTCTATTCACATCTTTTAAAATAAAATTCTTAATTTGTTCTAACTATTATTACTATTATTAATTAATTATATTTATAATAATGCTGGACAATACACACAGCACCAACCATCTAGCCCCAAGGTTAGCTATTTTGAATCTTGTGTTATGGGTACTAGATAACTGATATATTTAATACATTATATACATACAAAGATTGATATATTCTTTTAACCTTGAAAACACACCGAACAACGGAACAGATTTCTGATCGTACACAAATTTATTCCGAGGCGGGAATCGAACCCGCAACCTCCTGCGCCGCAGGCGGATCTTCGCCTACCGCGCCACATCGGTCGGTAATATAGGGCGGTTCTTTGAATCTGGTAAAACTGAGTTGGAAGGGGTCTATTCTTGCGCCTAGATCGCCACAAGCATCGGCACAAGATCCACTTTCAAAGATAAAGTGGAGAAGCGTATCAAGTGGCAATTGGTAAACAAATCGAAGAAGCCAACATTCCCAGGCCCGCATATCTAATTTACACTCAATTCTAAACCATAACTCTCCGAGACTAGGGTCATAGTTGAACAAACGATTCATCAGCAATCACAATCATAGTACATTGACGTAGTTCTGAGTCATCCTGTGAATTAGAATAAGCTTTAAAGTGATATGATTTCTTTAGACGTACCTAATAGTTTGGACAAAGAAAATGTATTAACAATCAAAGAAAAGAAATAAACTTTAACTCGTGTTCACTCTTTCAAAACTTTCTTTAAACAATTGAATAAAGAACCTTATTAACTTTTAAAACAGATGAAAATCGTAAACTTTATCTCGCATTCATTCCTTGCAAGACCAATATAGCTAGAAATGCTCCGTTGATTACTTCATTAACGTTTTTGTTGTCTATAGGGATCGAGTTAATCTGGCCAAAGATAGGCTGTATGTAAGGTGGAGCTTGTAAAGTATACTCTAAACTCGAATCGATAATTAAGCGGTGAAATAGACCATACATCTGGTGCAGCGCATCAGCATTGCCATACAGCGAGGCAATACCATAAGAATAGACAAAAACAGAGTAGAAGGGAAACTTCAAACTACTAACGCAGTTATTATTTATTCTTATGGCAATACTCAGCCCTCAACTGTACCATAATCCTAAGTTCTATGCCCAATGAAGATTTGTGTATTTGTATAATACAATAATAGGCATATTGGGGATACGACGACTGGTATTCATTTTGTGCAGTCGAGCTACTATGCAACCGTCTGCAGTTAGCTCAATTGTTTAAATTTTTGATGATTACGAGTTTCAATTTGTTTTTGTTTCATTTTAATTATTTTCTTTGTTTAGAAAGCTTACCTTATTTACATTAGCAAAGTTCAAAGAATGGTTTCTATTTCTGTCAACAAATTAGCATTGCCATTGAACGTGGCAATGCTGCCAGCATTCTGGGGACTCTATCTTTTGGTGACGTTTTATTATTGATTCTGTACTAAAATAGATTTATTTAGTTCATAACATATGCACCAAAATACAATAATTCGCCAAAAATGGCGCTCATAAACAACTTTAAGCTTTTTCTACTTTTATAGATATTAAGAGCTGTTTAAAAAAGTTTATTCACAAAGTGTTACTCAAATAACCGAAACCCTCTCATACAAATACGGCAAAACCTCGAGAATGGCACGAGGCGCAAAAACTCGTACATTTAAAAGGATTTATTTCACACGTTTTTAAATTCCTCTGACAGCTGTGCCGTGCGGTATTTCTTAAGAATTCACTTAATCCAATTGACATTTTGTTAAGTGGAAATAATGTCAGTTCTATGACTAATTGAAATTGAACGTCACTTAAGATTAAGATAAACTTATCAAAAATATCTTTTAAGTTTCTCTTGTCTTAAGATATTGTTCCTTTTGTATTTATATTTTATTTTCCTCTCTGAATACTCTACTGAATATATAATCCTATCATTGCCAGGCTATTTTGAATGAATATTCTAAGAATAATTCTATGATAGTAAACCTTGTTTTTAACTAATACTTTAAGATTTTACTGTCAGTCAAAATTTGCTCTGGAATTGTATAAAACTCTAGAATGAAATTTCAAACTATATAATTATATATTTCATACCTTCCACCTTCAAATATCTTTTTAACTAATCGTGTACAAATTGATTTAGTCCATAGATATTACAACCAATCTTAGAGGTGGCCTATTGTTTTAGTGGAAATAATAAAAACAATTGAAAGCCCCGTTAAGGTAATTTCCGAAACAATCAAAATACATTTCCGTGGATCATATTCTTTTGTTCGGAACATACAAATCACCTTCTATCTTAGAACAGCATGCATCACTCAAAACAATAATAAAAAGTA
The DNA here is from genome assembly GCA_944547425.1 of Eupithecia centaureata. NCBI lineage: Eukaryota > Metazoa > Arthropoda > Insecta > Lepidoptera > Geometridae > Eupithecia > Eupithecia centaureata. Next base: position 3,609,874 of record OX155702.1, on the reverse strand, counting down.
TTTCTTGGAATTCATCACCGTCTTTTAGCGGACGTCTTTTTCAAATAGTGTCACTATCAAAGTATGTACTTTTTATTAATTGGCGATCAAATTGACCATGTTAAAAAATACAGATTCTCAGGGTTCCGCACCCAAAGGATGCTTGTTGCCGCTATAACAACAAATAAAATAAAATAAAATGAATATTGAAGGAGAGCTCCCATAGACCAAACATGATTTTTACCGTTTTTATAGATAAACTTTTTGCGCGAGACCGACTCGCATTTTTCCGGTTTTTTTGTTTCTTTGGCCTATTCAACTATTTATCTAAACTTTTTATGTACACGTTTTTATGTCTGTAAAAGTATGTTTTCAACAATGAATTCAGTAATTTACCTACACATCGAAATGTCAAACGTACACGATTGTATTTGAATTCACGCCCTCTAGATCAAAAGTCAGGTAACCTCCTCCTAAACCAGTACCAGCCTACATTTTAAACTTCTTGCTATATTAAGGCGTTTCCACACGTTACAGCTACATTATCGACGAATGCCGCTAGCATTCGCTACCATTTTTCGCCTTATTTTAAAACTCCTATTTAATCTGCCTACTGATTTTATACCTTTTATTATACCTATGTTTCTTAAACTATCGAATATAGAGCTAGTGATTAATGTGGCCAATGATCGTCTAGATAGTGGTAGGACTCGTTGTGTTGTGATAGTAACTCGATTATTTCAGGTGCTAAAGACAAATGAATTAACCCTAACAATAACTTAACCTTGTATATCACTCCTAATTTTTATATTTTGCTTCCAGTAACATAATGCTCACAAACGAATCTTGAAATAGAATGCTTGTGGTGTGGGGGCGCCTTTAGACAATCCAAAATCTCTTTTATTCCATAGATAGTTAACAGACGCGACGGTTACTCAACATCAAGTTTTGGAGGTATCAAATAAATTATTATGGTAATTAATCAAAGTTTTCTCTAGTCACTCCGCCATTGTGGAGTACATTACATCACACAAGTGTTTGTTTCAATTTTCTGAACCAGTTTTAAGATTGTATCGTTTATGTTACTTTCATGCAGTGGTTTTGATTTATTGAGTCGAAGTTCGTGAGTTTCGTTGACAGCATACCTATTTAACGATGTATCGACTTTAATCTGCCGGGGCTAGTAGATAATAGTAACTATATTTTAACGCAGGTCCATGGTGCTGGCAAAAGCAACGGGATAGTCAGCAGTGCCGTCTATCGTCGAATTATCGTCAATGATGACGATAATTTTATTACAATTTTATTTAACTATAATAATATTTACATAACTACATAGGCCTTCAAATATCATCACATGTACCTAAACAAAAAGAAACATGACTGTATTTTTTATTAATTGTAAATTTTAACACTTTTCTCGGCGACTGTATGTATACTATAGATACAAAGTAGGTACAAACGAGCTCACAAATCGAATGCGTACTTCTATTGTATTCTAAGAAATATCTACGTACCTACATGTAGATTGGAGATGATGTACATACATAACATACATGTATGTTAGTTCGTATACCTTTGACGTTTTAAGATTGAAAAGAACTTATCTGATGGAATATCTCTGCTTTTTACAAAATCGTTTTTGAAAGATTTAATTCCTATACTTATGTAGATTAGTGAATACAATGGATAAGGTACTGAGCGTCTTTGGATAATTTGATGTTACATAAGATGAGCAGGGTTGTAGCCAGTGTGTGTAAAAGGGGCAAGAAATCACAGATTTTAAACTAAACTTCAGTAAAAAACCTCCCGCTGTAGTGAATAGAGTCCTTTCTTACCACGGTATCTAATTTAATCACACAGAACGAAATACAGATAACGGTTAATAGATTGTTGACGAAATTAGAGGAGAAATAATTTATTGTAACTGGTTGTGCAATTAGCTTTAGCTATTAAGTATGTATATTATTTGTAAGAATGATTGTAACACCGACTGGTAGACCAAATAAATAAATAAATTGTATACCAGATTTTAGTACACAAATCCAATTTTTGTAAAGCTAAAAAAAAGACGTAAAGAATTATATTCAAAATCATATAGCTTTCAAACAGGTTCTTGTGTTTTACGTCTGTTAAAATTATAATATCATGTGATATGTAACCGTCGAGTCGTCTTTACGATTATGACCCACCCTGAATACATCCCTGACGATGCATGAACTCGTGATTGTAATAATAGGCGAGGATTTAGAGAGCTCATTATTAATGAAGAGAGATCTGTTCTATCGAATATACTTAATGACTCACGATCAAGTGCGAATGAGATTCAAATGATTTTGGGAATCGTGCTTATTGTCGATAATGATACAAAAGAATAGATTATAGCGATAACCTAGTTAGGAATGGATCAAGTAAACGAGATTGTAGTTAATAATGGATCTGTTATTGCGAAAATGGTAATTCAAAGTACAAACAAAAAGGCTGGGTTTTTTAAGTAGCATTAAGAGGACGCTTTACAGCCATTTGTGCGAAAAGGATAGGAACAGGATTTTGCGTTCTCATAAGCGGAACAGAGCATCCTTTTTTGAAAAGCGTAAGCGCAAAAATACATATTAATATTTATATCAAGAAAACCACACATCTAAGAAACTGAATAAGATGAACCAAATCAATGGTTAATCAATAAATAAATATTTTCAATAGACCGCAGGGTTCCTGCGATTTCAACCATAATTATGAGCGAAACTATGTCTAACCCATACACTATGTCCAGCAGAGTACTGCAAAACAATAGAGGGCCGCTTTTCAAGTGTTTTATTCACACAAACAAACACACATTCAAGACGACAGTGCACGTAGAGTACATCTAGTAGGTACATCTTTCCCTATAAAAGATTACCTTAGTGTAAGCTGGGATATGTTATTACTGGTATAATGCTACTGCTATTAAATTATCGCCAATAATACGGTTGATAATTGTATATAAACTTAAATAACCTGAAACAATAAAAAAGTAAGTACTCTAAAAGCATAAAATAAGTAATCAAAAGGTATAATATAAAATCTAAGAAATAAAGACACACATGCTAACAATTTGCGTAAAGACCTTATTGATGATAATAAAAAGGACAATGGAAGAAAATAATCTGATTGACTCTTCGATATAATAAACGTTAATAATAAAACTGAATTTACACCGAAAGCAGGTAACACTAATGGACTTAAACACACAATTTCGTTTTTAAAGCATATTTTTCTAGTTAAACAAGTAGGCACAAGATTATTACAAGCAATATACATGTACGGAAACATCGAATGGCGTGGCGTACGACAAGTGCGTCTATGCCATCTGTTTTTATACTAATTCATGGGTTCAAGGCGTGAAGTGTGAAGTCGATATGAAAAACGATCACAATATAAATCGGTTCCAAAGTCTTAGCGATCAAATTTTAACGATTTTTGATTGCCTCCATTTTTTTTCAAAGATAGTCAACTAGAATCAATATGCAAAAGAATCATAAACTCATGGATTTCGTAAAAACAATAGATCCATACTATGGAAAAGACATTTAGATCTCGAAAAAAACGATTTTTATCGTAATTTTACAGGAAACATTTGTTAATTTTACGATTTCTAAGCATAATATTGCAATCAATTTATCAGCCCGATAAGCATGGACAGATCGGTAGGCAGTTTTTAATGTTATTTAAACTTCTGCTAGATAAAAATATTAAAACAATAGCTTCATTTATCCACCAGTTTTTTTATAAGTTTAATAAGCGACGTCTCAAGTAACCTGCTTTCTACCCAAATCAGCCGAAGTTTTTAGGAAATTTCGTAAGATATTGTGCCGAGTCGTTGAAGCGAAACAATGGGGACCTCATAATGTTCTACATAATGGCTTTCTGGAGTCACTCAATGGAACTCGCATGAACGAAAGTCCAGCAATTTATGAGCAAAGGATCTGGGTGGAACTTCCGTGACTTATTTGTATTCAATTGCATCTATCAACTATCAGAAACGGATTGTGCAATATGATCATATAAGCTAGACAAGCCTTTTCATCAAATACTTCCGTAGCTCGTGGGATAGCTTTTTGACAAAGTTTTCTTTTGTTCCTGTTTAGGCTGGTTTTCAATCAATTGAAATGCACTATCGGAAATAGATTGCTGCATTATGCTCATAAAAGCTAGCCAAGCCTTTTCTTCACAATATTCAAGAGCCATTGTGACAGTTTTTTGACAAGGTCTTTCTCTTCGGTCTCTTTCCTTCCTTCCTTAATGTCTGGCGATAGGCAGAAAGCACGTTAAGCTATTGGTCCGCGAAGCCTGCGAAGACCACAGGAAGATTCTGCTCTTCTAGGTGGAGTGCGGCTGGCTATGCTAGCAAAACCCACGCATATTGGACCGAATGGAGTCCAAATGCGGAGAAAGGAGTAATTCCCTAACACTAGGATAGATCAATAGCTTAGCCATTGGTCCTGGCAGTGGCTGATGTTTCCAATTGGTCTGCAGTGATCAGATTAAAAGAGTGCGAGAAATAACTCCACAATTTCCTTTCTCTTCTCTATTATATTTGCTTTCTCATAATATTCTTCTATGTTTTTCATCAAATGTTTTTTGTTTTGTCATAGGTCTGCTCTCCGCGTTGAGTCATCTGGACCAGGCCCGGAAGAACTCCATGAACACAACTGTCGACTACTCAAGATATGTCAAGAGGTAAGGTTATACACACTAATAAGCTGTCAGATTGTCTTTTGAAGAAAACTGCTATAAAAATCTAAATGAATAAATTAATTAATTAAGGTAACTGTAGACGGTTGCAATCAGTCTAGAAGTATCTCAACTGATCCATATCAATACCAGACGGAAGCGTCGCGAAGTCGCTGGCTGGCTGTATGGCAAATATGGCAATGCTGTTTATGTATAATAATAGTTTTTAGTAAATCAGTCATCTAGTATGCAAATAGCAGAAGCTCTACTTAGCTAGGGACTAGATAAGGCTGTGTCAATTGTCCTGCAGTATGAATTTATTCTATGGTGCGTACGTTATCATGACCTTCAAATCCATTATACACTTCTTTGTCTTCTTCATCAGGTATGGGTCAACCCTGGAATGCGGTTCCTCCTACTGTAAGGATCTCGGCTACCGGGAACACTTCCATTGTATGGACTGCACTGCCAGGGTCTTCTGCAAGAAAGAGGAGATGATCAGGCATTTCAAGGTTAGTTTCTATCAGACATTACGATCATAAGATGATAGACATATCATATAAAAAAAATAGACCGATTCATATTCTACACAAGTACAGAAAATAAAACATAAATAGAGGTGAAAAGGGGACATAGGGAAAGTTACGCAAAAAGGTTCTATTTTGTGTTTTTGATGAATTTTGAGCATAAGAAACAAGATCAGTCTTATCATAATTTAATTATTTACCATAACACAAGCTTTGAGTAGCTTACTTTGGGGCTAGATGGTGCTGTGTGGATTATCCAGCATTATTATAATTATATATTATACTAGCTGGTGCCCGCGACTTCGTCTGCGCATGATTAGTATTTCGAGTACTCGCGATTTTACTTGCGTAATTCCCTTTTCCGTGGATTTTCGGGATAAAATAGCCTATGTGTTATTCCAGCTTATAGTCTATCTCTGTGCCAAATTTCATCCAGATCCGTTGAGCAGTTTTTGCGTGAAAGAGTAACAAACATCCATCCATCTATCAATCTATCCATTCATACTTACAAACTTTCGCGTCTATCAGTTCAATTCAGTTTGGTTCCCCTGGGCTATACGGGTTTTCAAAAATTTCTCACAGCATCACTGAACGACGCGTGTGTACGCGTCGTTCAGATGCTGCCCAGGGGAACCAAACTGAATTCCGGGATAATATGTATCCCATGTCCAATCGTCCCGAGTTCCATTCGAATTCATTCACTTCCGTCGTGATGCGTGGTTAAAGAATTCTTTTATCACCCTCTCTCCCAGGGGAACCTTTCCGAATTCCGGGATAAAAAGTATCCCATGTCCTTCCTTGTAGTATGAACTCAAATCGTCCCGAGTTTCATTCCAACTCATTCAGCAGTTTCGACGTGATGCGCGGTAAAGGAATTTTACTTTCATACCCTCTCCCATGAGAACCTTACTGAATTCCGGGATAAAAAGTATCCTATGTCCTTCCTCGTAGTATGACCTATAATCATGCCGAGTTTCATTTAAATCCATCAAGTAGTTTCGGCGTGATGCGCGTTTACGATACAGACAGACAGACAGACAGACATGAATGAAAAAAAATACAGTTTTGGCTTGAGTATCGATAATAGAGCACCCTCCAAAAAAAAAATTCAAAATATCTTCAATGTACAGAATTGGACCGGTTACAGTTTTATTAAGTACTAGCTGGTGCCCGCGACTTCGTCTGCGCATGATTAGTATTTAGAGTACTCGCGATTTTACTTGCGTAATTCCCTTTCCCGTGGGATTTTCGGGATAAAATAAAGCCTATTTCTTATTTCAGCTTATAATCTATCTCTGTGCCAAATTTCATCCAGATCCGTTCAGCAGTTTTTGCGTAAAAGAGTAACAAACATCCATCCACCTATCAATCTATCCATCCATCTATCCATTCATACTTACAAACTTTCGCGTTTATCAGTTCAATTCAGTTTGATTCCCCTGGGCTATACGGGTTTTCAAAAAATTTTCACAGCATCTGAACGACGCGTTGCACACGCGTCGTTCAGATGATGTGAGAAATTTTTGAAAACCCGTATAGCCCAGGGGAACCAAACTGAATTCCGGGATAAAATGTCTCCCATGTCCAATCGTCCCGAATCCCATTGGAATTCATTCAATTCCGTCGTGATGCGTGGTTAACGCAAATTATATTATTAATAAAATTTTCTTTCACCCTCTCTCCCAGGGGAACCTTACTGAATTCCGGGATAAAAAGTATCCCATGTCCTTCCTTGTAGTATGAACTCAAATTGTCCCGAGTTTCATTCCAACTCATTCAGCAGTTTCGGCGTGATGGGTGGTTAACAATTTTTCTTTCACCCTCTCTCCCAGGGGAACCTTACTGAATTCCGGGATAAAAAGTATCCTATGTCCTTCCTCGTAGTATGACCTATAATCATGCCGAGTTTCATTTCAATCCATCAAGTAGTTTCGGCGTGATGCGCGTTTACGATACAGACAGACAGACAGACAGACAGACAGACAGACAGACAGACATGAATGAAAAAAATTACAGTTTTGGCTTGAGTATCGATAATAGAGTGCCCTCCAAAAAAAATTTTCAAAATATCTTTAATGTACAGAATTGGACCTGTTACAGTTTTATTATAAGTATAGATAGATAGATAGATATTTTCCTCCACAGTGGCATAAGAAGCGAGACGAGTTTTATGCTTAATTATTTACCTCCACAGTGGGATAAGAAGCAAGACGAGCCTTATGACAACTTATTTATTTACCTCCACAGTGGCATAAGAAGCGTGACGAGTCTTTAGCCCATGGGTTCATGAGATACTCTCCTCTGGACGACTGCTCAGATAGATTCAACGACTGTCCCCACAACAGGAGTCAAACCCATTACCACTGCATTCAAGATGGCTGTGATAAGGTAAGATAATATTTATTTATTGCATACACTTACATTATTACATTATTTTAGCTGAGGTGAGCTTAGAAGTAAAAACATGTACCATGTTTTAAAGTTGAGATTTTACTTTTTCTTTTGGCATTAGGTTCACTGAATTCTCTGATTAGGTACTTGCTATTGCATTTTTTATCGGACTTATTCCATTTCATATATTTTCTTCTATTACATACTTACTTACTAATACATTTCTTTTGGTTTTAACCTTTATCACATATGTAATCATCATCATTTTTGTCAAAATAAGTACAAATTTAAACTATTTAGCCTAAAAATTTCAACTAAATATACTCCTACCCACCACTAGCAAGTTATTTAACTACAACAACATCAATATGTTCATCTATTCTCTTTATCTCTGTTCCACCTATCATCTGAACTTTAACCTTCTCTTTCTCTCCCAGGTCTACATCTCCACCTCAGACGTACAAATGCATGCGAACTACCATCGCAAGGACTCCGCGATCCTCCAAGAAGGTTTCCAAAGGTTTAGGGCCACTGAGAGTTGTGCGGCTCCACATTGCATCTTCGCTGGACAGAGGACTACGCATTTCCACTGTCGCCGGCAAGGATGCACCTACACCTTTAAGAATAAGGCTGATATGGGTAAGAGCACAATCCTTAGTTTTAATGATCGCGTCTTTCATCTTTTGATTGTAAGTGGTGTCATCAAATTAACTAAACTCAATTGAACTCTTAACCATTGATTAACAGTTTTAAATAGTCTTGATGATATTGTATTATAATGATAATTCAAGTGAAGTGAGAGACTCCTTTTGAAATCCTTGGAGTACTTACAGTTAATATAAATATTTTTTTTTTCTTTTTACCCTTTGCTTTTTACAATATTAGTTATGAATTAAAATTTGAAGATTAGTGCTGCCAATAAAACGAAATTTAATCTAAGAATACGAATGTTTATTTTCAAAATTCACATGGTAGCAATCACATCTTATTCAATTCATTAAAGCAAAGTTTAACAGGACATCAAGATAACATTTACCATAAACAAAATATTCTTGACCATTATTAGATCAATGAAAACCAAAGCAGAAATTTTGTGTTCCACACACTTTTAAATCAAAGCACAAACATATTAGCTTTTACACCTTTAATAATATCATATCTATCTCTCCAACAGAAAAGCACAAGACCTACCACATCAAAGACGAAGCTCTCTCCAAAGATGGCTTCAAGAAGTACATGAAGAATGAAGCCTGTCCGTACCGCGACTGCCGCTTCTCCAGAACATGCAACCACATCCACTGCATCCGGCCTCATTGCAACTACGTGCTGCATTCTAGCAGTCAGATCTTCACTCATAAGAGGAAGCATGAGAGGAAGGAACAGGAAATGACCTTCGGGTAAGTGGACTTTATTATCTGGAGTAGAAGCATCAATCTTACTATTATACTAAATGGAAAAGTCTGTGAATGTTTGGTATAAGTAGTCTCTGTAACTACTTAAGTTATTCTAACGAAATTTGGTATGTAGATAGTTTAGGACTTAGGAATGAGATATAGGCTATTAAAATTTAATATTTTTTACCTCTGAGGGGGTTAAATAGGGTGGTAAAGTTTGTATGGAAAATTATTTTTCCTTGATTCGATTTACACGAAACGCACTATAAATAAAGAATGAAATAAATAATTAAAAACGTATTTTTTATTTTTACAAAATAACCCCTAGAGTTGCATAATTTCTGAAATTTGTACGAAAAGAAAACTCTGAATCGCGGGCGAAGCAGCGGGGCGCATCTAGTTTCGAATGTCTCAAGAATTGAAAATGCGCTGTTGTGTGTGTTCAATTCTAAATTGTCATCTTTCAACAGGCTTCCAACCTCAGTGATCCAAAACGCACTGATGCAGCAAGGAGCTGACATGAGCATGTACTCTCCTGGAGGAAGCTTTCACGTCGATGATGACCTCTCCAACCCTATGATGGATGATTATTCTCCACAATTTGTGAGTAACCTTTTGTTTAAACTTGATGCAGAAACGTGGGTCAACTACGTTTAACGTTAGTATTTGATCAACCTAGAGACTTTAATTTAATAATTCAGCATTTTCTACAATAACTAATCAGCAATAAAAAATCTCTAGTCTACGCTGGTGTAGTTAATAATGGAAGCGGACTTTTAGCTGTCCTTCATCAGCATATATTCTTCCTTAGCTGAACGTACCCCTTTCCTAGCCTTACGCTCTACTACATTATTACATCTTAATGAATACAAATAGCATAGCATCCAAATGGTTAAAACAAAAAGTAAAAATATCTTGATAGGGTCAAGATAATAATAAAGTTAGGAAGATCTACCATCATTTTACATCATTACAATACCTACATCAAATTTATTATCATCACAGAACCCAGCAATGATGGAAGAAGCGTCCAGGAAGTACATTGAGACATTCAATGGCAGCAAGGAAGCTGACGACAAGTGTAGCAAATGCAGCGCTTTGAATAAGCACTACCACTGCTTGGCTGATGGCTGTAAGATGGCCCATAGGTGAGAACCTTTCAAAATCTTTGACCTGGTCTGTTATGTATATCGTTTAGTTGATTTCGCATTTCATTTTTAGTTTCACCGTTTTGGAAACATCAATTGACAGTTAATTTTCATGATGTTTTTTTTTATGATTTCCTGGTACTTGTAAATTCGTCTGGTTTTTTCATTGAAGATTTCGAAACCTTAGTTACTTCATTTTGGTATCGAGTATATATCTTATTTTTTGTTATATTTTATGATCATCAGTTCATTAAGTTTGCCCATTATAATAAACTTTAAACTAAAAATTTGTCAATGTTTGCAATAATCTCGAATATATTGGTGATATTTCTTGCTTTGAAGATACGTGTAATAAAGATCAGTTTTTAAGTTCATTCCCTTTCCAGCTGTCAATCAACAATAATGAAGCATGTAATGGAGCACGAGCAACAGAACCAGGTGACAGAAGCATACTTCGTCACCAACACGAGAAACAATCCGTGCGGTAACTCTGCTTGCCAGCACATCAGGGATATCACCCATTATCATTGCACATGGGTAAGTTTCAAAGGATTCTGTTCTTAATTTTTGTTACTGTCAATTTTAGCACTTACAGATGATTTTGTAATTGAAGTCATTGAAAGATAATTTCCTCCCATTTGCAAGCAAAATTTAACTATGTTCTTCAAAATATGACATCTCCAACTTATAAGTATTGAAGAAAAAATCATACAGAATAAAATATATAAATCAAATATAAAGGAACCTTTGATCTGATCTCTGTCTATTCTATTCAAAAGTATTTATAAAAAAAAGCTGGCTCAACTCTCTAGTTTCGGATGTATCTTATAGTCTTTTGATAATACCGGGCTTTAAAAATGTATGTTCGTGTAGATTTTTTTTTGGGGTTATACTTACTTACTTACTTGCGGTCTTTATTTTTATTTCCTTAAAGACGAATTTTAACTTACTAATTATTTCCAGGAAAATTGCGGAGCAGTAATCCTATCATCAGAAGAACACCCCTTCAGACGCCTGGAGCACCACCGCCAGCACGCAATTCTAAGCCCTATGTCACCCAACTTAGCAGCTAGATTCGCTCCCAACTTCACCCCCCAACTATCAGCTCAGTTACATCCCAATATGGCTGCTCAACTAGGTCAAGTCTCCCTTCCAAATCTCCCCCCGAATTTGGCGCAACTTGCACAAATGGCCCCGACTTTGTCGTCCCAACTGACCCCGAATCTTCAGGCCCAGTTGAACCTGGGACCAAATCCAGGAGTAGCTCCTCAGCAAGTGAATCCTTCTAGTTCTTTGGATGAGATGTTTAGCAGAAAAAGGGGTAGACCGCCCAAAAACCGAGTGGTTGAAGTATGGACGGACAATGTCAATGTAAGTTTTATAAACTACTTGCTTTACTGTATTTCCTACACTCAATATATTTCTAAGACAGTAAAATCTATCAACAATAATATATTTCGTGTCTGCAAGATCCTTGGCTACCCAAAAATTAACAAATATAGTTTAACTCTACATGTAATTGTAACAAAATAAATAGTCTAACTCTCACACACAAATCGTATATGTGTTTTTGATACAATAAATGTTTAAAATAAGCAATAATTTACAGGTGACACCCCAAGCTATCTTCACATCGTTCAAGCTGCCAAAAAGCAATCAGCTACCACCAGTAATACCTTCTCCAGTGATTGCTAATGTTGAGGAATTTCCTGTGAGTATCAACTAATCTGAGGTTTTATAATTACGTATTAAATATCAAATGTTTATTGCAATTTAATTTTATTTATATGTTATTAATATTTATATTAATATTTATATGTTAATTTTTATGTAGTATAAAGGTCTTAGGATAGTACCTAATCAGTTGCACACATACACTTCGCTAAGCTACATTTATGTTAATTAGTAACCTAGGTAGCTTACTGAAATGATAAATCTTACACATATCTAAAATCGATTTAACACTTCTATAGAACTATTTAAAGTCTTTATTTCTTCATTATCCATATTTAAAAGCAACTTTCTTATCATCGTTGTTTGGTGTAACAAAGTTTCTCTTGTGTTACCACAGTAAACCTTCATAATAAAATGTGCACTTACCTTAAATAAATATTATAACAGTTCTGTTACTTGACTATATTTGTTACTTTCCTTGTGATATTTTTGCCCTATATCCTAATTAAAAGACTATCTATCTTACGTCATTTATAACATTTACTGTTATTAAATTTAACTTTCTCCTTTCAGCGCATCAAATTCCAACACTTTGAAGTATTCACAAGCCCCGATACTTGTACATCATCCTACCCGTCCTGCCTATTACGTCTCACGCGACTCCACTTGCATTGCTTCAACTGCTCCTTCTCCAGCGAAACTCATAACATCATGGAAACCCACATGAGAGAATCACACTCAGTCAGCCCTTTACTAGAAGGCTTTGATTACTTCGCGTCTTTTGACCACTGTGGGGGAAAAAGCTGCTTTAAAAACCAACTGAGGTCCCACTTTCACTGTGCCCAAGGAAATAACTGCCCAGCAATCTTGACTCAGTACTCCGTCCTAGCTACACATAAGCACGGAAGAGGAACTCCAGTGATCAAAGAAGAAGGAAGCTTTGATGAGGCCAAAGATTACTCTTTAAAAGAGAGAGCGTCTGCTGATAGTGTGGGGTCTATGAAGGATGTCAATGACTTTGCTGCTAACTTTTCGATCAAGTCTGAATTTGAGAGGGAACAAGATAATATTTCGGGTGAGTATTTTTCCTAAACAGCCAAAGTTATTTACAAAGATGATTCTTTTAAGAAACTGATAAAGGCTCGTTTCCAACATTTTCAAAATTCGATGATGATATGCTATCTCACATATACGTAAATAAATCCAATGAGTTCCGAAGATAGTTTATCATGATCCCGTAGGAAGTGAAAATCTCGGGTTCAAGTAAAGATGAAAACTTTTTGGGATTTCATTTATTTCTTTGATTGATACACTCAAAAATAAATCTAAATTGGCGACCGATGATTGATTTGTCGAGATTGTCCAGTCCTGTATTATTAAATAAGTATTTAAGTTCACAGTGATGGTACTATCACCCTAAATTGAACTAACACCGTATTTCCTTCCAGTAGTAAAAGCTACGGGCACCTTCTATCCATCATCCCACCTCAGAAGCAATACTTCATCACCTCGCAGCATCTACGACGCATCACCATCCAAAGATCTAAAGTTACGAATGGAGTTGGACAAGAAATTTGAACCGAAAATGTCTCCGACAATTCCACCATCTTGTCATGACCAGACTTGTCCATTGAATAAGAATGCTGGAGGGATGAATTTGCATTACCATTGTCCTCATTGTAGTCAGGCGTATGTGGATTTGAAGCTGCTGTTTTCTCATATGGTGAAGAAGCATAGCAATTCTATGGAGCAACCTCCTGGCTTGGCTGCTACTAAGGTAAGACCTGATTTTTTCTTTGACCCGAGAGCTGGTGAGTATTAGGCCCAGCGCATCAGCGTTGCCATATTTGCCATATAATATAGCGTGGTAATACGGCTAGTGTCAAATATTTGTACGATCTGTAGATATTTGTGCAGATTGTTCTGGTTGTTTATAATGGCAATATATGAAGTATAATAATATATTAAGCATTTCAGTTATCTAGTATCCATAACACAAGCTCTGCTTAGCTCGGGATTAGGTGATGCTGTGTGAATTGTCCAACATTATTAATATTATTTTATCTTCTACAAGTTCCTATTTCTATTCATCGGTTATGGTCCATACATTTCTTTGTCTTCATCATCAGTCAAGATTTAGGTTGTCTAGAATTGGCGATCTGCCATCAAAAGGGCTTTTTTGAATTGAGAAGTCCATTCATCATATTTCTACTGTCTTCTTAAATAGAAGGAAATTTGACTAAACTTTTTCGTTAAGTTTGTTAAGACCAATCAAAAATTAATTACGATGAGATAACTCTGTTTCTCAAAACATCCAAAAATCATTGTCTTAATACGTGAACTCTTATATTTACAAACTTGCAACAATCATCCATTGAAACCCAACTCTGTTATTGTTCAGGTGTTCAAACTAAACAATATTTTGATGTGCTGATCAATTTTGTAATCTGTTTCAATTATCCGTGATTCACACGTTAAATTCTTTCACAGCATTTACTTTTGAACCGTTGTTTAATTATTGAGGTTCCGTAGAGAATGCTGTGTTTTAAAAAAAGCTTCTTTTCTAAAGGTGCTGATGGAAAACCATTGAGATAAGACAGATATACTAAAATACTATGGACCCAAGTTATTACATACATTTATTTATGAACCTTTTATAATGTTAACCAGATCATCACAAACGTCGTTTAACATCCTATATAAACGAAAAAACCAAAGTCAGTTAACATGTGGATGCACTATAAAACAACCCTTATCTACAACAACAAGTTTCCAATGGTCATAATTCTCATGCCATAACATCCGCTGAAAGTTAGCTGTTCGTTTTACCTTTAGTATCACCTATAACATCTACAGTCTTCCATAGTCTTTTGCTTGTGTCACACACCTTAATCTTATTCTTTTGTTTATAGTAATAAATAATGCTGGACAATCTATACAGCATCATCTAGCCCCAAGCTAAGCAGACCTTGTGTTATGGGTACTAGATGAAATTTTAGTGAATCGATTTACAAAATAAACTATAATTTACTAACATCATCGTAGGTGCTCCTTATCATTATCAGATTCTTATAGCTTCACTATCCTTTCAGGAGACGTTAGAACGGGAGTACCCTGAGATCTCGATCCTGCCATCGACTGCCTCGTCTTCTAGCAGCCAGGCACCGTCTCCTGGACATGGGGGTCATCGGCCTCCGAATCCTGCTGATCAGGTTAGCATTCAAGCTTTTTCTCTTAAATTAGAAAACAAGGTTGTGACTTGATTCTTGCAAGCAAAGGCCTAATTTGTCAAAACATTAGTTTTGCTTACAAAAATTAGGTCATTTAATAGTGACAAATAAATGCAAAGCTTTTTGTCATTTTTCTTTTTCATCACTTTTACAATGAAATTGATCGTTATTTATCATGACTTTGCTTAATCCCAATTTTCTACAATTTTTGAGAGCGTAATCATTTAGGGACATAATTAGGTATGTAAAAAGTCTTTGGGTAGTTACCTCTCAATATGCATGGCTTTAAAAAGGGTTCATAATCCTTCTACAATAGAAGAACTCTTTTAGAGTGATTTTTTAAGACTTTGCAGACACTTTACACTTTTTTTTTGAGTTCACGAAATCTTATTTTCAAAGTTCAATATTCAAAATTAGGTTTCGTGAACTCAGTAACAATTTTATCGTCATCGACTTTGCTGACTTTGGCAAATAGCCTTCAAGAAAATTCATCAATACATACATCTTTATCACTAACCAACCATCACAATCATCACCGCAGATACCTCTATCATCACTAAACAAAAAGATCTCTACTGATCATTACGATCTAAAATAGAAATCTTCTCCGCAGGTACAATCAGTTCAAAGCCTACTCCTCCAGCAATACCTGGCCGGTGGTCGGAAGGGAAGCCTGCAAGAACAACTGAAGATGCAGCAGCAGTATACAGCATCACTGGCAGGGTTACCAGGGCTAGCACAAGTCGCGCTGTTTGGACAAGGGTGAGTCTTACATTAACTTCAAGGTTTTTTATAGCCTCATTACTGTGTCAATAGTTGTGATATCGTTTCGGGAAGCCTTCGTTCAGGCTTGGACGTCAGTGGGCTGGAATTTTACTTGTAAGGTCTTACCAAGCCACAGCAGTTATAACAACGAAAGCCTCTTTGAAGCCTCATTATTGTGTGACTAGTTGTCTCGTCGTTTTGGGAAGCCTACGTTCAGCAGGGTTGAACGTAAGCGGGCTGGTAATGATACTTGTTAGTTCCTATCAGTTAGCTACAACATGTTGTAGCTTACTGACTGATGCAGATAACAGTCAGGCCCTTAGGTACCTTTGCAATTGTTTTTTGTCGTATCCCGATTAACCCGAGCAATTCCTTTATCAGAAAGCACTCAGACGCTGATCCCAGTTCTGTTAATCGTAGTCATGAATTGGTGTAGACAGGGATGTTGCTGCAACGAGACTCTTTACCTACTCCTGATTCTGTCCATGATTTCCTCTTAGCCAAATTTCGGCAGTCAGTCTCATCGACCATGCTCTGGATATTATTATTGTCAATATGCCCATGGACTTATTAACTAAATTTTGTCTAAGGACAATAAAGCGAAAATTGCACAACAAAAATCGGATAAATCTTAACCGGAATCAAACTCAAAGAGCTTATTTTCTTTAGAGCTTACAGGACTCTTGGACACGGAATCCTACTAATGTTATAAACGCGAAAGTTTGATGGATAAATGGATGTATAGATGGATGGATGTTTGTTACTCTTTCACGCAAATACTCCTGAACGGATCTGGGATATATTTGGCACAAAGATAGATTATAGTTTGAAATAACATATAGGCTACATTTATCCCGGAATTCCCACGGGAACGGGAACTGCGCAAGTGAAACCGCAAGTATACTTACTCGAAATACTAATCCATCGCAGACGAAGTCGCGGGCACCAGCTATTGTTGATATATAGGTCATAGATTAAAACTAGAAGTCTGAAAAGAGGTCTCCCAGCCGTAGGTGAATGATGATGACTGTAATTTCTATCATAACTAATAGAATGTATTATTCCAGAGGTTCCCCGTTCCCCCTGTATCCGATGATGTACCCACCAGAACTGTTGCTGGAACAGAGCATGATGCAGGGACACCCTCTACCGATGGACAAGGAGGCGGAGATGATTGCTAAATCGTAAGTCTATTTAAATTAAATTATTTTTTTCTATTTATGAGCCCAGATGAGCTACGAGAAATCACCCCGAAGATAATCCTACAGTTCCTAGCAGCTGCAAGGGTAAGTGGCAAATTATGAACGCCGCACTTCAGGGGTGAACACAAGTGGCGATCACAATAGGCCTCTTTGGCCGCAGTGCTACGTTAGTCAAATAAAAATAAAATCTATTTAAAGAAAGTAGCAAGTTTTTGAAAAAGTCAAGTTTTTTTAATTATCCTACAGGAAATTAGAAATAGTAAAAAAACTGCCCAAAATAGCCAGTAACAAAAATGCCACACAAAAATATTGTTTACCAAATTCACTGCATTCATTAGAAGGTTGCCTAGTTTAAAATTAGATGGCGCCACAAAATATATTACGTCCTTTTATGATACAATGGATTACCGCGAATCTTGAATCTTTTCTTTACATACATAACGCTAGACAATCCACACAGCATCATCTAGCCCCAAGCTAAGCAGAGCTTGTGTTATGTGATGACTAAGAAAACTGGTACTTCATAGAAATACTTTACATGAATAATTTTTTTCATTATAGGTACATAGAAAACACCCAGAACCTCGAAACAAATTAAGATGCCAGTGGATTCGAATTGTTCATTTCCCATTACTTTGTGTATTTTATCATTATCTGGTGTTTTTCACCATTATCCTTTGTATTTCACCATTATCCAGTGTATTTCTCCATTATCCTGTGTATTTCATCCATTATCTCGTGTATTTCATCCATTATCTCGTGTATTTCATCCATTATCTCGTGTATTTCATCCATTATCTCGTGTATTTTATCCATTATCTCGTGTATTTCCCCATAATCCTGTGTATTTCATCCATTATCTCGTGTATCTTATCATTATTGTGTGTATTACAGCCGCCGCGCCGGCACGCGTGCTCCGCACATGCGCGTTCTGAAGGATGAGCCTATTCCCGCGGGCTACCTCCGCTTCCGGTTCAACGAGGACTGCGCCTACCCGCATTGTGGATACAGGTGAGAATGATTATCATTTGTATCATTCAAACTTTCAAAACTATCATGGTTATATACACTACTAGCGACCCGCCCCAGCTTTGCACGGTTTTTGTACGTTCATCTTGAATCACTTTATCTATTTAAAAAAAACTGCCTCAAAATCCTTGCGTAGTTTTAAAGATTTAGACGTTCAAAGGGACATGGGGACATAAGGACATAGGGACAGAGAAAGCGACTTTGTTTTATACTATGTAGTGATTGATCCCTAAGGAACACTCAAAAAATCTAATCATGGTAAACATCCCTCATATCATTAAGTTTAAGTTCTTGCGTTTGCTAGTATTCCAGGATAAATACAACCATGACAGATTTTAAAATAAAGAAAAAAAGACAGATTATCTTCATAGATAGATGTATGAATGTTTGTTAGCTCTTCGTGCAAAACTACTGAACGTATTGGGCTGAAATTCTGAATAGATGTAGGCCTGGAATAACACATGGGCTACTTTTCATCCGAAAAATCAGTTCCCATTGGATAAAAATAGCCATTCCACCATTCCATAGAAAAAAGCGTGCGAAGCAGCGAGTAAATTTTAGTGCTTTACTACAACAAAGAATGTAGAAAAATCAACTTTTATCATTGTTGAACTAATGATCAAGCGACATCTATCGTAACTAGAAAGAACTAGCTAAAAAAGCACAACACCCATGTTAACACCCGTTTTGAACAAGTTTACGAAAGCTCCAACTATTTCCACAAACGTTCAATAGATGTCGTTTGAAATTAACTCTCAGAATGTTCAATAGATAGCGTTCTATGTTTGATAAAATAAAGTTTCTGGAAAAGACTTCCTACTAAGTAATAGATAACTATGAACATTGCACAGATGGAAGTTAAAATGTAGGTACTTAGTTAATTTTAACGCAATCTAGAGGGGACGTGTTTTTTTATTGAGATCGTGGCACTTTTGACGTTAATTGTCCACAAGTTTTTGAAACGTTTTTAGTCATTAAACTATATCTTTTTGTCCAACAGGGAGCATCAAACCCACTTCCACTGCACAAGAAAGGACTGCGGCTATTCCTTCTGCGACAAAACAAGATTTGTTCAACACACCGCTAGGCATGAAAGGTTCGTTACTCATTCATTAAAATACCTACCTATCAATTTATTTATCTATTTTATAAAATAATGAAACTGGGTGATTCTTCAAGAGATCTCTGTAACTGCAAGAGCACGAAGCTGAAATTTTGTATGAATTTTCCTTATAGGATGTAGGCACCCGCTAGGAACGAATTTTTTGAAAGTCGTTTTATAAGGTCAATCGATAAATAATTAATTGACGACCGATGTGGCGCGGTGGGCGAAGGTCCGCGACGCGCGGTGGGCGAAGGTCCGCGACGCAGGGGTTGCGGGTTCCATTCCCGCCTCGGAACAAATTTGTGTACGATCTGCAGAAATTTGTTCTGTTGATCTGGGTGTTCTCTATGTATAATAATTTTTTTTTATCAATTTAAAATAAAATCAATTTAATATAAAATTTAAAAATAATGTATTAAATATATGAGTTATCTAGTACCCATAACACAAGCTTTCAGTAGCTTTGGGGCTAGAGGGTGCTGTGTAGATTGTCCAAAAAATCTTTATTACTTTTTATTTATTAATACTAATTTTGGCATGTTTTCTTAAACTAAAAACATCCTAGTTCCAATTATCTCTTGACGAGTCACCCAGTTTTCTCTTTTTTGAATATGCATATAGTAGGAATTAATACCAACCTAACAAATGTTTTTGTTATTAGGTTGGATACACTAATGGGAGGGGACTTCCAGCAATACAGAGCTAATGTGTACTGCCAGAGACCGGAATGCCCGCACGCGACTGCTTACAGTGAGTATACTACCCTCATCATTTAAAAAAAATGTTATGTATCGTATTTAGTAAATCATATTTAAACTGATGATTGTATACCACTCTCATTTAGAAATGTTACGTTATGTATCGTATTTAGTAAATATATAATGTATTTAATAAGTATATCAGTTCTAGTGACCATAACACAAGCTTTCAGTAGCTTACTTTGGGGCTAGATGGTGCTGTGTGGATTGTCCAGCATTATTTATTATTATTATTATTTTTATTGAATTGTGTCCTAGTTTTAAGTGTAATAAAGTGTTTACTATCCATCAATCTTACCCTTGTACACTTTACAGACACTGGACAGAACAAAGCTTCTCACTTCCACTGTCTGAAGTGTGACTTCGTCTGCACCGACACCAACAAGGTGGTGGCCCATCGCCGCCAGCACCAGAAGCTGGACTCCATACAAGCTGCGGGCTTCGAGAAGTTTCCACCTAGCAAAGGTAAAACTTTTGACATTTAATACTGTAACAAATACAGTAACTTTTATGAAACAAATGCCGTAACCTTTACGTAACAAATACAGTAACTTTAGTCGTTAACAAATACAGTAACCTTTACGTAATAAACATAGTACCTAACCTTTACGTAACAAATACAGTAACCTTAGTCTGTAACAAATGCAGTGTCAGTAACAAATACTTATACCTACATATACCTTTACGTAATAAACACAGTACCTTATCTTTACGTAACAACTTTAGTCAGTAACAAATATAGTATCCTTAGACAGTAACAAGTACCTTTGTTATATGTATAATACAGTAACTACTGTAGTTATTAGTCTTAAAATTTGCCGTCATCATTTGTATTTTCATTTATCAATATAACATTGTCACTCATATGCAAGAACAATTTCAAGTGTCATTTCTGGGCCTGGTCGGACCAATATTATCTTTACTATTTCTATATCTTAAGTTTAAACTTCGTTTCTCTTATAATTTATTTTAGAAAATATTAAGTTGCACTGTTTAAAAACAATGTGTTTCTTCCCAGGTTGTGGTTACGAGCCCCAATGCATTCACAGCAAGAAGCAAACCCACTATCACTGCCTCCAGTGCGGCTTCGCAGTTCTAGGCCTGTCGCAGATGACGTCACACAAGTACAAACACCAGGAGGCCAACCTTGGGCCTTCCACCAGTGGTACAAACTGACTATAACTGCAAAATATGAAAAAAAGGACAAAACTAACTAATATGTGTGCTTAGTAGGCGTGTCGGTAGAACATAAAGATTTAAAATGTGAAAAAAATATGATTCAAATTAATAATCATACAAGGATGTGACTTTTTAGATAAGATGTAAGCAACAGATTTTGAAAATCTACTATATTATAGTAGTTTAATGCAACTTCCCTCAATTGTGTGCCTTAGATGCAAATAAAAACGGTCCGGATTAGTGTGGCAAAAGTAATGTCCCAAAATAGAGTTAGGGTGGTGACAATAATGAATGCTTTTTGACAATGCATAGATTTATACATAGTGTTTATAGAAATTATAAAAATGTGAATGCGCTATGTAGAATGCGTAAAGTGTGTACTTCCTAACTCCTGACCAACTTAGCAAGTAGTTTTATATAAAAATATATTTATTTCCCAATGAAAAGACATTTTTACGAATAGTATTATTAATGTAGATTTCGTGAAAATAACCTAAGGCAATAACTGGGTTAAGAACGCCATTGTGCCTGTGACTAAATAAGACAAATAATATATTTTAACATAACTCCTGATCCCTTTGTAAATATCAAAATTTACATCATTGATACTCAGGATTTATGAGAAAAAACATTGGTAGTTTTATATTTGAAAAGTATACTTAAACATATTTAAATTGTCAATTTTATAACAAAATCATTGTAAATAAGAATTATATAAACATATAAAAAGAAATAATTGTTACTTCAAAAAGTATAATTGGTAAAATAGAAATATAATTTGTAAAAAAAACGTGATTAGGATATAAATATTGTGATTCATGAGGTAGCCATAAAATGCCATAACACCATAGAGTATAATATTCAAACGACTATTCACCTTAAAGACCATATAGAATAATTATAAAATGGTGAATAAATTCCGTGTTTTAAACAATATATTTCAGAATACCTTTAAGACCAAAATAATAAAAGACTCTTCTAAACTTTTGAATATGCTTCCACCAGTGACTTGTTTAGAATTTTATGTTTAGAATTTTTCCTTTTTTATATTTTATTAAAACAATGTTTACATCCAATCCAGTGACTTTGTTACTATTTATTTAAAAGTATTTATTCTAAAAACTAGTTAAACCATGTCAACTCCTATATAACCTAGCATTCCTATATTGATTCCCGGCATCCGTAAGCCGATAGCTATAGCAATCCAGATCTCCCTTTGAGACCAAACAGTTATTACTTTTCCTTTAGAACGAGTAAACTAAATAAGACATTTCATCTTTGAGATCAGAATTTCAATGTAAATCTATATCTTCGTTAGTTTCCTTGTTCTTGGGTTTATCCTATTCCTAGTGTGTATCAGTATTTTTCTTAGCATAAGCTGTATCAATTTGTTCCTATCTGTCACTTAAATTAAACTTTATTTTTAAGATTCAATATTTGATCAAAACACTGAAAAATCTATCAATTGCATGATTTGTATACTCTATTCCAAATTTAGTTTAGTTTTAAGGTAACCATTAGTGACGAATTTATTGTATTTGATTATAATTGTGTCATATCTACGTATTATTAATTTATAAATAAAAACACATATAAATTAAAAAGGTCTGAAATCATCTGTATTTCTATAAAATAAAATGCAGATTTTGTCAGATCATTAATTTCTTTTGTATTTTTTTTTTTCGTTTTCTTGCATTAATACTTTCTTATACCGTGCCATAAACACATTAGTCACGTTATATGTTATTTTAATTTCGATAACTGTTTAATGATTTTCATTAATAACACGGTAGTTTCATTAAATTTCACTTTATTGAATTCCAGTCAAATTTGCAATACCTAACTAATTTATTCTTTCTTATTGGTTGTTACTTTGTTTTTGTTATCTAATTCTACGTTTGATGTTTTTATTTAAACTCTTTCTTCTCATTTATGTTTCAAATTATTTAAATTTCTGTCCCTCTTTATAGCGCGTGTAGCTTTAATTTTAGTACCTATTCATAAATTAAATTTTATTTTCCCGTGTTCAGTATTTTTGTTTGCGCAAGTATGATAGCAACATGGAGTGTTTAAATCTTTTATATTTGTGTATTAAAGAATTGCGTACAAAATTCTAATTTGTAGGTATTATTTACTCATTTTGTAAGTAGCACCAATATTATAATTTAGTACCTATCTTGGGTTGAGAAACAATTGGTATATTGATAGTTTAGTGTTGTTTACCTCATGAGTTCTAGAAATAATACAAGAATATCCTTACAATTTATGTCATTTTATTTCATCTTTCTTCACCACGTTCCTATCTCCTATACCTAATTCCTAGAATTGGTACCTTTAGAAAAATAAGTACTTTTTTTATTTCAGACACATGTTCCATATTAAATATAATTTAAAAGTAAATTAACTTTAACTTTAAAGTTTAACATAAAAACTTTAAGCGCATCAGCATTGCCATACAGCGTGGTAATGCAGCCAGTGTCTTGGGGACGCTTCCGACTGGTATTGACATGGATCAATTGAGCTACCTTTAGACTGTTTGCAACCGTCTGCAGTTAGCTCAATGGTTTCAATTGTAAATACTAGTTGTAATTTTTATATTCCTTTGCTTGTAATTTTCGTTTTTAATAAAGTTTATTAACTTTAAATCAGTCAGGTACCTACTTATCTTAACGTTATAAACAGAATACAAATGTACATTAATAATAATAATAATAACCATCGTCCCGATAGTCGTTTCGGTTAACGGCGTTATAGCGAAGAGCCTCGATAAACATCTCAAGAGACTCTCGCTAGGAAGTTGGATCAAGGGTCAGATCCAAAAAGCGGTTCTCCTGGATTCGGCGCGTATCGTCAGGAAGTTCCTCTGTCTGCAACCCTAGTCACCGGCTGCTTGAGCCTAGCTTTGCGGCCGGTGATCCACCGTTTTGATATATTTCTTACTGTAGATTAATTAGTTTTATAATATTTTTGTATTTTCTATAGTAAAAAATATATTTTATAACGAGTATTAAAATAAATAAAGTGAAATAATAATAATAATAAATAATTCCGGACAGTCCACACAGCGTCATCCAGCCCCAAGCTAAGCAGAGCTTGTGTTATGTGAGATGACTGATTAATGATATATAAATTTAAGATGCTATTTGCATCCAGCGTTTATAGGTGTCTGTCTGAATCAGACGATCAAACAGACTAGAAATTATTGTGTTTTTACACATGCCAACTCTGGACAAGAATTTAGCGACGCGAGTTCTTTGGATGACTTCAAAGGAGCTTATTCTTGCCTCAAAGAACATTTCGGAGGCGCTGCAGCACCATGCTAGTCCGAAAAACTGCCATAGCAATGGCAAACTAGATTATTTTACTTTGCTTTCATTTGGTTTAAATAAAAGCTTTGCTTATATGGGTCTTAATTACGCTGAGTGGATTATCAGCATTAATTATTATAAATCTACTAACGAATAGATTTTTTTTTTTTAACAATATAATATCTTTATTAACAAATCGCAACATGTATTCGGTTGGGTGCAAGGTGTTGTGCGCCTCATCAATGCCAGTGCGGTACTGCAGTCGAACAGCTTGGTCATCACGGATTATCGTGTACTAGGGCCGCTGGTCGGATATCTCGTCATGCCAGCCTTAATGACATCATCCGGCGGGCCTTTGTCAGCGCTAACGTACCAGCTATTCTCGAACCGAATGGTCTGTTCCGTGACGATGGCAAGAGGCCCGACGGTATGACACTAGTCCCATGGGAGTTGAGGAGGCCCATTGTGTGGGACGCTACATGCGTCGACACACTTGCACCTTCCCATCTTTCAAGGACATCCACTAGGGCTGGTGCGGCGGCAGATCTGGCCGAGGATCTCAAGAGGCGCAAATATGCAGGTCTCGACAGAACCTACGCATTTGCTCCCCTTGGATTCGAGACCCTAGGTCCGTGGGGTACCGAGGCTCTCCGGGTTTTTAAAAAATTATCTGAGCGTCTGGTCGATGCGACGCGTGACCCGAGAGCTGGTGAATATCTGGCTCAGCGCATCAGCATTGCCATACAGCGTGGTAATGCAGCCAGTGTCTTGGGGACGCTTCCGACTGGTATTGACATGGATCAATTGAGCTACCTTTAGACTGTTTGCAACCGTCTGCAGTTAGCTCAATGGTTTCAATTGTAAATACTAGTTGTAATTTTTCTATTCCTTTACTTGTAATTTTCGTTGTTACGAATAGATTAAAATTGGGTGACCAAGATGTGTTTTCAATACAGCTAGGTACATATACAACGGCTACTACTATATATTTCTACTACATTTACCAACTATAAATCTACTACTATCTACTCAGTAGATCGTTCTCAATTCCGCTATGCACAGAACAACATCGAGAAACAACATTGAGAACACATCTTGGTTACCCAATTTTAATCGATTCACTAGTTTGGGTTAACCTTGCCACACATGAAACATGAACATGAACTCAATACCTAACGGTATTGAGAACACATCTACTGAGTGTTTGAGTGTCCACGACACACAAAAGAAGCCGGAGGTAACTGACAGCTTAGGCTGTGTTCCCAGTAGACAAACTGTGATCGGCCGACTGAGTGAGCCGCAAATTTGTGGCGAACAGCTACAAACTCAGATCAGTTTGCGTGCGTATCGCAAGCACTGGAACCTGCGAGTCGGCCGCTAACTGAGACAGTCGGCGTATCGCTGCAAACTGCGTGCAAACTGCGTACAGTGAGCGCAAACTAGCAAACTGTGAACACTCTATTTAAAATATATGGAAGGGCGTACTGAACTGATACGCCGCAAACTCAGTCGGCTGCTCACCGTTTGCCTACTGGGGGGGACACACAACCTTATTATGTACTCAGATATGAATAACTTTATTTTAAACTTTCTGCCCGCGGCTTTACAAGAGTTATTTCTATGGAAACGTTTCAATGCTATTTTTATCCCGTGAGAACAGATTTATGAGGTGAAAAGTAGCCTATGTTATTTCACAGTTCGAACTATGTCTAATAATTATGTCATGTTTGTAAACTCTACTCGCCAAAACTCTGGAACGTATCGCTCTGAAATATTTAAACATAGGCCGGGAGTAGGACATTAGGCTACTACTTTTCACAAACTTTCGGGGTGGGTGAAGCAAAAGGGCGCAGCTGGTTACAAAATAAGCACAAGTCAAAGCGGTGCCGGTGTTGTAAAGTACAAATGAAGTTAGTAGGTACTTATAAATTACGATTACAGTTTGTCAGGCAAAAGAATGTTTCCTTGAAACTTGACTAAAAATACCTACCCTATATCTGATTTTCAGTCAAGTTCAAGGAAACATGAGTCATAAAAAATCTAAAATACCTAAGATACTGGAATATTATGTTGGTGTTTGAAATCTTTGATGTTGCAGATTTGTAGAAAATTGTATGCAAATTCTATTAAGGCCCAAACAGTACTAAAGGAATTTCCAAAATTCTCACATACAGTTTGTTAAACCTATCATAAGCTATTTTTTAATGCATCTGTAGTAGTTTCATTTTGTCTAGTTTAGGAAGAGATCGAAAACAAAGTATGCAGGTGGCCTGGTGCTGTTTGCGCCTTAAATTTACTAATTATATTTATACTAGTACCTATCTGCCCGCTTCGCACGCTTTGTTTCTATGAAAACGTTTCAAGGGTATTTATTTCCCATGGGAACTGATTAATGTTATGAAAAGTAGCTTATATTTTATTCCAGGGCTAGATCTACGTCTATTCAAAGTTACAACACGTGCAAAAAACATCCATGGGTTAAGCACATCCATAGGTTAACCTACATGCATTCATTCATACATAAATAAACTTCGGCGTTCAAAATAAAAGCACAGATTTTATAATTTATTAAAATACTAGGGACCCGACCTACCTGGCTTCGAACGGTTTTATTATTCGTATAAACCTTCCTCTTGAATCACTCTATAAAATAAAAACCGCATCAAAATCCGTTGCGTAGTTTTATAGATTTAAGCATACATACGGACATAGGGTCAGAGAAAGCGACTTTGTTTTATACTATGTACTGATAGTGATTATCATGACTGATTGTTATACCTTACCTGCCTCCACCAGTAGTTTAAAATACCTATACAGATGGTAGTTTTGAAGCACATCTAGCAAAATGCTTCTTACGAAAATTAGGTCTCAAATTCTGAATGGCGCACACCCACCTCTTTCAATCGACCCCGGGGAGGGGGTGGAACGAAAAGGAGGGGAATGGGGGTAAATAGGGGTGGTTTAACCGCTGCATTTTCATAGCTCTGTTGGTTTATTCATTCATAAATTTCAGAAGATTTCATAATTCCTCGTATTACATCATTATGAAATACGAGTGGGTAGAGAGAGCGTAATTTCAAACGTTATATTAGTGATGAAACGACTTCAAATTAGATCATTTTGATGTCAATGAAATTGGTTTTGTGATAAACATTTAGGTACCTTCATTAAACACAAGCTCTGCTTAGCTTGGGGCTAGATGCTGCTGTGTGGATTGTTCAGCATTATTTATTTAGGTTTAAGGGTTAGGTTGTTAGGTCAATTACTTTGTATATAACATTCAAATTGAATTAAACCTTAGGTAAGTATGTTATATTCAGATATTTTTATGATACTCGTCTTGTGCCAACTTTGTAAGCTCTGCAAATACTTGTTCTGGGGTATTTTCGAATACTACGAATAGTTAAAATATCGATGTATTTAATGTATTGTATTGAGTATATCAGTCACAAGCTCTGCTTAGTTTGGGGCTAGATGATGCTGTGTGAATTGTCCAGCATTATTATTATTGGATGTCTTATGTTTTTAGAAGTTGTTTTTATGTTTTTAGAAGTTACATTTAATATCTATAAATTTAAACTACATAAACCACTCATCACTATATAAATCCTCAGACCTGCCCACGGCTTCGCAAGCGTTGTTTCTATAAAAACGTTTCAAGGTTATTTCTATCTAAGGATAACTGATTTATAGAATGAAGTAGGTTACCTATATTTTATTCCAGGTCTAGAACTGAGTTTATTCAAAATTTTAGCCCGATTCGTTCAGTAGCTTTTGCGTGAAGATGTAACAAACATCCATCTATCCATCCAAAGTTTAGTATTTAATCAGTGAGTTTGATACTATTTATTTTTACTTTGAAATCAAATTGCTTATTTTGGAAGCCTAAAGAAATAACCGTCTGCAGTTAGCTCAATGGTTTCAATTGTAAATACTAGTTGTTATTTTTCTATTCCTTGCTTGTAATTTTCGTTGTTAATAAAGATTATAAAAGAAATAAAGAAATTGACATGACACCCTATCACTGCTTCTATTGTTCAACGAAAGTTTCCTATCATCTATTATATAGGTATCTAAAGAATTTTTCTTTTTTGAAAAACGCTCCACTGTCAAATACGTCAATAGACATCTATCCTTTACAAAGCCTTGTCAACTAATATAAGTAATTGATCCTCAGCTATATAAATGAATGTCTATGTAAAATGTACTTAAAAGGTATCTTATCCAATACAAAGAAACGTCCAAAAATAAATCCAGAGTCGATATTAGGCATACACTATCTAAAAAGTACCTACCTAGTCCTTTTCCTACTGTTGGCGCCTCGAGATATTTTCTTAGGCCATCTTTCATCCAAAAATATCTTATAATGCGCAGTTTCGACTATAAATAAAAAGTATACCTAAGTAGGTTACATTGAGTAGATATCCTATACTCACACTTTTGTATGTGTGTGTGCAGTATAGACATACTATCTGCCAGCAGTTACGTTTGGGCGGGACGGTGGTCCATAGGACCGGACGAAATAACGTTCTCTTTTATTAAAGTGGCAAATATGTCTTTTTATAACTTGGCGTATTACAATAAACTGAATTCAAATTAATAGATTCAAAAATGAGGACATTATGTAGTCAAAGTCAATGAAAGTAACAGAAAAATATTTATTTTGTTACATTAAATACAAGTTTTTGAAAAAAAAACAACAGTTTTCTATTAGTGAATGCCTATAACTCTGTTTCTACTTTAAATTATTTTGTAATCAGTTACGCTGATGGGAATCTGATTTAAATATATAAATAAAATGAAAAAAAATAGGAAACGTGACAAAAATGGTTACCACTCAGCGTATGCTATGACACCCAAATCATGCCACAGGGCTGGTCTTACATGGTGACAGTAGAACACATTTTTAAAGATCTGTAGCCTCTGTAATGGTCCTGAAAACTACTGGTCACATTAGTCATTGATAACATTTATTTGGGCCCATAATAGAAGTTTCAGCTCATCGATACAGCAAAACCGATTTTAATAGAAAAAAAAAATTCAACAGACTTCAACTGATACTTAAATTATTATGTTAATTTTTGACATCACTTGTAAAGAAAACAGTTGAAGATCTGTGAGAACCTTGCTCATTCTCAAGAATTTTGATGTAACGATTTCAATGCGATAGCGATACTTTGATATTTTTTCAAAATTGATAATATCTACTTGTTTTTCACTGTTTTAGACACAACCATGTATTTCATCTTAGATGCATTCATAAGAAATCTCACTCTAGAAGTATAGATCTAGAACTAGTACATCTATTACTTTATTAATTAACTAGCGACCCACCCCGGCTTCGCACGGTTTTATTGGTAGAGAGGAAGGTTTATGCGTATAAACCTTACTCTTGAATCACTCTATTTATTAAAAAAACCGCATCAAAATCCGTTGCGTAGTTTTGAAGATTTAAGCAGCCAAAGGGAAATAGGGACAGAAAAAGCGACTTTGTTTTATACTATGTAGTGGTAGTGATAGTGATAATATAAAAATCATAAATATTGGCAAAATATTCTTAAATTTTGCAATTACAGGCTACGACGAAGCACTAGGATCATGGAAAATAGCCTGTCCTGACACAAATCTTCCAAAAGTCCTGTCTACTCAGAGGCTGTGGGATGAGCCCCTTTGTAAGCTGGTACGGAAAAATGTAATTCTTATAGGTGATCGGAATACTGGCATTTATTTCGGTCAACGAATTAGCATTGCTGCCAGCATTCTGGGCATTCTGCCTTCTGGTGACGGTTTTTTGTTATTGTTTCAATAAAATTAATAATATCATAACTATGACTTATTTTCAATTACCGTTGTACAATGGAAACGCACACAGCCGGGCCCCGCCGGATCGATCCGACGCATGCGCTGTCCTGCCCCGAGTATTGAATGGACTCATTCACGAGCAACTGGTGACTTCACAATGAAGACCCACAGATCCACTAGTAGTAGTACCTTCTCATCTCACTTACCTCCAACTCAGAGGAAGACTTGAGAGGCAAGATAACCTGAGAAACCGCAGTTGTAGTAGTCTTCTCATCTCACTTACCTCCAACTCAGTGGAAGACATGAGAGGCAAGATAACCTTAGGAATCTCAGTTGTAGTAGTGGTACCTTCTCATCTTACTTACCTTCAACTCAGTGGAAGACTTGAGAGGCAAGATAACCTTAGGAACCGCAGTTGTAGTAGTAGTACCTTCTCATCTCACTCACCTTCAACTCAGCATTTGGAAGACTACAGAAACGAGGGAACCTGAGGAACCGCAGTTGCTTCATCATCATCAGCATAATTATATTAGTAGCTACTTTTTGTGTCATTATTCAACACCAAGCTCTGCCATAAAGGAAAGAAAGATAAATAGTTATTTTATTGTACCATCAAATTAATATACATCAAAGCATCTCAATACTAATTAGGATAATACCTACCCCTAATGCCCCATAATGGCCTCCATCCAGGTGGGACGACGATCTGCGAAAGACTGCTGGCAGATGCTGGATGCGGCAAGCTGAAAACAAGGTGCTATGGCGCTCATTAGGGGAGTTCTGTATCTGGCTGTGAACTGATATCGGTTGAAGATGATGATTACTGTTCCCGGTTTTGACGAATGTGAATTTAGCACACATCTGAGATGATGATGATGTTTTTATTTATCTGTGAGTTATGGTATATATGTAACGCAGCAATGAAAGGTCCAAGTAAGGTTCTTTTGGGTCCGATTTTACCATTTGGGTATGGAACCCTAAAAACGATCTGGTACAAAGACCAAAGCCACCCAAGTTGTTTTTGACTGGAGAAACAAAAGCTGGCAGTGGTGCATTAGCCATGTAGGAAGTGTAACAAATTCTACGAGCCCTGAATATTTGGGGCCCGTAGAATTTGGGCGCACTTCAACGATTTCTGACCGTAAAAAGGTATGTATTTAGATTGAAGCTTTGCAATATGTTTTTAAATCAATACAGGTACGATACTTACGACGTACAATATTTTACGATTTACAAGTACATTTGGTATAACTTTATTACTATACCACGATTCAAAAACATAGATATTTTTTGTAAACAAATGAGTTACACAACCAAAGAAACATTGGTAGGTATCACATATTTTAAGATATTGGTATCATCAGAGCAAGCTGTAGGAGCTCCAAGCAATTTGTGATTTTGACAGTTTTCATTCATCATTCCATTAGTCTTTCATTCGTTATTGAACTCGAACTTGCATCTTTTTCGTTGTGCTTTAGCAAATATGCGTTGTTGAAGATATAATTTTGGTTTTTAGTTGTTAGCTTGCTGTTACCATGCTTAGGTTTGGCCTTAGGTTTTCATTCATAAATGCCATTGTTTACAAAAAATATCTATGATTCTGAACCAGACTATAGTATATGGAATAAATCCTCCGGAGGCATCTTAACATTTTATAACTACGCCCTTTATAATAATTACATGTAACCATTGATATCGTACTGGCTGATGTAGCTCAACGTTTAACATATTATAAATATGCTGGGTTTTTGCAATATTCCGAATGCTAAATTTCGAAAGAGATGACGAAAAACACTGAAATCATCGTGATCAGACAGTTCACTATACATTGCGATGTGATTAAGATTTGCTTAGTATTATCGGCATCAAGAAGCACGAGTTAGAACTGCACTTTTACAATGTTGTTCCCTATCCTAGGAGTCGATTTTAAGGTGGTGAAACTTTTGGTATTTTTTTTGTTACATTTACAACATCAGAATATCACATAGAATAATCAAATAGAATACCAGCTAATGGCGTCAAAATCATAAGATAAATAAGCCTATCGTCTCTTAACAGTGGACTAATATAATCAGAAAGCAATAAATAACTTTATTTCTTTAGGCTTACAAAATAAGCACTAAGACAAGTCAAATTTATATTTGATGTTGATGATAAACCTAAATCTAAAACCTCCTCACTCGTTTTTAACCTTTCATTCACATGAATACGAAAAACTCACCTCCACTAATTAAATCCTCAAGTATCGCCAAAAATAATCAAGAACCCGAACATATTTTTATATCTGGCATCGCAAATGAAAAACGCGGGGCCGTGATTCTATTTTAAATTCCCCGATACCCCAAAAAACTTCCAATAAAACTAATAAAAACCAATTTTCAGAGCACGAGGACGCTCGAGCGATATTGCCGAAAAAACGAATTTTCATAACCCGCCTACGACAACGCCTATAGGTACATTGTAGAGGCTGTTTGTGAGAGTAAAATATGTTTGTATGTGTGAATGAAACAGGGTAAGGTGGTCGTGGGGTCGCGGGTATCCTAAATCACTGGAAAATGAATTTAGCTAGGTAATTTTACTGCTTGCCAATGTGTATTTAAGAAAGCAAAACAGTATAACGAAAATTTACGACAAGTATTTACACTTCAGTAGTTCTTGCGTGAAAGCGATACAAACATCCATACATCTATACAAACTTATACGCTTATAATATTAGTATGGATTTGCTACCACATGTACACACTCATTTTAACGCTTAAAGATATGATATCATCATCATCATCGTCGTCATCATCAATTTATTAGTCCACTGGACAGGCCTATGTCCAGATTACATAGACAAAATAAAATATAAAATAGAGAATAAAAGATAAAAGTTGAGGATATATGTATCCTCCAGATCTTTAAAACTACGCTAACGGATTTTGATAGATAGAAAGAATTTTATATATAGTACGAACCCGGGACTAAAACAAAATTTTAACTAAAATAAAAGTAAAATTTCTATGTTTATTATGTTTATACATTATTTCATATTTAGGAAATATAAACATTTCAAGCCAGGCCTATTTTGATGTTTTACATAAAAGTAATAAAAAGAAAAAGGTTCCTCCGTAATAATAAGGGATAGTCAATTTCACACTCGAACGAACTTTGACCTATTTGCCAACTGCTTGATAACACCGACGGAAGCCGCAAGAATAAGAAAACTATTCTTGCGGCTACTTTTAGAAATAGTTACATGAGCATGGGGTAAAATTCGTAACGAATACATCCGACTGAGAACCAAAGTTATCGACATAGTTCAAAGAATTAGCAAGCTGAAGTGGCAGTGGGCCGGCCATATCTCGCGAAGAATTTTTTGAAAATTGGTGTAAACGTGATATTGAGTGGAGATCGCGCCTGAACAAATGTAGTGTAGGACGCCCTCCGACCAGGTGGGAGGACGAACTACGAAAGACTGCTGGCAGATGCTGGATGCAGCAAGCTGAAAACAGGGCGCTATGGCGCTCATTGGGGAGGTCCAGCAGTGGACAAATACATGTATATGAAGGATGATGATGAGCATTTCAGACATCAAACACTTGTGCCTGTATCGTTCCTAAATAAAGAATATTTTCTCTTTCCTTTTTAAATCCCAAATGAATCGCGAAGCTCAAGCCCCAGTGCGGTGAAAAAGATCATAAAACAGTAAAATTGTCCTGCAACCGACATGTTTGATGAATGGCCACTGTTATTTACTTTTAATTCGCTCAGAGCAAAATCGATTTCCAACGAAGCTCAAGCCGTATTTGTTCTGAGCTCTTGGTATAATACCACAATGCAATACAAATACCTACTGTTGTTTGCGGCTACTGTTTGGGTCGTGCCAAATTAAAGATGACAAATATGATTTGAATGTTGTATTGAAAAATTGTTACAAAAGTTAGAAATAGTTAGGCGATTTGGTAAGTCTAGAGGTTTTTGCCACATTGAATTTTTTATATGTGAAAAACGATCGGATACACCGCACTGCTCGAGATGTTTGTTCGGATACGCCGCGACGACTGTGTTTATTTAATACAGTAAAGTGAGCCTAGCCTTGTCGGTGCAACAATATCCTCCACTTTTCTTTTTCCAATCCATTAGTTTACTATTTTATCCTCCTCCTACTAATATTACGCGTAAGTTAGTAAGTATGGATGGATGTTTGTTACTCTTTCACGCTAAAAATACTAAACGGATATGAAATTTGGCACAGAGATAGATTATAGTCTGGAATAACAGATAGGCTATATTTTATCCCACGATAACGGGAATTACCACGGGTGAATCCGCGAGGCGCTGCTATTACGAAATAATAGTAGCTTTCTCCATAGTTGACTAGTATTTGACCGCGGCTTCTCACGCGTTAATATTGAAAAGCCTCAAGGCTATTTCTATTCCGTGGAAACTGAATTATGGGATGAAAAGCTGCCTATGTGTTATTCCAGGGCTAGAACTAAGTCTATTCAATTCAAAAATCACCCCGATTTGTTCAGTAGTTTTTGCGTGAAAGAGCAACAAAATCCATCCATACAAACTTAAACGTTCATAATAATATTACTAAGGATTTTATACTAGCTTTTTGCCCGCGGCTTGACTCGCGTAGACTATACGATTTATTCTGATCTAATAGAATTACAAATCTTTGTATACATGTCGCAGACGTATTGTATAATCCGCCGTATTACATTACGCCTAGCTGTTTTGAAAAACAGCGCCGTTTTGTAATGCGGCATTTCAACGAGTAGCTGGATTGTCATTGCGATACGTTCTTCAATATGTCGGCCCACGTTTAGCCGCATTGATAAACTACTTAATAGTATAGGGTGATCATACTAACAAAAAAAACAAAGTTAAAAATGATAATCAATTTTATTAATCGGAAAAAGCTAACAGATTTCTTCTTACGTTATTCCTTACTAATCAAGAATTATTATCATAGTTACTTAATATTAATTATGTAACTATGATAATATTATATAAATAAGAAAAACATCATTTTAGAAATTCCTGAAAAAGATGTTTTTTACAGCTCCTTGTTTTATCTTCACTCCAACTTTAGGTAAAAAAGTGTGCAAATATCCGATCACTAGTTATCAGTACAAAATATAATTATGGTTAAAAATATTATTTCAACCAAAAAGGCAAGTCGCGATTGTCGAGAAAAAATATTTTCTGAAAAAATTGACAAGAAAATATTTTTTCTAATTTTTAAGCATTAGTTAACAGTTAATCGAACGCCGCGGCGTTCGATTAACTGTTTAAGGAATGCTTTTATTTTGTGTATGTGTAAGTACATGATATTATAAATTTGAATATCTGTAAATAAAAAGAGCTAATTCTTATATAAAGTAAGTAAGTATAGATAAATAAAATTTCCTTTGTCCATGGTTTGTTTACAGTTCCACATTGAGAAGAATAGAAATTATTTAGTTGCACCTCAAAATTGTTCTTAAAGTCATTTTTTACCGATATATTTAACACATTTTCTGTAACTCCGCAATTTAGCAACATACTTTCTTTACCCAACGCCATTGTTGTTGTTATGTCAGGTAGCGCCACGAGTGTTAAGAATCGGAACTAAAACAGTCAAAGAGGCGGCTAATCTCTCGCTTTATTACATTATGTCTAGCCGTTTTGAATAACGTTTGGCGCCGAATACAATATGGCGTTTTTTTATTCAGCCTTATTCAATCCAGCTTATCGTTGAACCGCCGCATTAAAAAATGGCGCTGTTTTTCAAAACAGCTAGCCGTTATGTAATACGACGGATTATACAATACGTCTGCGACATACACATGAACATAATACATATTATTTTTCTGTTTGTTAATTTTATACTGTTTTTTTATTATACCTGTGTCGAAATAAATGTTTTTTCTATTCTATTCTGTTCGAATACTAAAACAAATCACTAAATATATCGTTTTACCCTATTTTCAGGAATATTTCGAAAAATCATTATCTGAAGTTTTATATTTTTAGTGTTCTCTGTGAGTTTAACAAACCTCTGAACTGAATTGCAGTAAGGAAGAATCTCCCGATAAAGTAATGAATCTACAACAGAACGATAGTACCTAATATTCATTACACGTCACCACAGTCGAATGGTGAACCACCTTCTTTTTTAAATTCGGTTGAATACTAAAAGTTTTTACCTCAAGATAAGCGACCCCTAAAAACCACAATAGTTTTCAAGTATTAGTAGTCATCTTATTAAAATCTTTTAGTTAAACTTGTGTGTGAGTACACAATAATTTTGAAGTATTCGCCACTGTTGAGAATAACTCACCAAAGTATGGAAATTTTCGTTCTCCAAATTCCTTGTTGATGCGGTTGTCCTATGATTAATTATTGATTTATTGTTGATTTATAGGTACCTAATTCTTTTTCTTATCTTGACAGTGTTGTCATCTTGGCTAGAGACGGAAGGAAGTTTTTTTATCGTGAGTGAATAAAGAACGAGTTGTTGAATAAAATGATTGTTCTATCTTTTTGTTCGGATAGTTGTTTGCCTAAAAAGCCACAATACTACTAGTGTTGTGATTTTAAGGGTTGGTTGTTTTAGGGCCTCAAATCCTCTATGTTTGTCAGGACAAAATATAAGAATCACACATAACTATAACTCTACATTAAATTAATTTAAGAAATAGAAGCCAGCATTCCGATCACCGATGGACTCTATGAGAAGTTTGGTAAGATCTTTATAAATTGAATGTGCCCCAGAACTCCAAGGACCAAGGGTTTCCACCCCAAACAAATACAAAAAACAAATACAAAATAATTTATTTAACAAAGTAAAGTTACGCTTAGGCATACATTAAAATAATTACGAGCTAGCTATGTTAGAGGGTTAGGTATATCTAATGGATTGGATACGGCCCCACACTAGGCTCAAGGCCCGTGTCGTGGGTACCTGTACACAATTCTCAGACGATTAGTTAGGTATCATCAAATAAAAATTTATAGATTATATTATAAACGGCTCAAATAGGTAACCTCGGTCAAGATTAGCGTATTTTCGCCGTTTGAGGGATTTTAAATACCTACTTAATTTTAAAGGACAGCAGGAGACATCAATACCTAAAGTTTATAACAACGTTAAGTATGTACGATCCTATTTATAAGTGTGTTGTATCTGTAGTTGTTGTAAATAAATGATTTTCTATTCTATTCTATTCTAAAGTGCAAGCTGATTTGTAGGTACTTCTTAGAAAGGTTACTGCACCGCCCGCCCGCGCGGCCCACTCATGTCTGAGACGCATCGATGGTAATAATTGCTAAGGAATTAACACTTTCGCGCGAGCAAGCTATTTTCTCGGACTGCGTGTACGACTTCTATACACGTTCTGTTGATATTCCTCATGAAATTGTGAACTAACGTAACTACGATACCTAGTATCGTAACATGAAATTCCTTAGAAAATAGTTACTAATTCTCAGGATTTTATCAAATTCTTCAGATGTGAAGTTAAAATGATAAAAAAACATAAATATCAACATACTTAATTACTTATGTTTTATCATCGAAATTCACAAAAAATGGTTTTTGCCTCATGAAATGCTCGCGAAACACGCGTGTCACACCTGTGACACATCTAGATTGAGGCAGTGTGCGGGGTGATACGACATGTGACATTGTGTCATGGGGACAAGCCATAACCAAGCTATTTTCTTAGGCTAATATTTGAACCATCTCAAGTGACAGTATACGCTTGATATTTTGATATAGAGTACGAAATTCCCAAATTCAAATTGAAATCAATCGTTGCTTAACGTTCTGACCATTAGACCATTAAAAAAGACGTGATTTGATGTTGTGTCACCTCAAATGTTCACCGAATGGACTTGATATGACGTTCTGCCAGTGAACGTGTTAACTTTGTCTTATTTTATTTCTTATTAGTGTCTGCCCACTGCATGCGTTGTTTCTACGGAAGTTTTTCAAGGCTATTTCTATCCCAAGGGAACTGATTTATGGGATGACAAGTAACATATGTTTTAGTCCAGGGTTAAAACTACGTCTATTCAAAATTTCAACCAGATCCGTTCAGTAGTTTTTGTATAATCAACATCCATAGTACAATCTTTCGCGCTTATAATACATTATGTATTAGTATGGTTTATTTATTCGTTCACAAAAGAGAGTAAAATACTTATAAAAATACTTATAAAAGTAGTTTGTAGATTGTTTTTACGAACTAGGTTTTAACCAAATATGCAAAAATAACTTATGGGTGATTCTCCCGGGTTTCAAAAATACATGTCCGGCTCGAAAAATCATACAAAAAGTATCCCTAGCCCTTTGATTTTTTTTATGATAGTAGATTAGACAAAGATAATAGGGGAGGCCTTTTTTAGTTTTTTAATATTCTTATTTTAAATAAGTAAAAATAAATAAAATCCTTGGAAATTATGACTTCCGTGGTGCGTCCGGACCTCATGTTCCTGTGTTAATAATTTTTTATATCATTTCCTAAAAACTCTGGTACTAATTTACATAGGTTCACAATAACCCAGATAGTTACTTGCTTATTTGACGCTATTACTACGCAAAACTATGCTCTAATTGACAAGTTACAACGAGATAACTTCGCGTCCGTCGTTTAGCTCTGATTTCCGTGGTGCGCACTAAATTATTCATAAATACTGGACTTTAATATCTGCGTAAATAGTTGTTAGATTGAGAGAAACTATCAGTCGCGCCCCATCAGTGGTGTGTACAACAAAGGTGTATGTCTCCACGTCACTCTGTTATTTCGGTACGTAATCACTTTCCGTGGCTTGGTATCTAGAAATTCTGATTACCATGTTGACTATAAATTTGTTCATACTAATCCTATTGTTATAATAATTGCAACAATTTATGCCTTTTGTGTTCCTAATTTTGACTGCATATTTCAATGTAAAATAAACCAGCAAATTCAGAAAATTTCTAATATTTTGTAATTATTTTTGATTTCCGTGGTACTGATTTCCGTGGATTTTGCGGGTTGATTAACATCTCAATAATAATATTTTTATGTTTTTATAATGTTTTTTAGGATAAAAGTTTATAATTAATATAAAATGAATAATTATAATATTTTTAATACAAAGATAAACATTATTAGTGTGACTTTTGTTAAAAATTTACTTTAATATCATTAAAAAAATAACTTCTGCCATATTTACTCAATACTATACGTCTATTTCTCTAAGTAAAAGAAAAGAGTGGGATAGGATAAGCCTATTTTGATTAGTAGTTGATCTATAATTCCATCTTCAGAATAGAACCTAGCAACATGACTGATTATAAAATTGTGTGAACTCGATGTAGATGTAAACTATTGCCTTAGTTCCAGTTCATTGATATTCTATAGAACATAAACCTACGTCTTACACAATATAAATAATATTTGAAAAACCTAGTACTTGTATAATATAACCTATGTGATTTAATAAATTGATTAAAAACTAAATGTTTACAGTAAAGATTTAAAGGTGTTTTTGTAAAAACTGATTGAAACTACAAACATCAAATAATTGGTCCTTAGTTTTAAGAAGCTTAATAATCTACTTACTACCGAAAACACATATTTTTATTGATAAACCAACCCATATTTGATTTTGGTGATATAAATTCTGATTTCCGTGGACACCATATTTTTAAAATTGAATAACTTCGTAACCATAAAGCCAATAAAGTTCCCTTCACTACCAAAAAATTCAAAATTAAATCTTCATTTAGAATATACCATCATTATGTGCAATTTCAACAAAAAAAAATGTGCCACAGAAGTCAGACAAAAAACGAGTTTTCGTAGAATCACCCTTATTTTAATTTTATTTTATTTTTTTATCGTTTAAAACGTCAAAACTAATCTGTTTGTTAGATTAGGTTTGGTAGAGTCGATATTAGTTGGTTTTCACAGTATTAAATAGTTAATTTTCTTTAAGACAGCGCTGCAGAGCGAGACCCTCTAGCACAGGTAGGTATAATATTACTTAAAAGAGGGTCCCATACTACTGAAATGTAATAGATTAAGTTAAAGAAATAAAATATTTTGTATTTGTATTTTGTATAAATAGCAATATAAATTGACGGAAGCTA
Organism: Eupithecia centaureata; assembly: GCA_944547425.1. NCBI lineage: Eukaryota > Metazoa > Arthropoda > Insecta > Lepidoptera > Geometridae > Eupithecia > Eupithecia centaureata. The sequence goes on along the minus strand of OX155702.1, from coordinate 3,569,553 downwards.
AATGGTCACATGGGTACCCTTGATCAACTCCTCAAAATCCCTACATCGTTCTACTAAACACCCTGTATATATTATACTAAACTACCCACTCGAAATTTCATTTATATGAACTCTAGTAATGCTGGTAATACCCCATTAACCCAATTTTACTACTTAGAATATGAATTTCCAAAAATCCGTTCTTAGCGCCTACGTCCTAAAAGGAATGGAGGTTCCATTCAAAATTTAAGTTTTGTAGCTCTTGTAGTTATAGAGATCTCTTGATGAGTCACCCAGTTCTCTTTTATAAAGATAGATTATTTAACTGATGCTTTGTAATACAATAAACCATCATCATTGCCGTGTGGTGCCGCATAGAATTGCACCACCCCAACTCCTCCCGTGGGTGTCGTAAGAGGCGACTAAGGGACACACCGGGGGCGGGCAGCAGCGCCCCTGCAGAACCAACACCATCACCTAACTGCGATCGCCAACCCGCATGCCCAGCGTGGGGATTACGGGCATTACCCCTTAATGAATACAACGGCCAGCCAATGGCCCCCAGTTCCCGGTCGCCTCGCTATTCCTGGCTGATGATGAAACCATCATCATCATCAGCCTATATTAGTCCACAGCTGGACATAGCCTCCCTTAATGAGCGCCATAGCGCCCTGTCTTCAGCTTGACGCATCCAGCATCTGCCAGCTCAGTCTTTCGCAGATCGTCATCCCACCTGGTCGGAGGGCGTCCTAAACTACGTTTGCCAAGTCGCGGTCTCCACTACAACACACAAACACAATGAATACACTAATACAATGAATAAGTTAAGTTAATGTAAATTGTTTTATATTTTATAGCAAAAAAAATTGGCAATTTGTTTGAATGGTTTCGCTCAAAATGTTTGCAGTTCGCTTGGAGTTTCTGAGTTTTTAAAATCCCATGAGCCTAAACGCCAACTTGTAAAAATTGCTTCGTTTAAATAATTCCTAAGCGACGTTTGAAAAATGTTCCGGTATTACAAAAATAATGAACATAAACAAACAAGAGATAAATTGTGGTGGAACGAAAGCAAGGCGTGTCGAGTTACGAGATACGAAAGGTTCTTTAAGAATATCAAGATTTATTCATTTTTGTACTGGTATTATAATATCTATCGATAGTGCGATGTGGATCATTTGAGCAACCTATAGACTGTTCGCAACTTTCTACAACTATCTGAAATGTTTATATTTTTTTTAATATATTTCTATTCCTTGATTGTCATTTTAATAAAGATCAAAGTCGTTTGTGGATACTAATATTAATTATTTATGTAAATGACGTACAATAACTATAAAATGTATAAAGAAATTAGTTTTTTTTTATCTGACCAACGGAGGGATTCAATTTCTTAAATTCACTTTCCAGCAATTTTTTTCCAAAATTTTTGTAGCCAGTGTCTTGGGGACTCTTCCGACTGGTTTTGACAAGGATCAATTAGGTACTATCATCTAATATCATACTAGCAACCGCACCGGCTTCGCACGGTTTTATTATACGTATAAACTAGGCATGGAACATTTCACACATAGCATGTGATTTTTCATATGATAAATTTATCATAAATCGCATCTGCTACCGCTATTCATTTGGTCTGTGAAAAGTCACACTATGAAATCGCATCACTCGTAAATGCTCGGAATATCATCGCACTAATACGACGTCGAGAGCGAGCGAGAAGCGACGAATCATGCTAGAGTGGACGTGTTAGAAAGAACTAACCATATGCGTTCGTGCTCTGTTTTTAATTATAACGGTAAACTAAACTTTGACCTTGCTTATTAGAAACAGAGTAGGTATTTAAAAAATAGACTTTAAACGAATTGATATAAAGTATTATTTTCGTTGTGATTATTTGTTGCAGTTGTCTCAAAATCACGGAAATAATTATTTAATCTATTTTTCACATTATCACAATCCCAAGCCATTAAAAGTATAAAGAATAGTTCATTGCTTGAGAATAAAATGCAGTGTACATATCTTTATACGTAGCACCTGAATCCGTTCTCTGTCTGTTTCATTTCATAAAGGAGCGGTATTGATGATAATTCAAACTTCATTTTTAGCATAGGTACAGTAAGGACAATTTATCTTGGCAGGTCCGAACTACGCGCGGAAGGCTGCGCAGCAACACTTTTTAGGAACCAAATGGTGGCATGAGTAGGGTGCGCGGGGCGGTGGTCTAGGCTAGAGATGCACCTTACATAAAAACAATCAATCCTATAATCGATCGAATTTCATAATCGATAAGTTTCATTTTGAACTCATTCATTTTAGGATATAGAAGATTATTTAAGTAGCTAAATTTACTAATAAAGTGAATTTACTCATTAATTAATTAATTAATTATTATTTATAAAGGATTAAAAAAAATGTTTGGTAAAACTATGTTTTCTATTTTAAAAGACATGATTTACTTAAATTTTAGAAATCTATTAAATACTATTTGAGTAACGACTGTTTAAGAACATTTAAAACCTCATTATAAAATCGAATATAAACATTATTTATCACTTAATTTCGATCGATTTAAATAATAATCGATTAAACAACACCCACGAGTACGCACATTGCACATCTCTTTTATCTTGACTTTTGTTAACTTCGATCTTTATCGGCAATACTCGGTACGAGGTTTTTGTCTCTGTCACACGTCAGCATTGGTTTGGTGTTTGTGACGCTATCTCTATCTTGACCACAGTTGCATACAAAAGTGTTTGTTGTGTTTTTGTTCATTTTTTCAAATAATAAAACAAGTTATAGGATAAATATTGAGATATGATACAATGTAAAGATTAAAAAAAACAAACACTGAATAATAATAATGGCTTAATGCCATTATTATTATTAATCAGTATTTTCCCCTGTATTAGATATTTTCTGATCGTATATTTGTTTATATGGCAATAACAGTTTTCTTTGCAACTGTGCATGCGCAAAAGTTCGCAGAGCCTATGTTCAGAACTGCCAAGAAACTTTGTCCTTACTGTACGGAACGGAACATATAATGCTGAAATAACGTTAGTCATGAAAAATCATTTGCCAGTGAAATATCACATGTGAAATCATTGTGATTTTTTTTATAATATCATTAAATGATAATGAATTATAAGTAGCAATCATTTCCATGCCTAGTATAAACCTTCCTCTTGAATCACTCTATCTATTAAAAAAACTGTATCAAAATCCGTTGCGTAGTTTTAAAGATTTAAGCAGTCAAAGGGAAATAGGGACATAGGGTCAGAGAAAGCTACTTTATTTTATACTATGTAGTGATCAAGCTACCTTTAGACTGTTCGTACCGTCTGCAGTTAGCTCAATGGTTTCATTTGTATACACTAGTTTTATTTTTTTCTATTCCTTGATTGTTATTTTCGTTGTTAATAAAAATTATTTCTGTAAAGTTCGGTAGACAGTTAATATTTGTTTGAATTTAAATCAATCAGAACTTTTTATTCCACGACGAGATACCTACACTATTGATTAGGTATTATTAAATTTATAATTGATATATTATTTGCTGCAATATAAAAACTCAAGTAGGTAAGTACACTTTGTTTCATATTATTTTTAATTACGGAACCCTAAAATAAAAAACACCCACGCTGTACCGTGCCTTGACTTTCAATAAGCAACATAAATACAGTTTTGCATCTTCAGTTAACTTCCTTTTATTACATTTTTACTTATTTCAGTCACGCTTTGAGTCAGATTTTCTCAAAAGAAAAAGCCTTTATATCTTTAGAAATTATTATCACAACATCAAAAGATATTTTACTACAAAAATGCAATAAGCTTAGAGGTATACCATATAGAACAGTATTCTCGAAGTCAAAGGACTTAAGGACAAAGCACATCGTTACGCAACGCTCCCACCATAGCTCACCCACCTAGTGTCTACGCATCAAATTGTTCTGACGTTTTAATACGTTGTTCATGAGCTTTCCATGTCCATGAGGCAATCGATAGCTATCAGAATGAGGAAGCGACCAACTGTCAGTAATTTTCTTGCTCGAGAAGCGTTCAAATAATATATTACGTGTAAGCAAAAGAGATGCATATTTATAGCCGAAAGCTTGGCGAATGCGACTTTTTTTCTGGGTAGACGCATAATTAGTAAAGCGCCGTGTGATCATACTACTTATTTCAAAGTGACCACAGCGCCTGCCACTCCTTAAAAGCTTGACAAAATTCAACAAATGGTTATGTTGCGATGTGCTAGTTTAATGTACTATGTGTGCCCTTTTTTCCGTCAGCAAAATATATAATTATTAAATCTTTTTTTTTTTTTTTTTTTATTTAACTAACTAACTGGTTATCTAAAGATAACCAGTTAAGGACAATATATTTAGCGCTTATCTTTGTGTGGTGGCGTTGCGGCTATATATTCTACAACCTTTAGTTACTGTTCCATCCACCGTACACGGCATACAGAAGAAACAAAGAGAGAACCCTATTTCGCTCACTCACTCTCTCTTTTAATTCTTTACTTTTAAGTAAAATATAGAATACAATCAATATTTTTAATGCCACTTACTTATTACCTTCGGCCCGTGGCTTTGCTTGCGCTTTTCTGAAATACAAAGTAGCCTCCTTCCCTGGGATACGTCTACCTCCCTGTCAAATTTCACAGAACTGTTCAGCCGTTTAGGCGCGAAAAGGTAATAGACAGACACAAAGACAGAATAACTTTTAGATTTATACAGCCTTACAACACAAAACAAAATCACGACTTAGACACGTGTCTAACACTTGTTTAGCAAAACCCTACAAAACCATTTTAAACAACTGTTAAACACGTGTCACTTTTTGTATGTGGTAAGGCCGAGAGTGTTACTTGTATGGATTAAAGCTGCGAATTACTTGTTATCAAACTCAGATACAGCGAAGTCTATGTCTATCCTTACTTCCTTACTAATATTATAAACGCTATACTATATTTGTTACCTATATGTATTTTGTTCCTAAATAAGGAACTGATAATTCAAGTTCTGAATAGATCGGGCAGAAATTTTAAACAAACATAGTACTAGCCCTGGAATAAAACATAAGCTTCTTTTCATCCCATATATCATCCCATGGAAGAACTAGCTTTGAAACGTTTCAAAGAAACAACGCGTGCAAATTGTTTTTATCAATAACATTTTCTCCGTTTCGCTTCGGCTAAAATCTAATCTTTAAAACAGGTAACATTTAACCAGTTGTTTATTAAGTAATTTATTAAAACTTAAATGAAGTATTACGAAGTTCCAGTTAAGTATAAGTTTTAAAAGTTACCCCACTTCCCTAAACTAATCGTTAGCTTTTTCCGTCAAGCGCAAGTGTGAATCGCCGAAGGGTTCGAACTTTTTCGAATTACCTATACAAAATATACGGCAAGCTATAAAAATAAAATATACAGGGCGCTATGGCGCTCATTAGGGGAGGCCTATGTTCAGCATACATAGGCTGATGATGATGATGATACAAAACATACGATATTTATCAGTTAGAGACTTTGCTTAACTTCAAATGTTTTATTAATATTTTAAATTTCAAGTAAACTAGCTGTTTGGTTTCAAGTGAAAGTGCCGGCGCGGTGCCATAGGAAAAACCGGCGCGCCTTCGCCTCCGCTCCGCCTCCGGCTTCTGTGTGTGGAAACCTGCCTCCGGCGTCTATGTGTGGCGTGCTGAGGTATTCAATAGCGAAAAAGGACAAACATAGAAGGGAACCCTAAATTGAACTCCTATACATGAAATTGAAAAATTTCAAAGTTTAGAAAACTTAAGTTTCTTACAAAATTTTTACTCAAGAAACTTCGAATTACTTCATAGTTACTTATCAGGAAACATGCATTGTATTTTACTTTAAAAGTTTCAAGGTTTGAGAAAATTAATTTCGCAAGATTTTATTTGATTGCTTAAAATCAGAACTAGAGGTAGGTAGATACCTTCACAAGCCTAGGTCTTCAAATCAAGAGTGAATAAGTTCCTTCTGGGAAAGCGTGCTCCATCTTTATCCATATTTATTTACTTTTTCTTTTATGGATAAGTACTTACTTAGTTTTTAATTTATGTAAAAGCACTTATGAATGTAAACTGTAACCTTAACGCCTACCATTTGCGGGAGAGCAAGACTTCTTACCGTAATAAAGTGCTAAACTAGTACGGAAGATGGTCTTCCGTACTAGTTAGTGACTGCAGTCACTCGACCACGGGTAACAACCTACACCTAGATTCAAAATAAGCTGTAAAATTGTTTTGTTTTAACCTTGAATGTTTTTGTCCTAAAATTTAAATAAACTTTACTTTATCTTAGGCCACATCTTCAAGTGAAGATGAGGCGAAAAGGTTCAAGTGAAGTACCTGAGATAGTGGCCAATTTGGCCCGCTCGACTATTGCTCGAAAATCAAACGTTTGGTTTATTATACCTATTATAAGCTTTTTTAATGCATTTGTTTTATTTTGTCTATTCTAGGGAGAGATACGAAAACAGACTTATATTGTTCTCCACTTGACACATTAATTTGAACTCGGGCGAACCCGCGGGGCGCAGCTAGTAAATAAGACAAATTGTTTTCCTTCATAGCTGTCCTCGAATTTAATAACGTCTCCCACGTGAGAGAATTCCTTTTGAACTCAGTAATTTCCCATTTCACCGTATTACTCTCATTTGCCCACGTCTTCGCGTGCTTTTTGCTGATTTACAATACATAGTCACATAATATTATCTAGAGACGTAGTAAGATCGTTATCTAAACGAGTTAAATGTTGGATTGAAAAACAAAAACTGATGGTCCTTTCGAAAATTTTATAAATTAAAAGATATGAAAAAAATGCATTTTTTAATTTTAGACATCACGTTTCATAGTAATATTTACTCTTTAAGACCTACACAATCGAAATGAGACGAAAAATAGAGATAGTTTTATTTTTCAAAACATCCGGGTTCGATTCCCGGACTGAGTACAAGATTTTTTTTTAATGCAGTTTTTTTTGTCACTAAAATCGATGACATGGTTCCTCGGAAGAGATCTTCGTATGTCTTATAGTTTCAGACTTTCCCATACTGACCGTTTTAAATGTTACACCCTGTATATAGAGTCCTTAGTATGGTTGTGCATTAGATGACAATGACGATTAAAGTCACATCACAGTCACCTACGCTCACCTAACCTACGCCTACTCTACTCTCAAAGTTATCGACATAGCTCAAAGAATTAGCAAGCTGAAGTGGCAGTGGGCCGGCCATATCTCGCGTAGAACTGACAACCGTTGGGGTAGACGTGTTCTTGAGTGGAGACCGCGACTTGGTAAACGTAGTGTAGGACGCTCTCCGGCCAGGTGGGATGACGATTTCCGAAAGACTGCTGGCAGATGCTGGATGCGTCAAGCTGAAGACAGGGCGCTATGGCGCTCATTAGGATAGGCCTATAAGTAAAAGTAAAGTGTGAGACTTTATTCGTGAGACTGTGATGTGACTTTAATCGTCATTGTCGACTAATGCACAACCATACTAAGACTAACTCTGATATACGAGAATATATAATTGTTTCGTATGTACCTACCAGTATAAGCTCGTTCTGTATCTATGCGTGGTTATTTGTTTTTTTGATTCAAGTTATATTTTAATTCATACGTGATTATTTAATGTTTTTAACTATGTTTTGAGTGGATGTGCGATCCAGAAAATATATTTTTAAACTTTGACGACATTTCGATGCTATCTATATGGGGCAATTATAATAAGTAGGTCGCAAACCCACAAATCAATTTTGAAAATTTGTGTTTCATTTTGTGAAATTGTATTACGTCTTCGGGCATGAATAAATTTTCGATAGGGCTGTGAAAATACCCTCTATTTATTTTCACTTTCTACCCTCTCTCCGCTTTCTAATCTTTGGTTACAATAGCGTAATACTCCGATTCGAAATCTCCGAATCAATCGCAAATTAATTTACAACGCGCGTATTTATCATAAGCGGCAGGCGATGGCACATCTTATTGAAAACTTTTTTAATTTCGGACAAAGTGTTGTTAATTTGTAACTTGAGAATATAATGTCCAAAAGTAATTTACTGTAGGTAATTTAATTTAATTATTTTAGATTAATTTTTTTGACATAAAAAACTGAACCTTTTCGCCTCATCTTCAAGTGAAGATGAGGCGAAAAGGTTCAAGTGAAGTACCTGAGATAGTGGCCAATTTGGCCCGCTCGACTATTGCTCGAAAATCAAACGTTTGGTTTATTATACCTATTATAAGCTTTTTTAATGCATTTGTTTTATTTTGTCTATTCTAGGGAGAGATACGAAAACAGACTTATATTGTTCTCCACTTGACACATTAATTTGAACTCGGGCGAACCCGCGGGGCGCAGCTAGTAAATAAGACAAATTGTTTTCCTTCATAGCTGTCCTCGAATTTAATAACGTCTCCCACGTGAGAGAATTCCTTTTGAACTCAGTAATTTCCCATTTCACCGTATTACTCTCATTTGCCCACGTCTTCGCGTGCTTTTTACTAATAAAACGTTAACTTTAAGTTATTCTATTCGACGACCTTTATGGTGCAGTTGGTGTAAGGTCTGCCTGCGATGCAAGAGTTTGCGGGTTCGATTCCCGTCTCAGGAAAAGTTGTTTTACTGTATGCAGATATTTATATCTCGATACTTTATCAGAGTTCAGGATGTTCTGGTTGTTATCTTAATTTATATAAAAATATCCATCTATGTAATGTACATATTGTATTAAGTATATCAGTTATCTGGTACCCATAACACAAGCTGTACTTAGTTTCAGGCTATAGATGATGATGTATGGATTTTCCAGCATTATTTATTTATTCTTTGTTCATCTGATTTTAATCTTTATGAAAAGATATTGTTTCAGAATGAAGTAAATTGAAATGAAAATCGATTTAAGGGGCCAGCGGATGATGAACTCCCCATACAAACAGATTTGTAAGTCGAGCATATTTTCACAAAATTTTGGTGTTTTTTTGTATTTGAATAGTATTTTATCTATGCTCCTAATCAGTTTTTTATGTCAAAAAAATTAATCTAAAATAATTAAATTAAATTACCTACAGTAAATTACTTTTGGACATTATATTCTCAAGTTACAAATTAACAACACTTTGTCCGAAATTAAAAAGTTTTCAATAAGATGTGCCATCGCCTGCCGCTTATGATAAATACGCGCGTTGTAAATTAATTTGCGATTGATTCGGAGATTTCGAATCGGTGTATTACGCTATTGTAACCAAAGATTAGAAAGCGGAGAGAGGGTAGAAAGTGAAAATAAATAGAGGGTATTTTCACAGCCCTATCGAAAATTTATTCATGCCCGAAGACGTAATACATTTTCACAAAATGAAACACAAATTTTCAAAATTGATTTGTGGGTTTGCGACCTTCTTATTATAATTGCCCCATATGGATAGCATCGAAATGTCGTCAAAGTTTAACAAATATATTTTCTGGTTCGCATATACACTCAACACATACTTAAAAACATTTAATAATGAAACACGTATGAATTAAAATATAACTTGAATCAAAAAAACAAATAACCACGCATAGATACAGAACGAGCTTATACTGGTAGGTACATACGAAACAATTATATATTCTCGTACATAGTTCTCGTATATCAGAGTTAGTCTTAGTATGGTTGTGCATTAGTCGACAATGACGATTAAAGTCACATCACAGTCTCACGAATAAAGTCTCACACTTTACTTTTACTTATAGGCCTATCCTAATGAGCGCCATAGCGCCCTGTCTTCAGCTTGACGCATCCAGCATCTGCCAGCAGTCTTTTGCAGATCGTCATCCCACCTGGCCGGAGAGCGTCCTACACTACGTTTGCCAAGTCGCGGTCTCCACTCAAGAACACGTCTACCCCAACGGTTGTCAGTTCTACGCGAGATATGGCCGGCCCACTGCCACTTCAGCTTGCTAATTCTTTGAGCTATGTCGATAACTTTGAGAGTAGAGTAGGCGTAGGTTAGGTGAGCGTAGGTGACTGTGATGTGACTTTAATCGTCATTGTCATCTAATGCACAACCATACTAAGGACTCTATATACAGGGTGTAACATTTAAAACGGTCAGTATGGGAAAGTTTGAAACTATAAGACATACGAAGATCTCTTCCGAGGAACCATGTCATCGATTTTAGTGACAAAAAAAACTGCATTCACAAAATTAAAAAAAAATCTTGTACTCAGTCCGGGAATCGAACCCGGATGTTTTGAAAAATAAAACTATCTCTATTTTTCGTCTCATTTCGATTGTGTAGGTCTTAAAGAGTAAATATTACTATGAAACGTGATGTCTAAAATTAAAAAATGCATTTTTTTCATATCTTTTAATTTATAAAATTTTCGAAAGGACCATCAGTTTTTGTTTTTCAATCCAACATTTAACTCGTTTAGATAACGATCTTACTACGTCTCTAGATATTATTATGTGACTATGTATTGTAAATCAGTGTATGTAAAAAACAATTTGCAATACTAGCAAAGACCTACAAACAACCATAGTGACAATTTAACGCACATAAACTTACCTAAACGTGTTGTATGTTGTAAGGAAAAAAAATTAAACAACATGAAAACAATGCATTTTGTTAATTTCAGATATCACGTTTCATAGTTACTTTTTTTACTCCTTAAGACTTACACAATCGAAATGAGACTAAAAATAGTGTTTGTTTTATTTTTCAAAACATCCGGGTTCCATTCAATAACTGAGTACAAGTTTTTTTTCAAAGTATGAATGCAGTTTTTCTTGTCACTAAAATCGATGACATGATTCCTAAGAAGAGATCTTCGTATGTCTTATAGTTTCAGACTTTCCCATACTGACCGTTTTAAATGTTACACCCTGTATAAAAGAAAGTCGTGTTAAGTACACCATTTATAACTCGAGAACGGCTGGACCGATTTTTATGATTTTTGTGTTTTTGGATTTGTCTTCGTCGGGAATAGGATAATAACGTATAAAAATATGATATTTGACGAATAAAAAATTTCCACTTGGGCGACGCTGCGGGGCGCAGCTAGTAAGGATATAATGAACATAATTTTCTTAAAATTATAATAATATACTTGTGTGATAAGAAATAAATAGAGAGTAATTAACAGCCCTTTGAAAAATTTAGTCATGCCTGTAGACATATTATATTTTCACGATCCAACTAAAATATTAAATATGAGTCTATAAATGTTTGCTAAACGTTTCTCCATTGCTACATAACTTATTAAGATGAAATTAATATGTGGATAACTTAAGTTTTAGAATTAAAATATCAATTTTGGTAAAATTATCCATTAGCCTTAATAAAGGTGGAAATTGTGAATCTCAACAATTCTGCTAACCAATTACATTACTATGATAATAGTACAGTCACCAAATTGTAATTATACGGAAGAACAATAGACTGTTTAATTAGTGGCTATTGCCCATAGAGATTTAAATAATCGTGGAACCATTATTTTGACTATGAATACCCTTCACAACTCCCATCGCGTTCCTCTATATTTCTTTAAAGACTTAATGCGTGTTCTGAGACGATAGCGTTGCCATAGGGAGGCGATTGATTTTGCAGAATAAGGTACCTGGGTAAGAACAGGGTTCAAGCACTTTCCAAACTTCTTTCATAAGAATCCTCAATAATGTAAAACAACTTATAAAGTTACAGCATTATAAACAACAAACAAGTAGCAAAGTTTTTGCAATATTATTTCCTGGCGGAACGTGTTTTTATTTCTTACAATCAAAGAAAAGAAATACTTAAACTTACTTGCGTAAACTAATACTTAAGTATTAGTTTACGCCTGTGACATTTTATAGCAAGTCATCCCATCCGTAGTTTGGAGCCAGGTCCGAACTCTACGTGTGCAGGCCGCTAATGACAGATAGTGCAAAAGGAATACGGTTTTGTGCGATTCCAAGCATGATTTTCCATAAATAAAACCCCTGTGTACCATTACCGAAAGTTAGTCTATTCACCTAATATTACAAAATTTTCTTCTTTTTTTCCTTTTATGATAGCGAGCATTATCTCGAGTATTATTTGATTCAATACAATATAATACACGTCGATAGGTAGGTAGAAACAGCCGTTGGCTAAGCGGATTACTCTAATCGATTAAGCCTACGCAAGTACAATCAGCTGTATAAAGATCTATAGGTACGTATCTTTAGTACTATAGAAGTTGATTCATGACCTAAATACATGCAGACCTACATACAATACCTACAAAACTAAGTATATGACACTTTTAAAACAATGTACTAACTTTATCTACCCGTATATTGCTTAAATGCTCTTCCGATTCTATTCAATTGACGACCGATGTGGCGCGGCGGAAGGACCGCTTGCGACGCAGGAGGTTGTGGGTTCGATTCCCGTCTCGACACAAATGTTTCTACGATATGCAAATATTTCTTCTGGGGTTCGTGGTATTTTCTAAGTAAAAAGAAAACTTTTAGTAGTCTTAAGATATACATTATATTTTGTTGTATCTACCCTTTGTCAAGCTGTTAGTTTTAAAATTATTTAGAAGAATAATATAATATTTTCAATGACCCCTTCTCCTAATTTCAAAATGTGTTTGACCTGACTGAAAAAATGGATTTAAAAAATAAAAGAATTAACTAGCATTATCCGCTTTCAGAAGGATCACCGTTTGACGTCAATAGATTTTTTCTAAAGAACTTATAAAGAAAAAAACAACTTCTCATTGCTTCCAATTACTCAAAGTACCTAACTACAACTACATCTTACTATCATTTAAGATAAACAAATATTTCTAGAGATTTCGCGCCAATAATATTTTTTCTTTCGTATGCTCAACACTAAACGTCTTAAACACCCAACAATCACCAACAAGGAGCTTTAAGTTCCATTTTTAAAATGTAAATTCAAATAAAATGTACTTTCTTTATTTAGGGAACATCTAAGGCGACTCATGTTTTTGCACTGGCTGATGATAACAGGGAAAAATGTAAAGTAAAAACTTTTTGATCCAAACGCAGAATTTTTTTTTAGTTTTCACTACGTCATGTTATAATGACATACTTTTTGTGCTAGAGTAGTGACAACTATTGTTAATCTAATCATCCTATACCAATATACCTTTATAAATGTCACATAGGGTTCAAAGGATGTGGGCAGACTAAATGTCAAAGCATTGGACATCACTGGATATCTAGGTCTTTTACACCATTGTATTAGTGTATCAGTAATCTAGAGATAGTTTTTTAGGTTTTCGGAACCCCGATTTTTGCTTTAAAAATTACTACATAGTATAAAACAAAGTCGCTTTCTCTGTCCCTCTGTCCCGGGGTGGGACGTAGGGACATATGGACAGTGAAAGCGACTTTGTTTTATACCATGTAGGTAACCTTGGTCACAGATATTATAATTTGGGTCTAGATTTAGTGTAATTTCATCCATAATATCTAGTAACCATAAAAAAGCTCTGATTATCTTGATGGAATCATGTGAATACGTATATCAGTCATCCAGTAGTCATCTTAAGCTCTGCTGTGCTATTACGCTAAAACCGCCCATCCAAATTGATATTCTTCCGCCATTTCAATGGCCATCGCGCGCGTCCTTTCCATACGATTTCAAATTACGAAGGCCATTAAAAGGGCTTTCTTATATCAGTTTTGTTTCATAAGTCAATTTTTTTTCAAAACTGACCTAAGAAAGCCCTTTTAATGACTTTCGTAATTTGAAATTGTATGGAAAGGACGCGCGCGATGGCCATTGAAATGGAGCAAAAATATCAATTTGGATGGGCGGTTTTAGCGTAATAGCACAGCTGTTTAGTTTTGGGCTAACTAATGTTGCTGCTAGATGATGTTGTGCGGATTATTCAGCATTATTTATTTAAAGTCAAGAATAAGAAAATTGTAAGGAAATAATTTTTTCTACGATTTACACGTGTTCTGCTATAGAGGAAATACTCGGTAAACGTCACTGAAAAACGTGTTTAAAATAAACAACTTTCTTCAAAGAAAATCCTCTGTGCACGTTTACGGAACTACGTTTCTTGCCAGTTTTCTTAAACCTCTAGTTTTTACTTCTAAGTTATAATTTTACTTCTTTGTAATATTTCTTAACTGAGTTATGAGCAAGGAAGATTTCCTTCGGAAGTGTTTGATTTCACAATTAACAGGATTTTTGCAAGTAACTTTTAATTATTATGTTACTAGCGACCCGCCCCGGCTTCGCTCGGTTTTATTATACGTATTAACCTTCCCCTTCAACCACTCTATCTATTAAAAAACCGCATTAAAATCCGTTGCTTAGTTTTAAAGATTTAAGTATACATAGGGACATGGGGACAGAAAAAGCGACTTTGTTTTATACTACAGTGATTCAGAACAGAGACAACTCTAAAAAATCAAGAAAATTGGTACAGCTTTTTTGGGTTGAGCTCTAAAACAAAGTCACTGACTTTGTTTAGTAAACTAACTTTGTATCTCAATTTTACATACTTGATTACCGAAGCATTTCACCTCAATCACTACACTACATAGTATAAAACAAAGTCTAAAATAAAATATCCATATGTCCCTTTGTATGCTTAAATCTTTAAAACGACGCAACGGATTTTGATGCGTTTTTTTTTAATAGATAGAGTGATACAAGAGGAAGGTTTATTTTATATAATACGTATAATAAAACCGTGCGTAGCCGGGGCGGGTCTCTAGTTATTAATAAAAATTAGTCTTATTAAAATAGTCATTTAAACTTGTTTTCCTCACCATTACTATGGCAATTCAAGAAAAAATATTTTTAAGACTCGCGAAACATACAACAAATAAACTCTTTTATAGGTACTAGAAAGATTAGTTTCTATCGAAAAATAACCATTTTATTGAGTTTTCATTAACCCCTTCCTACTCATTTCCTACGCATTTCAAAATAGATCCAACCCACTGAACCGTGGAATATTTTAAGTTTTGTAATGTATTTGTGACGTAATAATCAATCTCTTAAGATGCTGACTACATTGCAGCTACGAGAGTTTTATACTAAGAATATGTTCGAAGAGATAAGCGTCCACTCCGTATCTACAAATACCTCCTCAAACTTCTACCAACCTGGTAGTACACTAAAAAGGAAAAAGACTATAACCGAGGTATCAATTAAGACTAGTACTTAATACATCATGCGTATATATCTGCATATATTTGTTCCGGGATTCTGGGTGTTTTCTATGTACCTATAGTAAAAATATACTACTATATAATATACTAAACTATATATGTAATGTTATTGTTTTAAGTATATGAGTCATCTAGTACCCATAACATAAGCTCTGCTTAGCTTGGGGCTAGACGATGCTGTGTGAATTGAAACGGGAATAATACATAGGCTACTTTTAATTCCATAAATCATTTCCCATGTGATAAAAAAGCATTGAAATGTAAGCATCACAACAAACAACGCATTCGAAGATGGTAGTATGTAATATAGAGGTAGTCATTAACGAAGGAAATTCTTTTGTTTTCTGTTTATCTTAAGTTCCTTAGTACTGTCTATGTCCCAAATAAAACAAAAATAACCGATTACATGTATTTCTATGAACACCACCCAAAAGTGTTTTCGTGTAAAAAAGGAAAAGAATTCGAAGTAAAAAGTCTTCCTAAGATAATCTAAATGAAACGCTCAAATTCAGGCGTTTTCTTAACACTCGAAAGGTACAAATTCTTCCTGAAAAACGTACCCAGTCCCTGAACATAACACCTATCCCTTTCTACCCACCAACCCTTACATTCACCCTTCCCACTCTACCCTCCCACTCATTCTAGGCAGCCCCTGTTTTAACCCACGTCTACTCATCAGTAGCTCCTTGGCCGTCGTTACGAACAGACGTCCCGTCAAATAAGACAATAATAAGATTTAATTACCATACGTTTGAAAGACATTCTTCCAATATAGACTGATTATTTTGCTGTTGTATTTTATTGTATTTGATCGGTGCAAGTGGTTCCAGGCGAGTTTGGAACAACAGGTGAGTATTTAATAGTTGTATATGTATTTTTTTTAGGTTCTGTATTTTTGAAGTATATATGTAATTTATACCGACATTGGTATAGGATTTTCTCAAAATAATGCATCAATTAGTGTATTTAAATACTTCTGACGCTTAGTTATTTCATGAAAATTCGTAGCCGTTTTTTAAGTTTTTCTCCTGGAAAGGTTTTCTGCGTGAAAAGCTACTTCGATAAATTTACGGTATACGCCTCTCAATTTTTTTCTATATAGTGAGACTGTACGGATCTATTATGATAATTTTAAGATGCCTATCTAAGCATCTTTTTTTTACTGCGGTGATGGTGTTTATATCAATACGTACCTGCGAAATACCATCCCATTTACTATTGCTTAGTTAGTTACCGTACAATTTTATACCGTAACGTTATGTAATATATATAAATGGTAAATATATGATACACTATACTAAAATGTATTTAATTAAGTACCAAGCTTAAATTGGGGCAAGATGTTGTAGGGTCTAGTATTTTTTATGTCGCTTTTTTATGTTTTATGTTTAAACGTGTATAACTATTACGATAACGGTGAAAAGAAAGGTATAAAAGTAGGTAACTCAACCTGGATTATTCCTATATTTGGAAATTCTGGATAAGCTGAATATCTTTGTTAAGGCTAAGATATTCCTTTCACAGCTCATTAGATAAACTCATTTCTTAGAAGAATTACAAAGGAAACTATTGAAAGAAACAAGGTCTTTTATTATGTTTTATTCTTGGATCTTATGAAACGAGATAATCTTTATATTTAATAATCTTTATTGGAACTAACTGACTATTGTATTTTGTTAGTAGATCAAAAATATGTACCGAAAAAACTAGCTTTGTCCCGCTTCGTTCATCACAAGTAATATTGATAAGAGTTAATTTGGTTAAAGTGGATTTGGTTAACATGTTTGCTAAATGATTTTTTGTATGGTTAACCACGCAGACATCTACACAGCTACATCAAATGTATTGCCAGAATTAAACAATAATTTAACAGTGAATTATCTGTACAAATTTGTTTAGTAACAAAGAAAACAAATTCAGTAAATTAATAAAAAAGGATACTTATAGGTAATTTTTAAAGCATAGAAAAAAAATTACGATTTATAATTGAAACAATTGAGCTAACCGCAGACTGTTGCAAGCAAGAGGGTAGCTCAACTATTTAACTGCTTAGAAAATTTCAATAAAATAATAAAAACCTATTGGAACTAGTTTTTACAATTGAAACAGCTGAAATTACTCTTTTACTTTCAGAATATAAAAAACTTAATTCTACTCTTCAATGAATTGAAACCGCTACGGTGCTACGAAAGCCGTAGCAGCGTAGAGCGACTACGATTTGCTACGAAAAATTGCTACGAAATTTTAGGAGTCTATTTAAATCTTTTAATGTTAATGTGTTTTACCTTGGCCTAATAAAAACCAAAATTTGACTTGAAAATATTTAATACCCTGTTCGTAAGTGCACAGAATTTGAGATAAAATAAGAGAAGCCTTTGAAACCGTTTGGTTTTTCTTGCAATTATACAAATTCTTACATTTATAGGTTTTAATACCTTAAAAATTTTCCTTGATTAGTGAAGGTTATGTTGTATTACTACAAAAAACTACACAAAGGGTCTAAACTAATCAAGTCGTTTTGTCTTTTTATCTTATATTCATTTTTCTCTTTTTCAAACCCACCGTTTTCTACAGAAAGACATTTAATAATCCAGTCTAAAACCTTTTTATCAAAAAAGCGATTAAACTTTCTTCAAAAGCCAAAAGATTTTTCATTAACCTGTCATAAAATATCATAAAATCATCCAAATGACATCTGCCAAGCGGAAACAAAGACAATGCGAATCGTCGCAAAAACTCTACAAAAAGGAATATTTCTTGAAATCAGAATTGCTAAGTGCGCCCATTTTTACAAAGGTGGCTGTTTTTATTTGACATTTCCGTCATTTTACTGCTTTTGGATTGTCAAGCTGTCCGAGAAGGGTAACTTATGAAATACTAGTATCTTCCAACGGCTTCGCAAGCGTTATTTCTATGGAAAAGTTTCAAGGCTAGTTTTATTCCGAGAGACCGATATATGGGATGAAAAGTAGCGTTATTCCAAAGCTAGGACCACGTCTATTCAAAATTTACGTTTGATCCGTTCAGTAGTTTTTGCTTGAAAAAGAACAACCATCCATCCATTCATACAAACTTAGTAAGGATTAGTTATTTTCAGTATTCGCATAATTTATTTATTTATTAAGTTTATGAATTTAAATAAAAAAATGTCAGGCGATATAAATGAAAAATAAGGGTCCCTACCTCAGCATGAGTAGCATTTGGCTAGGCCCTAAGGTACGCCGATTTTCAGGCAGGGACATAAAAATATAATGTAAATATAAAAACATAATTTTTTTTGTTTAAGCACATTATCATGCCGTGCCGAGCTATGGAAAGAGCAATGCTCGGAGTTTCTCTGAAGGATAGGATTCGTAATGAATATATCCGACAGAGAACCAAAGTTATCGACATAGCTCATAGCGAGCTGAAGTGGCAGTGGGCCGGCCATATCTCGCGAAGAATTGACAACAGTCAATAAAAACCAAACTACACCAATTTGAGAGCGGAAATAATTATGACATTTATATTTCGTTCATTATGAAAGGGTCGGAAATATTTTAGTGCTGTCAAGTTTGTAAATTGATATTCTTACCAATACAATTTAAGTGGAATTCTTATGAAGCTAGAGTTAACTTTTCATGTAGGTATATTGAATGACATCTTGTTCAAAATTTCGAACTATGGAAGTATTTTATATATATATATAAGTATTTGATACACTAGATGTGTATGTGAGCGTATAAATGCTGTAAAATAGATAAGTTTATCCGAATTATTATTGATACCAATAACTACCAACATAATTTATGAAATACTCTTCGTATCGCTATTATATTCGAATTTTGAACGAAATTGAAATCAAATTTCGAACTAATTATTTGATGCAACATGAGATTTGTTTATGAAATTAATTAAAATGAAAGATTATGTTAGTGAAATTAAAATTAGAATTTGGATTTGGACGTTCCAAAAATTGCACTGTAGTCTCCGCCTTTATATTTATAAGTAATATAATTCGAAGTTTGAACGAAATTGAAATCAAATTTCGAACAGTGTTAGTTGAAACATGAGATATGTTTGTAAAAAACTTAAAATTTGGACGTTCAAAAAAATAGCACCATAGTCTTTTTTTCGAAGTAAATCTAACTTCTCACTTCAAGTTAGAACTCAGATTCCTACAATTCAACCATCGAAAGCTGTTATCTGCAGAAGTTCCTCGGGGACATCAATGTGGATCAGTGGCGCCCACAACTAATTAAAGTTGCATGGTATTTATGGCGACTATTACAGTCAACAGATTTGTAAAGGATAAGATTAGTCTTGTCATTGTTTGTTCCATAATAGAGTAAATTAACCCGAACCTTATAATCAGTTAAAACTCAGTTGTAGTTAGTTTTAAATTTAATTGTCTGATAACTTATGCAAGTCACTTTTATACTTTGATTTATCCTTTATTTTATTTATATATTTATGCTTTTTGCGCTACATGTTTTGTTAGCATAATGTACATTAAAATTTGGAAGTTATCAAATTCTTCACCACTATTATTTAAGTTTGAACTATTCTTTGATTATTTAATGTTCTGTGCGTCTCAAATATTACTACATAGTATGAAACAAAGTCGCATTCTCTGTCCCTATGTCCCTTTGAATGCTTAAATCTTTAAAACTACGCAACGGATTTTGATGCGGTTTTTTAATAGATAGAATGATTCAAGAGGAAGTTTTATGCGTATAATAAAACCGGGCGAAGCCGGGGCGGGTCGCTAGTTAAAAACAAAGAAAAGCGTAAAACAGCATTCTCTCGATAAATTAATGAATAGACGCTTTCGGTTAAGGGTATATATATTAGGAATAGTATAAGAAGGGTATATATTATGTACACTTATACAACTTTGTCAGGTATACGCACAGGTTTTGTCTATTTGAGTGTCAACGTCAAATGACGCGGAGGGCGTCACTCCTCTTTACCAAAATTATTTCAATAAATCGTACATAATGCAAGAGCAATTGCCAAGTTGTCCCAAGTTTCGAAGATGGACGAAGTTCAAATAACTTAAATTTGAAGTTTCTCTGCGGAGGGATGTTGAATTTATGGACAGATTTGAAGCCACCCCTATACTAAGGTCACGATTAATTTAAATTAAGATGACGGCATCTGATAATAGTAATTATGGCCATACCTATTATCGCGATGACTCCGTGGCGCGGCGGACGAATATACTCTGAATTACAAATAATAATTTTGGTAGGTAACATTTAAGATTGTATAAATTAATAAATAATATTAGACTATTCACACAGAATCTAGCCCTAAATTAACAGAGCTTAAGTTAGGGGTACCTATTAACTATTACATATATAAAACAGCCAAATCACTTGGTAAAATATATACTGCAGGTTCATACTATTAATTCATTTCAAACCTCAATAAGTTCAATTCGCAGTAAGTTTAAAGTTATGTATTCTGGAAAACTCGATATTTCTGAGATTTGACATACACGCTAAAGTCGCACGTAGCTCGGTAATTTGAGTAAATTCGAGTTCGAACAGAATGAATCTGTAGATCTTTGTTCAGAGATGAGAATCGAAAAAAAGAAAGAAGAAAAAAAATATTTTTGAGACTATGACGTACACACATAAATAATGAATAATAATTATAACTAGTTTACAATGAAACATCACTACATAGTAAAAAACAAAGTTGCTTTCTCTGTCCCTATATCCATATTTATGCTTAAATCTTTAAATCTACGCAACGGATTTTGACGCGGTTTTTTTAATAGATAGAGTGATTCATGAGAATTATTTATACGTATAATAAAACCGTGCGAAGCCGGGGCGGATCGCTAGTACAATATAAACAGTTATACTACACGGACAGACTTAAGTACCTACACACACACACAGCTCAACAGTGGGTAGGTACTAAGAAGTTTTTCCGTAAGCGTGTAAAATATAATACCGCTTTATTAACAACGAAAATTACAAGCAAGGAATAGAAAAATTACAACTAGTATTTACAATTGAAACCATTGAGCTAACTGCAGACGGTTGCAAACAGTCTAAAGGTAGCTCAATTGATCCATGTCAATACCAGTCGTCGCGTCCCCAAGACACTGGCTGCATTACCACGCTGTATGGCAATGCTGATGCGCTGAGCCAGATATTCACCAGATATTCTCAGCGTGTAAATAGAAATGCTTGTGGACGTACGTCACTCAGCTTGATGCTCTAACACAAATAGGAGACCTATAATCAATATTATAATATTCATTGAATTGTACGCGCTTCATTCATTCCATTCTGTTAATGGCGTGACGCACAAGTTGGCGTGACCTACAGGTGCCCGTGACTCCTTTGTGACGGATCAATTCTTTACGCCTTCACTGCTCTGCCTCAGCGTTGTGACACGCAGGGGCGGGCAGTCACATAACGCGGTATTTCTGCATGTTAAGTCGTTTATATATAAAAGGAATCTTTATTAACAACGAAAATTACAAGCAAGGAATAGAAAAATTACAACTAGTATTTACAATTGAAACCATTGAGCTAACTGCAGACGGTTGCAAACGGTCTAAAGGTAGCTCAATTGATCCATGTCAATACCAGTCGGAAGCGTCCCCAAGACACTGGCTGCATTACCACGCTGTATGGCAATGCTGATGCGCTGAGCCAGATATTCACCAGCTCTCGGGTCACGCGTCGCATCGACCAGACGCTCAGATAATTTTTTAAAAACCCGGAGAGCCTCGGTACCCCACGGACCTAGGGTCTCGACTCCAAGGGGAGCAAATGCGTAGGTTCTGTCGAGACCTGCATATTTGCGCCTCTTGAGATCCTCGGCCAGATCTGCCGCCGCACCGTTTATATATTAGTTGTCTTGCCACAGCCAATAAATAATAGTAGAGGTATAGAAGCTGCAGTTCTTAAAATAAATACTTATACCTAGTAAAAGTGACGCTTGTAGTGACGCAACAAAGTGAAATTTAGCTTTTTATTATCGTGAATCGTGTTTATCACTTAATTTAACCTACCGATTTCATTTCAGTTGTTGTGCCACAACCACAGAATAAATAAAAAAAATAGGTTTAGAAGCTGCACTTCAAGAAAAAAATTTAAGTAATATCTAAAAAGATCTGTTGAAACAACTACCATCTAGATTGTTCTCTAAAGTCCAGTCAACATAAGGACGCCTGAAAGAAATCGCTTACAGTGGCGTCTTTTAGTATGTAGCACTTTGCCTATCTATTATATATTTTCCTTCTTTGTGTGGTATGTGTGGCTCAGTGAGCTATGAAATTAATGAGCTATGCTTGGAGTTTCTTTGAAGGATAGGATTCGTAACGAATAGATCCGACAGAGAACCAAAGTTATCGACATAGCTCAATGAATTAGCAAACTGAATCCCTGAGTTATATCCTAGGTATATGTATCTGCGTATCAAATCTAAACGATGAGATTTTAAAGCCTTTATCCCATTATTGAAAAAGGCTGGCTACAATGTCGGAGAAAATAATTTAACATTTTTAACTTGAGATTATAGCATTACCCGCCTTCACAAGGATTATCGCTGACGTCAATTGATCCTACTTACATAGAAAGTCGACGGAACGTTTTGTTTGTTCCAATAATCTCCAATATTTATGCAAATCCCTCCGTAGGCATAATTTTATAATCTCTAGTTAAAATTATTAGGCTGAGTTCAGATGAAGAGTAAATATTGTGATAAAAAGGCTTGAAGAAAGTCGTTAACTTAAATCAGGATGCAACCAGTATCGTCTTTGAATTCTTCTGCGACGACGACCTTTGGTATGAAAGCCATAAACATTTTGCCTTCTCCATTTCCATTGCTAAGGTCCATAAATTACGTGAGGCATTTTTCAGGATTTTTTTTTAATAAATATAATAAATAAATTAAGTTTACCCCAGCAGTTTTTCTGATCACTAACTCAAGAAACTTGAAGTTCTAAACATATACAATTTTAGGTGCATTTAGTTAAATAATTTTTCAGTATAATCTAACGTAAACTTTTAAATTGAAATGAATAGCAACAGTTTGTGGATTCAGATTACAAATAAATCTTAAACAATTAAAATAGCAATCGTTGAAACTTGGCAACCCTCTGGTTTAATCATAACTATTAAACACAGCTACGTCTTTGAACCCAACTCAGCATTTCTACGAAATGAAGCCGGTTTGGTAACCATTACAGTAGAAAACTAGAGATTGTGTTTATTATTTTATTATTCTTATTATTTTAAACGAAGAAAAATAATGAAGCAATTATCTGTTCGACTGTATATTTTTTGTGTATGTCACGAGATATCTTCGCTAATTGTAGTCCCATTTGATTTTTCAGTTTTTGAGTTATTCTTATAAATGTTATAAAATTGTATCGATGTTTGGATGTAACCTTACTAATATTATAAACGAAAGTTTGTATGAATGTATAGATGAATGAATGTATGAATATTTGTACCTAAAATAAAAATAAAAAAAAATAAAAATAAAAATAAAAAAAAAATAATTAAAAATAATTTTTTTTTTAACCGTTTATAAACGGATCGGGCTTAAATTTTGAATAGACGTAGTTCTTGTCCTGGAATAACACATAGGCTATTTTTATCCCATACATCTGTTTCCACGGGATAGAAAGTTCCTTGAAACGTTTCCATAGAAAAAAGAAGCCGCGGCTAGTAATTAAAAAAATAAATAACTCTATTAATTATTGAAACACGTAAACCACTCGGAATAAATATCTGCAAATGCAAAGATCTTCCTAAAGAAAAGATCAACGAAAAAAAAATCAAAGAAAAAAAGATCGAAAAAGATCAAAGACCTTCCTAAAAAAAGATTTTCCTTACGCGGGACTCAAACCCGCAACCTCGCAGGCGTCGCAGGTGGATATTGACGAATTTCGCAAAAAAAAATAGTCATTCGTCAAATACAAGAATGCGTCAAATACTAAAGGTTAAGACGAACCACGATTCCAAACTACATTTGAACACCCCTGAAGCCATAGCCTATTGATTGGGCAAATAAATGCAATAGTTCAAATACGCCACGTCAAACTTTGAGGACCTAAGGGGGAAAGTTAAGGCAAATAGTGCTTTTAAGGGTCCGTCCCCAAAGGGTACGTAATAGATTACGTTATTTATGTTGTAGAAGTGAAATTTATTAAAAAAAAATAACAATTAAAGAAAAACAAAAAAAAAAATTTTTTGTTATTCATTAAGGACGTCACACCGTCCCATAAAAATTAATACAAACATAATAATAAATAAAAATAACTATCACTACACACTAATTAAAGGAAAGAACCAGCCAAGAGCAAGTCGACTCGGAGTTTTAAAATAATAAACAGGTTGTCACCGAATAACATTCAATCCACAAAACACGTGAAAGTAAATTAAAAGCGACCGACAAATTAGTTTGAAATCATATATTTGAATGTCCATGGAAAAATTAACATAAATCATATTAATATTAAAAATCTTTATTAACAACGAAAATTACAAGCAAGGAATAGAAAAATTACAACTAGTATTTACAATTGAAACCATTGAGCTAACTGCAGACGGTTGCAAACAGTCTAAAGGTAGCTCAATTGATCCATGTCAATACCAGTCGGAAGCGTCCCCAAGACACTGGCTGCATTACCACGCTGTATGGCAATGCTGATGCGCTGAGCCAGATATTCACCAGCTCTCGGGTCACGCGTCGCGATTAATATTATAAACGCGAAAGTTTATAAGTATGGATGCTTGTTACTCTTTCATGCAAAAACTATTCTCGGGTGGGGTGAAATTTGAATAGATGTAGTTAATGGGAATAACACATAGGCTACTTTTCATCCCATTAATCAGTTCCCATGGGATAGAAAAAGCCTTAAAACATTTCCATAGAAACAACGCGTGCGAAGCCGCGGCCATATACTTGTGTACATATAATAAATATAAACAATATAAATACGGTTCTTATTTTTCTAAGACTGAGTAATCAGGCTTGAAAGTCCTCACGGAGCGCTCTCTGACAGAGGAGTGGAAATAATTTATGTACCTACCCACATCTCAGTTCATTCAAGATGGTAACGTCAGCATACTCAGAAGAATAATTAAGATGTGATCCTTACTGATATTTTAGAATTCCTTAATCACTACATAGTATAAAATAAAATCGCTTTCTCTGTCCCTATGTCCTTATGTCCCTATATCCCTATGTCCCTTTGAATGCTTAAATCTTTAAAACTACGCAACGGATTTTGATGCGTTTTTTTAATAGATAGAGTGATTCAAGAGGAAGGTTTATACGTATAATATAAACCGTGCAAAGCCGGGGCGGGTCGCTAGTAATAATATAAACGTGAATGTTTGTATGTATTAATGTTGTTATGTTAAACGACTACTGATCGGATCGTCCTGAAATTTTGAATGGACGTAGCACTTAGGGGTGTAATAAGAAAGGAATTTTGAAAATTCGCATACCTTCTATAAAAGGTTTTTGAATATGAAACAAAAATGATCTATTTAAGGGACCTTCCTCAACATCCCAACCATTCCAGGAAGATTCTGCGCTTCTGGACAGAGTTAGCCTACCTATGCTAGCAAGATGAATGCATAATGGATTAAAATGAGTCCAAATACATTATTACATTATTAGTACTTCAACTTTTAAAAACTTACCTTACCCAATATCTTTATATTTTCTAAGACTCATAAACTTCTTAACTCTACTTTTCAAGAAACTAAATAATTTCGCAAAAATTTACGATTCCGGTGAGACTTGACCTACTTTTCAAGTCGATCAACTTTCTGTTTGCGCTTGCAAACTGTACATACTATTTATAACACAGCGAGTACAGTAAATAATTTTCTATTTTCTCAAGAAAGCTTTTAAAATGTCGGGGAGGAAATCATACAATTACAAGAAATTCTTTGCAGTTTTGTTTTTAACAAGCTTAGCTTTTTTAATGGTTTCTTTCTTAGAAATTCAACGTCTAATCACCATCGATATCGTTCTATCAACTAACTCATCATCATTGTCAGCATCTATTATTCCAATAGATATATGCCTCCCCTTATATTCTCCATTTTTCTTTGTCTCTGGTTTCACGAATCCACTGTCGTCGGCCAGATACAGTTCTTATGTCATCGGACCATCGCTGCTTTGTGTCTGTCTCCCTGATCTTCTGATCTCCGTCAGTTTATGGCTCAATCTATCATCAGACCAACGCATGCGGTGTCCTGCCCATTGCCATTTCAGTTGTATTACCTATAAGCTTCTTTATATCCGTGACTTTCTGCGGGTCTCATCCGAGGGAAAAATATTTTAGTTCAATTTCAATTATTGAACAATAATTTTATACATTTTGGCTTTCTTGTCACTGCGGCCATGATAGACGATCGCCACTTTAGATGCGGCGCGGCGTTTATAATTCGCCACTTACCATTGCTTTTGGAACTATAGGAATTTCTTCGTGGTGATTTCTCTAAGCTCTTCTGGGATTAGTTTAGTTAGCTTAGTTTGTTTGTATGAATGCTTGTTAATCTTTCACGTAAAAACTACTGAACGGATCGGACTGTAAAATTAAAAGACAGGTAACAAAGGTACCTACCAAAGAAAAATAGGTACCTACCTATTTCTAGCCCTGAAATAAAACAAAGGCTACTTTTTATCCCATAAATCAATTCCCATCGGATAGAAATAGCCTTGACACCTTTCCATAGAAACAAAGCGAGCACGCCGCGGGCTTTTATACTAGTACTCAATAAATACTAAATGACTTCTTTCTATAGTTTTAAAAGTATTATAAAGTTTCTCTTATAGTATATATATATATATAATGAACCGTTCACGGTAATGGTTGATCCAGTACGATTTCTTAAGAAATGTTGATCCACCTTTTTCATGTGTACATTCGACTCTGGACCTAGTAAACAGATATACTTCGATCCGAATTTCAAAAGCACATGGTAACGCTGGATCTGCATTGACTCGTTTTCAATATACTCGCGTTAGAAAATCCTCAAAATACACCAATTTTGTTGATCTTCTAACGGTCAAAAAAAATACACCGAAACGTCATTTTCACATCCGGTGCATATATACTACGCGCCACATTAGCTTAGACAATGTTGATCTGCAGTCTCTGGAGCCACAAATTACTACTTCGTCTGTTTTCAAAGCGGCAACGCCGCACGCGCGGTAGTGGGGGACTTTTCGAGACTTACATAATCGAAGTTAATAGACTTGAAAGCGTTCGTTCTTACAAATTCCCTTCGGATAGTTGAATAGAATAAAGTAGAAATAGCTAAAATTCACTGACCAAGCACATTACATTTATAAAATAATATTTTTGTGTAGGTATGTGTATTTTTGAAATCTACTATAGCTCACAAAAAATAACTGAACTCTTTAGCAACCAGTTTGTAGGTCATGTTCTTCTTCGACATGTGCCTTAGGTATGAGAAGTTGGTAAAAAGGTTTTTTTGGTAACAGAACCGTTAAATTCTAATGAAATTTCTCTTTATTTTTAACTAAGAACCTAGAGAGAACCTGCTTCAGAGTTCAATCCAGCGATCTAAGTATGCCAGAACGCACTGCACGTCAAACGAAAATATAAAGAGAAAGATTTTAAAATGTTTCATATATTTTAGACTCAAATGAACTCCTACAAATATCACGTCTATAAATCCTACTTCCCAAATGAAGTGTGCCGTTATCTGAATTTTCATTCACCTCACGAAACTGTCTAGTGGGCAACATTATCATTATTTTAGGACGACATTAGTCCACAGCTGGACATAGGCTTCCCGTAATGAGTGCCATAGCGCTGTCGCGTCCAGCATCTACCATCAATCATTCGCAGGTCGTCATCCCAACTGGCCGGAGGGCGGGGCGTCCTACACTACGTTTGCCAAGTCGCAGTCTCCACTGAAGAACACGTTAACCCCAACGGTTGCCGATTCTCCGCGAGATAAAGCCTAGTTTAAAGAATTAGCAAGCTAAAATGGCAGTGGGCCGGGCATATCTTGCGAAAAACTGACAACCGCTGGGGTAAACGTACTCTTGAGTGAAGACCACGTCTCGGTAAACGTATGGTATCCTCTAGTCAAATGGGCATTCATATGGGAAAGCATGTGTCCAGCAGTGGACTATTAATGGTTGGCGACGAAGATGATGATTATGATGAGACCCGCTAGGTAGTTTACTAAAACATTTTTATGATCAGTAACTACCAACGATACGTTTAGGGTAATTTGCAAATCTTACTTTTATAATAAATGGGAAAGTCTGTGTGAATGTTTGTTATAAGTAATCTCCGTAACTACTTAAGTTATTTAAATGAAATTTGATAAGTTTATAGTTTAGGACCTAGAATAACACAATATATATAATTTTACAACTTGGAAATTATTTACTTTAGTAATAACTAGATGCGCCCCGCGGCCTCGCCCGCATGGAAATTTATTTCTCAAATTTCAGAAATTTATTGCACGCCTCGTATAGTTTCGTAAAAAAAATACGTGTTTAGTTATTTACTTTTAGTTTATTCATAGTGTTCATTTTGAGTGAAACAAACCAATGAAAAATAATTTTCCATACAAACTTTACCACCCCATCTCCCCTTCAGAGTTAAAAATTTCCAAATTTTAAAAGCCTATGTCCTATTCTAGGTCCTAAACTATCTACGTACCAAATTTCATCTGAATAACTTAAGTAGCTACGGAGATTACCTATAACAAACATTTACACAGACTTTCCCATTTATTATAATACTAGATACTAGATGTGCCCGCGGCTTCGCCCGCCAACCAGTTTTTTAAACAAAGTTCAGAAATTTATTACACAACCCCTGGGGGTTATTTAGGTAAAATGTAAAATACGTGTTTAATTATTTCATACTTTATTTTTAGATACCGAGTTTTAAGTAAACCAAACCAAGGAAAAATAATTTTCCATACAAACTTTACCCTATTTAACGTCCTCATAGGTTAATTTTTGTTAATTTTATTAGCCTATGTCTTATTCTAGGTCCTACTATCTACGTACCAATTGTCCTTTAAATAACTAAAGTTAATACGGAGATTACTTATAACAAACATTCACACAGACTTTCCCATTTATTATAATAGTAAGATAGATAAGATTTGAGTCTGACTGAACTCTGAAGAACACTGACCCTAGTCTCTACATAATATGAAAGGATCCTGTTTACCTATGGGAGGTAGCTAGGTACTTTACAGAATTATGTGTGAAGATCCTTGCTAGCAATTCGCATATTGGGTAATTTAAAACTATAATCTTATTAACTTTAACTAAACAGGTAGGTATTAATCAACGGTAGGCTGAACCAGCTGCTAGTGACTTAAAAATCGGTACAAATAAACTGCAAAATTAATAATTAAACACGTATTTTTTATTTTTACGGAACTACCCGGCGGAGGCTAGGAGGCGTGCAGAAAATTTCTGTAATATGACAAATAAATTTTCATGCGGGGGGAGCCGCGGGGTGTAACGAGTCTAAAATAATTGACGTTTAATTAAACATCGATCAAGGCATTGACACTAGTTATTCTTTTAAGCCGGTTAACCACGTAACGTAGGCAACTACTTGAGTTCCCCAAAATAATTTAAGGTAGCAGGTTTTTTTTGTAACAATTATAACGATGGGCAATTGTTTATTCTACTCGGGCCACTACCGTGATCTCTGATGTGTAGTTTTTTAGTGTAAAATAAATAACTAGATTAATAATGCTGGGCAATCCACACAGCCTCATCTAGCCCAAAGCTAAGCAGAGCTTGTGTTATGATGGGTACGAGATGACAAATATCTGTAACTTAATACAAAATATTACAAAGATTGAGAAATTTATTACACTTAGAAAACACCCAGAACCCTGTAGAAATATTTACACGTCGTACAAACATTTATTGTTCCAAGGTGGGAATCGAACCCGCAACCTCATGTGCCAAAGGCAGCATATAGTTTCAAAAATGAATTAAAAATAATATTAATTTATTTGACACGACACTCAATAATTAAAAAACCTATTAAAGTAAACGAAAGGAATTAAGGTACAAAGTGCCACTTTTTCGGTTTTAGTTTTCAGGTATAAAGAAAAATCAAAAAGCAGAAAAGTTCTTAGTTATCGTTAAAAAAATATCGATGGATCAACATTTGTCCGTAGAAAAGTATTCGCAATGGATTTTTGGTTTCTAAATAAAATTATTCAGTAAATGAATATCATTATTTCTTTAGACTTACAAAAAAACACTCAAACAAGTCAAATTTTAATAATAGGTACATAATTATCGAACTAATAATAAAAGGACTAGGTAACGCGATGTCATAAATAATAAATGTCATAGAACATAGCGTTACCCTGACATTTCGTTTCCACATGTGTGGTCATCGACCTCCACGACTCCCGCACGAAGCGGCAACGTCGCTGAAATTTTTGACCAATGCTGCGTTCTGATTGGTTCATTTGAATCGGATCATCTTGTGCAAAATGGATTTGTATATCGGATCAACAAAATATGGTATTACAATGCCAGAGGCCCCGTGAGGTCAATTGTTGATCTGGTCGGAGCAACATTTGTTACTGAAAATGTATAATAGATCAACAAAAGAGGCTCGGATCAACAAGTGTTTTCGGATCAACAAAGTGCTCGCTGTGAGTCGCGCCTGATCAACAATTGCCGGAATGGTATCTCTATATACATTAAAGTTATTTTAGTGAACGATAAATCAATCACATCGACAACAGCATTAAGCAAGCTACTTAATAAATACTAAATGAACGAAAATACCTATAGTTTTAAAAGTATTACGAAGGTACTATTATAGTACATATACCTACACTATAGATATTTTAGTGAACGATAATCAATCACATCGACAACAGCATTAAGCAAGCTATGACGTGTCATACATCAAAATCGATCCAGTCGTGTGATTACCAAACAATGGACAATTTATACCGCGGAAATTGTGGAATGAAGCTGAAAATATCAGAGGTATAGTAATCGGGTTTTGTCTGTCATATAATCACAATTACTTGAATCATTTCCCAACAAAAGATTGAAACGAAAATAGTTATTAACACTTTATCACTACATATGTCACTAGTCACTACATCACTACATAGTATAAGACAAAGTCGCTTTCTCTGTCCCTATGTCCCTTTGTATGCTTAAATCTTTAAAACTACGCAACGGATTTTGATGCGGTTTTTTTAATAGATAGAGTGATTCAAGAGGAAGTTTTATATCTACGTATACTAAAACCGTGCGAAGCCGGGGCGGGTCGCTAGTTCCATATATATTATGATAATTATAATATTTTAAAATTTGTCTTTTCTAAGTGCAAGGTAAGGAAATAAAGTTATTGATTTACAGATATACTGCACTTATTACGAGTACTAACATGTTAATAATAATTGTAATAATACCATAAAAACAAAAGCAGCTAATGGTCACTACATGATTTTTTATACCATTGCCCAAATTCCACTACATAAATCGCTTCACCATTTAAATAGTATCGTGTCAAAATGTCAGTGTTAAACTCTTTTTGGTATTCTACTAGCACAAACTTTTTGAGGTTCATTCATAGCTGTGACGATTACGTTTATGACTACCAATTTGACATTCTAATTATAAAAACCTCTTCAAGCGCAAAAAATAGTAGAATACCAAAAGCACAAACGTCATTTTAATCATCTTGATTGAATGGCACTATTGAGACCTTTGTTTTGACATTAATGGAATTTGGCCCAGGGCATTAATGCGAAGCTGATTTTTACTGTACCCACCTTACATACTTTTAAATCTAGATACTCTTAAATAGTTTAATTAAACGAAATGTTCATTAAATACTCTAGGAATTTGTCCCAAATATGCGTAATCCTACACAAATTCACACTCCTCTGAATAAAACACAAATTTACATTCTCGCACCTTTGTGGGAAAGCAGAAAATTCCCGAAATGTTGATGTAGATTTTATAATTCAACTTGGTTTTGTTCGCGTCTTCGCACGCAATATTTCTATAGAAACATTAAAAGTTAGTTAACTTTTAATATATTCTGTAATTGAATTGATAAAATGCTATATGGCTATTAACATTTTATTGACAAAGAAAATGACATACAAAGAATAGAAACCAATTAAAAATAGGTTTATAATCACACAATACAAATCATTTTTACAATTACACAACAATTGAGCGAACTGCAAACTTTTTAAAACAATATAAAGGTAGCTCAACTAATCCATAATCAATACCAGTTGATGCGTCCCAAGACGATGGCTGCATTGCCCTTGGTGATGGTTAATGGTTTTTTTATTTCCGAATCGGTAATTTACATTGACATGGTCCTAAATGACACTAGTCGACCTGTATTTCAAAAGATTTCTAGAAAAAAAATTACAATCAAGGAATATAGGCAATTAAAATTTTATTAGTATGTATGTTTCAAATTAAGTTGTATAAAATTCAAAAACTCATTAAAATACCTACACTCTGTTGGTATATGGCAATTGCATGTTGCAAAACCTATCACCATTTTAATATTTTATTACCTTTTTTCGATTTATATTTCAAAGTTAGTCTATATCCGCACACATAAAATGCCTGATCGATTTGTTTTATATAGAAATACATAGAACGAGTGCATTCTCATAATCCAACAACAGTCTTTAAACGGAAGTCAAACAAAATGGTTTGACCAGACCATAATAAAGAAACCAGATCTAAATCGACCAAAGTAGGTACTTTATCCACCAAATAGACACGCGCTCTGAAGTTTGCTAATATATTGACACCAGCATGAATATGGAAACCGAATACTAAGTGATAAATACTTAACATGGTAAACTAAGTGTTAGCGATTAATTTATAATAACTCAATTAATTCCAACTTGATAAAACGTACCTACGAGTTCTTATAAAACAGTGACCTTTTTCTTAATAAAATATAAACTTTTTTACGCATTAGTGTTCTGCTGGATCGCCCTCGTTATCCAATCAATGTAAGGACTCACAGCCACTAAGTACGCTTGAGATAAAGGTGGAATATTTTCAGGGTTATCTTCAAGAGGAAACCCCATAGAAGTAATCCCAACAATACCTGTGGAATGAATCACAGGCCCTCCAGAATCTCCAGGACCTAAAGCCCCGTGAGGGACTCCACAAGCAGACTTTATACACAGCAACGGAAACTTATCATCCTCGACACCCTTCTCATTACACTGTGTCATCATTCCATCTAAAACCTGTAACTGCATCTTCAGAGTCAAGGTATCAGATTCCAACTCTCTGTGATCGGTGTCTCCATATCCCATCGAAGTTACACGTAGACCGAAAAGCGAGCGGTAGTCAATCGAGCTAATCTTCCCGTAGCTCCTCAGCTGAATCGGCTCTGTCGTAAATATTGCTAAGTCGTCGATAAAAAAGGGATGTTCCGTACCCCAAGCTGCAGGTGGATTCGTGATATTTAATACGTAACTGAATTTGTCGAGCTGATCGTCAGGTTTTCCGGGCGTTGAGCCGTATCTGATGACATGTTTCGCTATGCCATATGTCTCGAATTCTTCTTGATAGCAGTGACCGGCGGTGAGTGTAGCTGTTGGAGTGAGTGCTGACCCTGTGCACAAATGATAATACTTGAGAACGGTGCCCCTATTTGTTACTCTAGGGGCAGCGAGTTCGATGCGTAAGACGTATGAGAACTGCCCAGGGCTGACGTCACGGCCATTCTTCACGCGCAGTGGGCCACGGCGTGGACGATTCAGATTATAACAGCTACACAGTGTATCGAACAGGAAAATAAGAAATACTCTCATCAAAAGGAATTTCATTCTTCTTTACAACTTCAGTGCTGCGTGTTTAAGGTTTTTCTCACTTCTTCTGGCTAATTTGATCTCTTCGCTTAAGAAAGATCTGTCAAATGATAGATTGATTCAAATGATACACAGTTATCGTCACAGCTACCAGTAGGTACTGGTTTTGTTAGTAATAAAAAAATTATTGGTCAAGAGTTTTATGACTGATCATAAAATAACTCTTGACTATCTACAGATTGAAACCACTGACTGCGAAAAATGGCCACCTCGTTATGTTACATATACAAATACAGTAAATTTTAGTAAGGTGAAAATATCTTGATATAACTTTTTTATATCTACACATGCATATTAATAGATATAAATAAAAGTGGCAGTCGCGACATTTTAATGTATTATCACAACAAGCTAGCTTTATACATACACTCTTAATACTATGGTTTTATTGATAACAGACACTGATTTGAATGAACAAAAGGGTGATAACAACCAGATAAAAATTAGCAAGATCAATTTGAAAGAACCTACAATTAAGCACTTCACACTAAAGTTGAAAAGAATTGACGAAATAAACTTCAATTTGAGAAAAGCATTTCCCATTATCCTGTTAGATAATACGCAGTAAGCCCTGTTGCGAAGAGGATAAAGAGGAGTGTTTTTGTCAACTTGAAGTTCATTTTGTCAATTTTTTAACACCTCAATGCGGTATCCTCGTCAGGTAGGTAGGATATTTTCTACTTACACCCATATCTTGTCGTTACCTCTGCCTCGATTTAAACTTGAATAAATCTCCAAAAGCGACTCGGTACGCTTTTTTTTTTAAATTCTTTCACTTGACATTACTTTACAAAAACATTACTTAACTTACTGAAATAAAACGCTTTAGACGTTTTACGATATGATATGAGTGGATTTGAGATTTTATCAAATTATGAACTAAGCATATCGGACTCGAGTATGTTTTGGAGGAATTCTCGAGGCAGTGTGCACGTGTGTTTAAATGGAGGATCAATTGAGGAATGGTCTAAGATTGTGTTAGACTAGCGTATTTTCATCTTGTCCATCCTTTATCATCTGGTTTGGTCATACCGTTTTGTTTGATACCATTGATATTAAATATTGACTTGAAGTTCAGTATTTCATTTAACTTAAAATAAATTAGGTTCTATTTGGAATATCCCGCGCCGCAGTTACATGTTGCTTAGGATATTACAATACATATTAGCTGTATAAAAATTTAAAATTATTTTATTTATTTTTTGATCAAGCCATGTGTCAAAATATATCAAATAAAGTCAAGGTTAAAATGTAGACAATCGACATTAACTCTGTGTACTTTACTGTAGAGCACTTATTTTAGACTGTTTTCAACCGTCTGCAGTTAGCTCAATAATTTCAATTGTATATACTACTTGTAATTTCTATTCCTTGATTGTAATTTTCGTTGTTTATAAAGTATTGCTTCGATTAAAAAAACTAACAGTTAAAGAAAATATGTTAATAAATTGGAGTGTTTAATATGAAACAAACGGTAGAGTTTTTATTGAGAAGTTTAGCTAAAAGTACAAACTCTTGAGACAATTTTATAGTTTTAAGACAATATGAAATTGGATCAGTAACGTAATAAATATTTGAAAACTTGAAATTCAAAGACACCTAGAGTCACGTATAAAGTGTTAACTCATTTGCGAATCTGTTATCTGTCGCAACGTCCTCGTTAGCCAATCAATATAAGGACTCAGAGGCATAACTAATACTTGAAATGGAAGTGGAACATTCACATATTCTGGACGAACCTTATAAGCTTCAAATAAACTCTTGGAATTAATCCCTATAATACCGGAGAAGTGAACCACTGGTGCACCAGAATCACCAGGGGCGATCAACCCTTGTGGGTTGTCACAAGCAGATTTTGTACAAAGCAATGGAAACGTATAAATGTCCTCACACTTAGTCAACATCCCATCTATAACTTGTAACGGTAAATTCAGGGACTTGGTGTCAGTATCCAATTTGCTGTGGTTAGTGACTCCATACCCCATTAACGCGACCTGTACTCCTAAAAGCGAGAGGTAGTCAAGCGAGCTAATCATCCCGTAGCTCCTCAGCTGAATCGGTTCTGTCGTAAATATTGCTAAATCGTCCATAAAAGAAGGACTTTCCATACCCCATCCAGCTGGTGGTTTTGTGATATTTAACACATCGCTGATTTTTTCGAGCTGATCATCAGGTTTTCCGGGCGTTGAGCCGTATCTGACTACATGTTTCACTAAGCCGGTTGCTTGGAGTTCTTCTAAATAGCAGTGACTGGCGGTGAGTGTAGCTGTTGGGGTGAGTGCTGACCCAGTGCATATGTGAAAATATTTGACTGCAGCGTCTTGGTTATTTGGCCTAGAGACAGCGAGTTCTATGCGTACGACGTATGTGAATTGTCCGGGACCGACGTCACGGCCATTCTTCACGCGTAGTGGGCTACGACTTGGAGGATTCAGATTATAACAGCTATACAATGTTGGGAACAGAAAAATTATTAGTCTTCTATTCAAAAAGAAGTTCATTTTGTGAATTCTTTTGGTTTTAATGCGATATGGTGTAAGCACTTCTCACTCACTGGTTCTAGCCGAGTTCATTTGATCAGGTCAAATCGTTTTGTTTGAAATCCAATTAGGGGACCGTTTTAGTATTGAACTAAACAATTTTAGTAATGTTCAACATGAACCTTTCAGCTGTAAATAACTGCAACTTTAATAAAAAAAATAATACAAAATGATTTACTTTATAGTTTTATTAGCATAAAAAATATATCGATCAAGTTCTTTTATGCCTTCAACATTAAATAAACTAATCTAGAAATAGTTTAAGCCTTGAAATGATACAATATAGATGTACATACTAACAAAATATTTTTAAAGTTCCCAAAAGGAAGTAAGGTACCTTTTTGGATTACTTAACTGCTGTTTAGTCTGACATTCGATTTAGGCCCTTTTTCTTAAGAACGTGTTGAAATTAATATATATACTAAGGGCTTATATGCCTTGGAGCTTTGAAAAATCTAATTTCTAAGCTAACGCAAATAACTTCGCCTTTAGTAATAAATAATACAATTTATGTGAAAAATCTAAAAATGCACAATGCGCTTCTTTATGTTGTAATGTTCCACGTCACCCTGTGACGTCACAGTGTGTGAAAACCTCTTGCAAAAGAACTTAGGTTTTTCTTTAAGTACCTCGAGTAATACTAAAAATCAGTGTTCAAAAATCTGCGCTGAGGCACATTTTTGTTAGGCTGCAGTACACATAGGTTTGATACATTTAGGAATCTTTCCTTTTTTGATTGTTCCAATAATTCAGTTGAAATTGTGATGTACATTTTATTGTATATTGTATGTTGCAGAAGCAAATAAGTAATTTATCTATTTACCTCTACATTCAGGCATCTATTGTAGGCGGTATGTAAGTAGGCATCTACTATATAAATGGAAGTTCGAGATCCCTAGAGATTTACGACGCGACGTATGGAAATAGTTCTGAACTTCAATAGAATCGTGTAAATTGAAAAAAGTTAATGGATTTCGTATCAAGATAAATAGCAAATTTGGTTTTATGCCGCAAAATATATATTTTCATTCTTTAGCCATTTTATTTCTTTAGACATTTAAACAGCATTTTCACGCTAAAAAAGACCGAATGACTAGTTTACTGATTAGTTTACGTTGATGCGACGCGTGACCCTCTAGCTGTTGAGTATCTGGCTCAGCGCATCAGCATTGCCATACAGCGTGGTAATGCAGCTAGTGTCTTGGGGACGCGACGACTGGTATTTATATGGATTTGTACGAGTGTATTAAACATAATATAAAATTTTCTTTTGATCCACTCTATCTATTAAAAAAGTTGCGTAGTTTTGGAGATCTAAGTATACATAGGGACAGATAGACGGATAGCGGAAAGCGACTTTGTTTTATCCTATGTGGTGATAGATGAGGTAAATCAAGACATAGGTAATAGTTGAATGTAGAATAAATAAATAATTCCGGACAGTCCACACAGCATCATCTAGCCCCAAGCTAAGCAGAGCTTGTGTTATGGGTACTAGATGACTGATATATTTAATACAATACATTACATAGATAGATATTTTTTATTATACATAGAAAACACCCAGACCAACGGAACAAATTTCTGCAGATCGTACACAAATTTGTTCCGAGGCGGGAATCGAACCCGCAACCTCCTGCGTCGCAGGCGGACCTTCGCCCACCGCGCCACATCGGTCGTCATTAGAATATCGAGTTTTGCTTTTCCTCGTAGCATATGAATGATCCAAATGCAATGAAACATTTAAAATAAAACGAGTGTAATCAAGCACCCACACAACCCTGGTTTAATTAAAATTTATAAACACCATTTATACTTTCTAAATAAATATGATATCTACGCTCCAATCAAAGTGTGTGAAATATGTAAGTAAAGGCAAATATTGTTGGCATATGGAGCTGTGGAAGCTAGCTTTGGATCTATGCCAAGGCTTTACTAGGCCCCGAGCTATTTCAGGTCATCAAATTGAAATGCACTGATCACTATATTTGGGGGTTCCGTAGTAAAAAAGTAACCCTTATTTACATTGGCATTAGAGGCGCAACAGCAAACCCGTGACACTGAAGGTTGCGGTTTCGATTCCCGCCTTAGGATAAAAACATATATGTTCAAAATCCGCACTTAAGAACAGAGGCTTTTAATTTTCTGTCTAAAATACAAGAATAAGAAACTTTGTAACAAACCACCCTAATCCTTAACGACTTCTTTGTTACGTATTGTTACAATACACAATAAGCTTATAAAATAAAGGTAACAATGAGCTATATATAACCCCATTAACTCACCAGCCCCACGTTGGGCGCCCGAAATAATTTGAAATGTTTTATTCTGAAAGTTTCAGTTAACAATACAGGGTGTCACGTTGCGTGTGCTGAAAGGTATAATTCTGAATCCAGAGTTTTTTCGGGTTGTTCCCATCCGATCACACCAAAACCGATCACGGGGCATCCGATCACGGCAAACGGCGGCAAACGGTTGCATCCGATCACGCCATACAAATAATACCCTACTTTTTGATTATGTTTGTAAGCATAATATATAGATTTTCAGTTTTAAATATTTACGAATGTTATTCGTAGTGTGTGTTTATATGATTCAGTAGTTATTAAGGCGAGACAGCGAAAATAAAAAATATGGTATATGAATCAGTCTTTTATTAGTATCTCTGTTTTCAAAATCAGTCTTATTTTACGAAACCAGTCTTAAGATTATAAAATGAATATTGATTTTTTTCATAAAATAAATAGGTATATCGTTCTAAGTACACTAATACACACATCATTTTTACTTTATAATTTAACTAAATAGAAATTGATTATCACATTTATACAAGGAAAACTATAAGATAAAATCACAGAAAGTAACCATTTAGTAAATCAACAATGCACACGGGTAAATCAGTCTCACTTATTATTTTAAAATCACAGTCATAATAAAAAAACCCTATTAATAAACGATTATTTTAAACATTTAAATATCTGTTTAGATGTGAAAATGTTTATTTACATACAAATATAGATTAATTTAAATGTTTCACAATCATTTATAAATCAAATATAATTAACGTAACAGTACAACATATACATAAAAGAAAACATTTTTTTATTATACCTAATAAACGAATCAGTGTAAAATATTAACAATATAATCAACAAAAAAATAAATAGTGTTTGGTAAAAATCATTCTTAAAAACTAATTTCTTAATTTTTCTAAGCACAAACCAACGCTAATCTCCTTTTTTTGCAATTGCTCCAAAACAAATGTAATAAAATTGTCTCTAGCAACATATTTTTTTTGTCTATCATTTCCCTCTTCATTGTTCATCAATTTTAATGCATAGTGTTTGGCATCACTTTTTAACGTTTGAAGCAGTTTAAAAATCACTCATATAGATGAATCTACAAGCTGTTACCTGGATATCCATTTTGCGAAAACGAGAGGCACATTATTAATGACAGTATATCCATTAAATTTATTTTTTTCGCCTTTTCTATTTTATAACTACTGAATAAAATATAAATACAATACGAATAACATACGTAAGTATTTAATAATGAAATCTATTAATTATGCTTACCAAGGTTGATTTACTAAATGGTTACTTTCTGTGATTTTATCTTATAGTTTTCCTTATATAAATGTGACTATCAATTGCTATTTAGTTAAATTATAAAGTAAAAATAATGTGTGTACTAGTGTACTTAGAACGATATACCTATTTATTTTATGAAAAAAATCAATATTCATTTTATAATCTTAAGACTGGTTTCGTAAAATAAGACTGATTTTGAAAACAGAGATACTAATAAAAGACTGATTCATATACCATATTTTTTATTTTCGCTGTCTCGCCTTAATAACTACTGAATCATATAAACACACTACGAATAACATTCGTAAATATTTAAAACTGAAAATTTATATATTATGCTTA
This sequence comes from Eupithecia centaureata, assembly GCA_944547425.1. Lineage (NCBI taxonomy): Eukaryota > Metazoa > Arthropoda > Insecta > Lepidoptera > Geometridae > Eupithecia > Eupithecia centaureata. The sequence continues at coordinate 3,528,992 of OX155702.1, read as the reverse complement.
CAAACATAATCAAAAAGTAGGGCATTATTTGTATGGCGTGATCGGATGCAACCGTTTGACGCCGTTTGCCGTGATCGGATGCCCCGTGATCGGATTTGGTGTGATCGAATGGGAACAACCCGTTTTTTCTAGGATTTTTTTTTTGTATTTGGAGAACTTAGTTAAATAAAAAATAAATAAATAAACAAATAATGCTGGACAATCCACACAGCATCATCTAGCCCCAAAGTAAGCTACTCAAAGCTTGTGTTATGGGTACTAGATAACTGATATATTTAATTATATACATAGATAGATATTTTTTATTATACATATTAAACACCCAGACCAACGGAACAAATTAACTGCTTTTTTCAACTTGTGCGATCAGAAAACATTATTATAAATATCTATAATCTATAGTCTATAGTCTGGGTGTTTTCTCTGTATAATAAAAAAATATCTATCTATGTAATGTATTGTATTAAGTATATCAATCATCTAGTACCCATAACACAAGCTCTGCTTAGCTTGGTGCTAGATGATGCTGTGTGTCTATATCACCTGTTGAAACGTCGGGAAAAATAGGTTAATTATCGCAATAAATAAATAATAAAATAGCAATAAATAAATAAATAATAAATAATAAATAATACCCGTGAATATTTATAATTATGATAGAATAGGCATTTTTTATTGTTTTTATGAACATTCTGAATTTACCTACCTCTTGAATTGCTTCCTATTACAAAGAACTATTTCTGAATTTGACAACTCATTTTTATGCTCACCAAATCTATATATATAAAAGAAAGTCGTGTTAGTTACTTCACTTATAACTAAAGGACGGCTGAACCGATTTAGCTGAAAATTGGCAGGGAGGTAGTTTAGAGCCAGGAGAAGGACATAGGATACTTTTTATCCCGTTCGGTACTTATAATAAAACCGTGCGAAGCCGGGGCGGGTCGCTAGTTGATATATAAATTTAGAATCCCAATACAATTGCCATCATCATAATTACCATTAGTGATAAATTATAAATTATGGTACAAACAACACGGCTTGCGTGACGGAAATAACTGAATAACTTACGCCATTATAAATCAGTTTAAATAAAATTGTACACAACTTTATTTTATACTTAAAGCGGATTACTAACGAAGAAAATTGCAATCAAAGAATTGAAATCAACTAAAACTTGTATTTAGAACTTAAATAATTGCGAACTGTTGCAAATAGTCTAGAGGATATGATCCATATCAATACCAGTCGTTGCGCCGTTTATTTATATTTTATGCTTTCTATTTCAACCACGAAGTACATTTCTAATCTTCGTAGTTGAAATACACAAGCCATATATGCAGAAATATAATATCAACACATAATATGACCAATAGCCATGACACCACATGATCCTTAGCAATTACCAGTCGTTGCGTCGTATATTTATATTTTATAATTTCTATTTCAACCACGAAGTACATTTCTAATCTTCGTAGTTGAAATAAACTAGCCATGTACGCAGAATTTAACACCAACACATAGTAATAGAAAATAAAATAAAATAAGCTAAAGGCTTATTGCTGTTTTTTTTTAATTTGGTACATAGAATTGTAGTTAGTAAAATAGAGGTAAAAACATAATTATTAAACTTAAAAACTAAAAGCTCAAATCGTATTCTCGGCATGTGGTTGATTTCCCCTCTTAACAGCTTGTCTTTCGACAAAGGCCTCCTCAACAGTCTTTCCATTTGTTTCTGTTTTTTGCTATACGTAGTTCTCAAAAGTTCAATCAACATGCAGAAAATTAAAGTGGCGTTGGACGGGGCATATGTTGAGAGAAACGAAAGAACAATGGACTAGAATTATAACTGAGTGGTGTCCAGAGAAAGTAAAAGAAATAGAGGAAGACAGGTAAAAAGATGGGAAGATGATTTGAAGAAAGTAGCTGGTCCAGAATGGCTACGTATAGTAATAGTAATGGCCAATAAATAATTAAAAATAATGATTTCGTTGAAGGAAATATCTTAATGTCTAAATTGGGGACTGAAACTCGCAATGTCGCCTTGAATTCAGACTTCATCGCTAATTGCACCTAGAAACTAATTAATAAAAGCTAGAGTTTGATTAAAACGGTGAAATGTTTGCATAAACGTACTTCGCACTAACTTTGTGCACATTGAGGGTACAGTCACTATCAAAAGGCGTTGAATAGATAAAAACTCCTTTAAGCACAAAGTAACAAAATCACTGAGCCTAATTCATAAAACTGCTAAATCTTCTAGATAAATGGCATGGCGGTGAACAAGTACGACGTAATTATAAGCAAATTTGTTTGAAATGAACTCGAAAACTAACAACCTAACAGGTGAAGGTTCTTGTTCACTTCTTTACTTCATCACTACATAGTATAAAATAAAGTCGCTTTCTCTGTCCCTATGTCATTGTGTCCCTTTGACCGCTTAAATCTTCAAAACTACGCAACGGATTTTGATGCGGTTTTTTTAATAGATAGAGTGATTCAAGAGGAAGGTTTATAGGTACGTATAATAAAACCGTGCGAAGCCGGGGCGGGTCGCTAGTTACCTTATAAAACTCGAAGTGAACAAAAATCTAAGTGAGCACTTTATAACCTAGTTTAAATTAATTATAAAAAGAATATTATGACGTGTCCAAGTGTCCTGTAAGGTCTTAAGGAAATAAATAATGCACTTTGACTATTTATTAAACCTATCCTACCTAACCTAAAAAGTGTATAGTACACTGCATTTGTTTTGATAATATTGATAATTATTAATTAAGTACTGGCTCTTTTAATTTTCATGTCATCTTTATCTATTTTGCTTAGTCGTCTCTTTCAGTTGTTTTACTGGTAAATTCTAGTCTGATTGAACTACTATTCACACAACAATTTCTTCCACAAGTGGAGAAAATTTTGGTGAAGGGAACATCAATTAACATTTTATTTCTTATTACGTATAATTCATTTCTATTTCGTATTACGTATAATTATTGTTTATAGCTTAGAGTTGACTTGCCTAATAGTTTATTATACAAAGAAGTAAACCAATTTCAGTTTCGGCTGCTTTGAGACGTCAAATGTCTGACTATGCAATTTACCTTGCCTACTCTATGCTATTTACCTTCACAAACTATCGTTTAAATTCCAAAACAGGGTTTTGATACACATATGTGTGTACACGGGGCTTTGGAGACTTTGCCTTTTCAACGCTTTTGGCGGTTCCTGTACGTAAATGAGGTTTCACTCTAGTTTGTGAAGGCAAATTGCAGTCTGTCGATTGAGGTCTCGGAAATTATGAGTCTCGTTATCCTTATACAGGGTGTAATCGTTAAGTGTGCACAGGCGATTATTCCGTAACTATTGCAGATATCAAAAAACTTTAAACTGATATCGAAAGTACTTTACCTAATGAGTAAAATGACATTAATAACTTTTTAAAAATAAAACGAGAAATATCCAAAAAAAAATACATTAATCACTCCCATACATTTAGTATGAGATAGTAGAAAGGTTTTAGTTTCCTTATTTTAAGTGGAATAGTACCTACTCATTTTACCCTTGTCATTTTATAATTATGTACGATATGAAGGTATTATGAATTTCAAGTAGATACACGTGTAGATTAATTATCTTACCACTTCAAATTTATAATAAACCTTGTTTCAATATTGTATTGATTTGAACTAGCTGAAAAGCAACATACTAAATAAAAACAAAAAGAAAGATACTCTTTGGTGTTCGTTCTAAATTCAAATTCTTTATCGCGGGTTCTCGTTCCCGCCAATTTATTGTATTTTTCAATTTGCGTTAATAATCGTGATTGTTGCATTTATTGATTGAAAAATGGCATATTCCAATACAGAAAAGAGGGACATGTTAAAAATGTACTACAAACATGATTGTAACAATAGGGCGGCCATTATCGCCTACAGAAGAGAGTACCCAGATAGAGAAGTTCCTTCTGGTACGTATTTACGTAAGTTGGATAACAATTTATCAAATTTCCAGTAATTTCCAGTGTCCCACAATTATGTACACAAGTTATTAAAAAAACACAACTTCAAAGCATTTGAGATAAAACCTACTCAAACGTTGCACAATGATGATCCTGCTCGTCGGCTGGTCTATTGCAATTGGCTAGTCAATAATTATGTCAATGTAAGGTCAATTTTATGGACCGATGAAAGTAATGTTTCAAACTGCGGCATTTACAATAGAAAAAACTCGCATTATTGGTCAATTGACAATCCTCGCTTAACTACTGAAGTTAGAGCTCAGGTGCGATTCTCAATTAATGTGTGGTGTGGTATTCTTGGAGATCGGATCATTGGGCCATATTTTTACAGTGGAACCTTAAATGGACAGAGATATTTCTCCTTTGTACAAAACGATATGCCAAGTCTCTTAGAACCAATTCCAGACGATGAAAGAAGGTCGATAATTTTTCAACAAGATGGAGCACCTGCACATAATACAAATGTTGTAATGAATTTCTTACGAAACAATTATAATGGCTTAATAGCCAATAATAGTGCAACCCCTTGGCCTGCCAGATCCCCGGATCTCACGCCTTGTGATTTCTTCCTATGGGGATTTGTCAAAGACCACGTGTACGCTGAGAGAGTACACAGCCTAGAAGAGTTACAGAATCGTGTACGTCGTGCAATTGCTTTAATTACTCCGCAAATGTTGAGGAAAGTTCATTTAGAAACTGTAAATAGAGCTCGTCATTGTATTGCACAAGGAGGACGTCACTTCGAACATATGCTTTGAACACAAAATTTTGTACTTACTAAGAAATAAAATGTATGGGAGTGATTAATGTAATTTTTTTGGATATTTCTCGTTTTATTTTTAAAAAGTTATTAATGTCATTTTACTCATTAGGTAAAGTACTTTCGATATCAGTTTAAAGTTTTTTGATATCTGCAATAGTTACGGAATAATCGCCTGTGCACACTTAACGATTACACCCTGTATACTTACAAATATGTGTACACGGAGTTTTGCAGTCCTTGCCTGTTCAACGCTTTTGACGGTGCCTGTACGTAAATGAGGTTGCACAATAGTTTGTGAAGGCAAATTGCAGTCTGTCGTTTGTGGTCTCGGAGAGAGAAATAATGAGCGAACATTTAACAACTATCTAGCTACTTAACTCTCTAATGTGCACAGACATTCAAACTTAATACGTCTAATATTTGTATGGCAAATTTTACTGTAGTAGCTACGTGTTTATTCTGAAATGTTTTGGGACAGGGTTTTTATCGACAAGTAATATCTTGTTTATTTTTTTTTTTATATTTTCAAGAAAATGGTTTTTACTCAAAACAGAACTCAAACTCAAAGTGCTATATATTCTTAAGATCTTACAGGACTGTTGGACAAGTCAGAAAGTTCCAAATATATGTATCTATGTATATGTAGGTTTATTAACAAAGAAAATGCAATCAAAATAGAATTACTATTGCAATTGCAATTTTCAATTGAATTAATTGAGCTAACCCCAGACGGTAGCAAACAGTCCAGAGATAGCTCATATGATCCATATCAATACCAGTCGTCGAAGACGCTGGCTGCATTACGCCGCTGCTGTATGGCAATGCTGATGCGCTGAGCCAGATATTCAAAAGCTCTCGGGTCACGCGTAGCATCGACAGATCATTGAAAAAAACGTAGAGCCTTGGTAAGTAAGGTCTCGACTCCAAGGGAGCAAATGCGTAGACTAATAGCATTTGCCTTTTGATCTAGGTTCTAAGGTTCAAATTCACAGACCAATATTCACGCTGAATTTCAATGAAACTGCAATTACAACACCTACGCTCTTTGAATCTAAATTATACGTTCATTTCTATTTATGGATCTGCATTTCTACATACGTCATTCATATTCAGGTGGGTATCTGTAAAAATAGATAGATGAAAACACTTTATTATACGTCACAAACCTAGCGACCCGCCCCGGCTTCGCACGGTTTCATTATACGTATAAACCTTCCTATTAATAAATAATAAATAAATAATAAAGTCATTTATTTCGGACAACATTAGAACAAGTAAAAAGATCTTATATAACTTATCCTACGGTCCATATCAATATATATACCTTAAAACTAAAATACATATTCAAGTATAAAAACTAATAACTAATGGACACGCGTGGTCGCCGGCGTGTCTCGGTGCGGGGTATCATGTGATAGGCGGCCCTTGAACCGCCGGAACTTCACCCCTTTCGGCCAGAAGTTAGGGCTCATGAAGGTCTTTAACATCTCCGTCGGGACCCTCACCATAAAGGAGCCGAAGCTAACATAATGACGAGAGTCCAGCTTCTCGACCCTCAATTTGATTCCGGCTTTCTTTACGATGTACTCCGCTATCTCTATGGGCTTCACATCGTAATTAACGCGGGACACGTAGATCTGCGTTGTAGGTACCTCCGCTCGAAAGTGCTGGTCGCTAGGTCTTAGAGCAGTACCACACTGGTTTCGGCTAGAGGGCTTCCGTTTCTTCCATTCCTATTGAATCACTCTATTTAAAAAACCGCATCAAAATCCATTGCGTAGTTTTAATAGGGAGGGACATAGGGACAGAGAAAGCGACTTTGTTCTATACTATGTAGTGATGAAGATATGAAACAATATACTTACACAGAAATACTAACAATGAAGGAAGTATAAGGGGCATCCTTATCGCTGTGAGCGATCTCTTCCAGGCAATCCTTGGATGGACACGATAGAACAATCGATCAAATCGATAGTGTGAAGCCGGGGCGGGTCGCTAGTATTCAATAAAAGATATGATTTTGAAAAAGGTGATGTGAGCAGAAATTTTAACTTTGCTAGTATTATTGAAGTTCATTTACCTGTTCATAAATCTTAAACATAAAAAACATCAAGGTATTTTATGACCAAAATAACTTTGTCTTTAATTAGAAAATCTATCATATAAAATGTTTTTTATCTTTTCAAGATAATAGTGAAGAATGTGAGAAGAGGACTTACGTGATTCATCGTTGGACATATTGAAATGTTACGGTTACACGAAGATATGTCTAAACCAACCCAATTTCCTCCTAATTTTTGCTCTGTAAATAAAAAATGAGAACTTCGTCAATGGAGTCGAAATCAATTACTAACACTACATAGTATAAAACAAAGGCGCTTTCTCTGTCCCTATGTCCCTATATCCCTATGTATGCTTTTAAATCTTTAAAACTACGCAACGGATTTCGATGCGTTTTTTTTTTCATGGATAGTGATTTAAGAGGAAGGTTTATACGTGTAATAAAACCGTGCAAAGCCGGGGCGGGTCTCTAGTTAAAGATAAATCAAAAAATACTGGTCTGATCTCGATAAAATATTAGAAACATGAAAATCACCAGCTTTAAATAAAAATTATCATTCAAAGCCATTCACCTTGATAGTAAAAGTTCTGAAGTTACATGCTTCGCACGCGTTGTTTTTATGGAAACTTTTCAAGGCTATTTTTATCCAATGGGAACTGGTTTATAATATGAAAAGGAGCCTAGTTTTATTCCAGGGCTAGAACTATGTTTATTAAAAACTTCAGCCCGATCCGTTCAATAGTTTTTGGGAACAAATATCCACACAAACTTTCTCGTCTATAATATTAATAATAAGGTTATTATAGTGGTTACACATGAAAAATAAAACATATCTTTTTTTCTGTACCTTTCCACGAAAAAATAACATATCGAACTGATATTTTCACAACGAGATAGGTAGTTATTACACGTACCGGAAAAGAAAACAGGCTTTTTAGTTCAAAGAAAAAACGCACTTAAAGCCACGAAATAACTAAGATCCCTTTATCTCCAAAAAGTATAGAGTAACAAGTCTCAAAAGGTCGACAAATACAGGGTCTCGCGATCGAGCCGCCTACGCCCCGTGCCGACTCGGAATTTGTTTTACGGTCCCTCTATAAATAGAAACGGGGAAGTTTCGGAAAAACAATTACGAACAGTGATGTGTGTAGCGAACCGAAGTTGTATGATCCCATCGAGTGGAGCTTTAGGTCTTTATTTCAAAGGTGAACGTTTGAAGTTTGAACTACTTTAGGGGTTTTTTTTATCTTCACTATCACTACATAGTATAAAACAAAGTCGCTTTCTCTGTCTCTTTGTCTAAAACAACGCAACGGATTTTGATGCGGTCTTTTTTAATAGATAGAGTGATTCAAGAGGAAGGTTTATACATAAAATAAAACCTTGCAAAGCCGGGCCGGTTCGCTAGTTTATAAATAAACAACGTAATTATCACTTCACAATACACACAGCATCACTTAGCCCCAAGCTAAGCAGAGTTTTTGTTATGCTTACTATACAACTAATTAGATTATTTCTCTACATAGAAAGCACCCACAACATTCTGAAAACTTCACCGAGTATGCACTCGAAATATATATTCTTATGACTTAGATTATGCGCTTCATCTAAAACTACCACGCAGTTCGCAAAATTCATTAGTGTCTCGATGAAATGAATAAGCTCTGGTAGCAAAAGCAAACAAAACTGCAATCCACTGAAACCACGGCCGCACTGTAAGTCGCTTGGGTGGTTGATTGCAGATAAAAAAACAAACGTTTTAAATGTACAGAATTTCGAGCTTAGCAGTTGCCTGGATGTTGCTGAATAATATTATTTTATAGAACACATATTAAAAAGACGATAGGTGAATAAAGTCTCATTTTAATTTTTAATTTCCAGAAAAAATTAAAAAGGTTATAAAAACAAAACAGTTAAAAGTATGAAGATGGCGCATTTTGCGCGCTCATCACTAAATTACATTTAATATCTAATTATAATAAACTAGCAACCCGGCTTCGCACTTACGTTTTATTATACGTATAAACCTTCCACTTGAATCACTCTATCTATTTAAAAAAAATCGCATCAAAATCCGTTGCATAGTTTTATAGATTTAAGCATACAAAGGGACATAGGGAAATAGGGACAGAGAAAGCGACTTTGTTAAATACTATGTAGTGAAGCTACTTCTTCAGACTCTTGGTTGTTGTATTAAATAAAACAAAGTCAACTGTTAACGTATAATGAATCTTTACTAACAAGGAAAATTACAATCAAGGAATAGAAATAAATTAAAACTACATTGTTTTGTTTGTTTTTCAAAGTTCTTTATTTAAACACTTTTTTTACACAAGTACGTAGATTAGCTAAACACTGTTTAAAACCTAACTAAGAACAAGATAAAAAAAAATAACTCAACAGGTTAAAAGCGCCTTCTAAAGTTTTTTGACAAAATTGCTATTCAAAATTTACTATATAAAATTTACTATTGCTATTTATACAAAATTGCTATTTAAAATTTACTATAAGCCGTAAGTTAAATAATATAATTAATAAAAAATTGTAAACAGAATTTTGGTTACGTCGTATGAGCACTTTGTACAGCGCGCATTTTTATAAATACCTAAGTTGTTGGTTGGATTATTATATTTTAATACTACATTTTTTAATTACAATACATAAAATTGAAACAACTTGGGCAACCGCAGACAGTGTGAGGTAGCTCAATTGATCCATGTCAATAGCAGTCGTCGCGTCCCCAAGACACTGGCTGCATTACCACACTGTATGCCAATGCTGATGCGCTGCGCCAGATACTCACCAGCTCTCGGGTGACGCGTCGCATCGACCAGACGCAAACTATTAACCGAAAACAGTAATTGCCTCCTTATGCGACGTTTATTTTCAGATTTAGAATTCTACGCTACCCTTAGCTACCATGTATGCTAGTAGTTGACCTAGCCGCGTGTCTGCAGTGCGTCAGTGGCTTGAGGTCTATTTCAAAGCAAAACTTTAATAGTAAACCTCTGTTGAAGTTCTCTTTGATGCTTTGTGAACAGAACACCAGGTGGGCCGATGGCTTTAGGTACTAGACCGCATTCTTGAAAGAGGTTTAGGCGACTTATATGCAAAGTCTAGTTTAAGTATTTATGTAGTTTTGAATTCTGTTATATATAACTAAGATTATGCTACCTTTAGACTGTTTGCAACCGTCTGCAGTTAGCTCAATGGTTTCAATAGTATATACTAGTTGATTTTTTTTCTATTCCTTGGTTGTAATTTTCCTTGATAATTAAAATATAGCACACTTCTTGTAAACTTAGACTATGAGATATGACTGTGTATCCTTATAAACCATCTATTATAGTAAGAAATACGAAGATGACCTTTGTTGCTACTCAACTCTGTTTTCGTTTGTCTTTCTAAAATAGAAAAAAAAACTACTACAGAGGTTTATTAACTTCACTTGTTTTATCAATTATAACAAACTTACAAATCTAAGCCGTCACCAGAAGGCTGAGTACCCAGAATGCTGGCAGCATTGCCACGTTGAATGGCAATGCTAATACGTTGACCGAAATAGAAGCCAGTTATTGTTCGATTTTAAAATTCCTTTGTTTAACGTAAATATATGAAATGCATGTTGTAATGTTGGCGCTAGTATATCTACTTACTGTTTGCGCCTGAACCTACAAAAGTACCTACACATTTTAATTATAACTTTACTTTTCTATTCTGATTACTACATAAATACTTTTCATTTCATAAGATTCAAAAGCGTTTAGACTTTCTAGATCCAAACATCCCCTACGGGTTTATAGAGTGTTATGTATTTTATTATTATTAAGATCCTTTTATAAATACTTAAATAAAAAAAAACTAAAATCTCCGTTTAATTATCTACTTCTACAACTCTCAAAACTGCTCTATATTCAACTGATAGTGGAAAAATTTAGTCTTGTATGAACTCTCTCCCTTTGTACTTTATAGTTGGCACACGTATAGGCGAATTCAATTTACCTTGCAAAGGGTGGGTGCACTAACTCTGTTATAGAGCTATTATCGCTGCGAACGCGGATAATCGAATCATGCCAGAGCTCCGCGTCTTGATATCACGTTCATGGTGCAGTATTTTTACAATATAGTAAAATTGTCCTTAATTTTGAACTCAGTTCTTTTAATAACACTTAATGATGAAATTCCTCAATCTTTATTAATAAAAAAATTACAATCGACGAATAGTAACAAAAATATGTATTTACAATTGAAACAATTGAGCTTAGTGTAAACAGTTGCATACAGTCAGAGGTAGCTAACTGATTCATTTAGTTAGATCCGTACATTTCTTTTTATATCTAACTAACGACCCGGCTCGGCTTTGCACGGTTTTATTATACGTATAGACTTTCCTCTTGAATCACTCTATCTATTCAAAAATCGCATCAAAATCTGTTGCGTAGTTTTAAAGATTTAAACTTTCAATAATCAATAATAATCAATAATCAAAATCTTTATTTCTTTAGGCTTACAAAATAAGCACTTAGACAAGTCAAATTTAATTTAATTCGCCTCAATTTTTTGTCCACTAGTGGAAGAGGCGAAATAGAAACCACTAGCATGTGTATAACTTATGTGTCTAATACATGTTTGCCTTATAAATAATTACATACTATTGTCGATGTGGAACTGAGCGACATCTGGCCAAGCACTAACGTCATTGATGTAATCATTTATGGAGTAATATGCCTTCTTGATAAGATTTAGTTTTATGTACTGTTTAAATCTACGAATAGAAAGTTCAGTTGCTTCAGATGGAAGCTTATTATAGAAGCGCACACAATTACCCATAAATGATTTCCCCAGTTTCCGTAATCTAAATGAAGGAATGTGTAATTTGTTCTTGTTTCGTGTATTTCTATTGTGAACATCACAATTTTTCAAAAAGTTACTTTTGTTTTTGTGTGTATACATTAAATTTTCATAAATATATTGCGAAATTACAGTTAAAATATTTATTTCTTTAAATAATTCCCTCAAGGAGTCACGTGGCCTTAATTTATAAATTGCACGCACCGCCCTTTTTTGAAGAACAAAGATAGTCTGAATATCAGCTGCCTGTCCCCAAAGCAAAATACCATAAGACATAATACTATGGAAGTAACTATAATAAACTAACCTAGCTGTGTCCTGATCAGTGAGATATCTAATTGTTCTCACTGCATAGGCTGCTGAACTAAGCCTACCCGCGAGAGCATCAATTTGCGGTTGCCATTGAAGGGTTGAATCAATATACAACCCCAGGAATACAGTAGAGTCAACGAAGTGAATAATCTCATTATTTAACTTGATTTGAGTTGGGAGTTCTCTAACATTTGGTAACATGAATTTTATACATTTTGTTTTTTTAGCATTAAGTAAGAGGTTATTGGCGGTAAACCAATTTAGTATCTTTGACAGCGAATTATTTACATCGTCAAAATTATGTTTATTTCTGTCAACTTTAAAAATTAGTGAAGTATCATCAGCAAATAAAACTATATCACAAAGATCTTTTGCTAAAAAGGGAAGATCATTTACATATACTAAAAATAAAAAGGGACCTAATATAGATCCTTGGGGGACGCCTAATTCAATTTTTGAGCCCGTAGATCTTTCTTTACCAACGTCTACTTTTTGAACTCTATCAGATAAATATGATTGCATAAGATCTAGTGCCTTGTTGTTTATTCCATAGTGTTTCAGTTTCTCAATTAATGTACTATGATCCACACAGTCAAAAGCCTTAGAAAGGTCACAGAATACACCAATAGCGTTTTTGGCTTTATCCCAGGCCTCCAATATATGCCTTAATAGAACTGTACCAGCATCCGTTGTCGATCTACCCTTGGAGAAGCCAAATTGGTTTTCATGAAATAACCTATTAAGGTTGAAGTGAGAAGTTAACTGGGTAAGAATAATTTTTTCAAAAACTTTACTCATGGCAGGAAGTATTGAAATCGGTCTGTAATTAGCCGGATCAGTGTGGCTACCAGATTTATAAAGAGGAACTAACTTACTATATTTCATGAGATCAGGAAAAACTCCTGCGTCGACACAACTATTGAAAATATAGGCCAAACAAGGAGCCATTTCCTTAACAATTGAACTTAATACTTTTGTTGATATACCCCAGAGATCCTCAGTGTTTTTAATGTTAATGGACTTAAAGATTTTCACTACATAATCAGCATTTACATAACTAAAGATAAAACTATCATTACATCTAGCAACTGAAGATTCTAAAAATTTAACAGCCATTGATGCTGAGGAGTTTAGAGACTGGGTAACAATTTTAGGAATAGCAGAAAAGAATGCTTCAAAAGCATCGGCAACATCTTTTTCATGTATAAGAATTGAATTATTAATTTTTAACCTTATTTCCTTATAACGTGGCTTTGATTTACCTGTTTCGTTATTTATTAGCCTCCATGTTGGTTTTATTTTATTAGATGATTTTATTATTACATTCTTTAAAAATAGACATTTTGCTGTGTTGCAGACTTTCTTAAATGTTTTAGAATAGTTGGTTACATACAATAGAAACGCAGGATCGTGTAACATAGTTTCTCGAGAAGCATAAAGGTCATATAGTTTATTCCTACTTCTATAAATACCCGGAGTGGCCCAATCAATAAACCCGACCCTTCATAGGGACATAAAGATATAGGGGCATAGGGACAGAGACAGCGTCTTAATTTTATACTATGTAGTGATTAGGTACTAAATGTGATTTAGTTTGACAAACAAATAACTTTTACAAAGTACTTATAAAATCAAAGATTTATAATTTTTTGTCTTACAAAAAATTTATTTCCTTAAAATGAATTCCTGGCTTCTCATATTATAATGTAAAAACTCGGTCGAAACTTTTTTATGTACGAAAAGGAATCAATTTCGAAAGGATTTAGGGTCGTGAATGGACCCTTCCCAAATCCCTATCGACTCTCACATGGAAGGGTCGGTAGTTCTATTTAGGGAATCCCTGAATACTTAGCGGGATACCTTAGATGGGCAAATATCTTAGAAATAAGCATAGAGGTATCTGGTACCGAAAGCTGGCTTCAACTTAAGGCACGTTACAGTCGTTTTTGCGACTAGGTAAAGGATTTCGCGTAAGTGTGAGCCGCTGTGCTATTACGCTAAAACCGCCCATCCAAATTGATATTCTTGCGCCATTTCAATGGCCATCGCGCGCGTCCTTTCCATACAATTTCAAATTACGAAAGCCATTAAAAGGGCTTTCTTAGGTCAGTTTTGAAAAAAAATTGACTTATGAAACAAAACTGACATAAGAAAGCCCTTTTAAAGGCCTTCGTAATTTGAAATCGTATGGAAAGAACGCGCGCGATGGCCATTGAAATGGCGCAAGAATATCAATTTGGATGGGTGGTTTTAGCATAATAGCACAGCCGGACAGAGCATTCCTTTTGTAATCTTAGATATTATTAACCAATAGGTACCTACATGAAATCTGGCAGATGCTGGATGCGGCAAGCTGAAGACAGGGCGCTATGGCACTCATTACGGGAGGTCTAGGTATGCCCAGCAGTTGACTTACATTGATGATGATGAAATGAAATCTACACAACGAATTAAATAACTGGCTTAAAGGGACCAGATAATTATAAATATCTAGCGACCCGCCCCGGCTTTGCACGGTTTTATTATACGTATAAACCTTTCTCTTGAATCACTCTATCTATAAATTTTAAGCAGTCAAAGGAACATAGAGAAATAGGGACAGAAAAAGCGACTTTGTTTTATATTATGTAGTGATTTATTAGTGACATGACTTATGTTTTTATTCGTTAGTTATTATTAATAATAAACCTTCAAATTTATACATAAAACGTAATTTCATTAGAAAACAAAGTGTCGTTTTAAGCAAAAGGTTTTTACTCAGGTGTCTCCACCAAATTCAACATCCAAAGTGAAATTATCTAGGTTTGAATGTAAATAACAAAAAGTGAAAATATGGTGGCTAGGGAGGAAAAATAGTACCCTCTTCTTTTTTATAAATATAGTTAATCAATCGCTATGCAAGACATTTCAAAAGCCAGTTCAAAACCCAAAAGTAAATTGCAAAACATTTATCAAACCTATTTTTGTGCAACACTCAGAAAATAACCTAATAAATCCCGTAAAATGAGAAAAACAAACGTACCATAAGGGTGGGTATACACGTCACGGTTCGCTTTGCTTAATTTGTTTGTGAACGTGGGCGACCGTTTAGAGGGACCCTTATGTCTTAATCCCCAGTAATCCCCAGGGCTATGCCTGTGACAGCATTGCATAATCTGAGATTTAAACGTAGGTGGTTTTAATACTGGCCCAGATTAAATACGTAGAACCTGTATGTTTAGTATCAGTATTCAAAATAGGACTTTGAATAAAGTTTACGTGTTCTTGTTAAACTTCTATCGCGCTGATACTTACGAAAAATAATTTTATTCCTTTATTTATTTAAATCTTTATTGCACTAACGTACAAAGGGTGCGCTTAGTGCCGAGGCATTTTCCTGCGAACCAAAGACACATGTTTAGACACAGGGAATAAGAAAAATACAATATACCGTTAACAAAACTTTCAAAACCATTCGAAAACTATAAGCGTTTGTTTGAAATTGAAAGTATTCAGATTCACCCGTTTCGCATTATTTTACAATGACGCTTAAAGTTTTCGTCTCTTTTCATACATTTTGTTACATTTTGCATAGTGTAACATTTTTTGGTATAAGTCTATCGTATTTTAGTACTTCATGTTGGGTATACTAAAACTAATTTCATCATAAAAATAAATTGATACACGACTTATAAGAACTCTGAATTTACTGCAAGTATCTATGTAGGGCGTTATAAATAGTTTCTATAAATAGCAACAACAACAAATTTTATATCAAAACTCAAAGTGGAAATGAAACAGAGCTTTAAACTTACTTCATTCGCAAAGCCTCTAAAGAAAGCAATTGCGCTCAACTTTACTAAATATGAAAACAAAGTTAGAGCTTGCAAAGATTTAATTCACAAAGCGCTGAGTCCGCTTTCAATGGCTTCCGGAGCGCTTGAAGCAATAGAAGCGCTTTATTCGCGCGGGATTAAAAGTTGTGAAACCAGAGAAAATTTTGTAGTACCTATTAATTGAAAGATTGCTTGTTTTATACTTAGTTTTTTCACTTTATTCTAAGTTAGATGACTGTTGATTATAATTGAAATTTGGTTTGTCTTATCTAATACTTGAAAATATATGCTTGAAAATATATCTACAACCGTGTTTATATATGTTTTAAAACTTTATCTAGAATGGATGTAGTAAAAAAAATATGTTTTGTAACGCGGAATGCTTAAATTCCATACCTTCATAAGTTTTGACAAGTGCAAGTTGGAACATTCTAGGATGAAATTTACTACAGTAGGTAATTGTACCAGACTAATGTAATTTTCAAATCGAAAATTCTTTATCACATAAGGTAATCTATCGAGTAAATGACAACTAAATTTAAAACAAACAATCTACATTGTCTGTGCAGTATAGTATTAGGTATATTATCTGTGTATTATTATTATAAATTCACGCTATTTATATTCATTCTCATTATAAAACATTTTTATTAATCACTACATAGTATAAAACAAAGTCGCTTTTTCTGTCCCTATGTCCCTATATCCTTATGTCCCTTTGACTGCTTAAATCTTTAAAACTACGCAACGGATTTTGATGCGGTTTTTTTTAATAGATAGAGTGATTCAAGAGGAAGGTTTATACGTATAATAAAACCGTGCAAAGCCGGGGCGGGTCGCTAGTATAAGTATAAATAAAATTATTTGAATAAGTCGGCATCATTAAGTATTTTTTATTAAGAGTGACTATTTATTTGTCAGACAAACATTTTTGAACAGAACCAAATGTTTTAAGGTTTAAAGGGTAGTTGAATCGGTAGATACGTAAATAATAGCTTTATTGCATAATAAAAACTTTATAAGCAACAACAACTTAATCACTACATAGTATATAACAAAGTCGCTTTCTCTGTCCCTATATCCCTATGTTAGGTACATTATATAGGGATATAGGGACAGAGAAAGCGACTGCTTAAATCTTTCAAACGACGCAACTGGTTTTGATGCGTATTTTTAATAGATAGAGTGATTCAAGACGAAGGTTTATACGTAGATATAATAAAACCATGCGAAGCAGGGGTGGGTCGCTAGTACATACTATATCTAATGGCTGGAATATACCCACCAATTTTATAAGGAGGTAATTTGGTGAATTAATGTAAATTAAAAAGGCCTTCCGTACGTAAATAATAAATACCCTCCGCCTGCTAAATTAAATTATGAAGCTAAATAATAGAATTTGCTTACGAAAATGCCCGAAGTTTCGAAAGCGTAGGTAGGTACCATAAACTCCAAAGAGCCTAACCAATCAAAAAGTTCGTACGCTTTTATTAAATTGGATGATAAAGCCAAAGGTTTTCAAATAAACAGAAGCAAGATAAATGGTAAACAAAAAAGAAAACGCCATAATTCTAATATTTAATTTAATTTTCCTGTTACTCAAATATTACGAACCTTTTTGATCCTACTAAGCTCTGCTTAGCTTGGGGCTAGATGATGTTGTGTGGATTGTCCGGAATTATTTATTTATTTATAATAATATTATATTATTAAATGTGAAAGTCTCAGTGAATGTATGTTAAAACTTTTCAAACCTATAGATTTGCAACAATTAAGCTAACTATAGACGGTTGCAAACAGTCCAGAATTGGCTCAACTGATCCATAATAAGTTAACAAAATTACTGGCGAATCGCTGACATTTGAGATAACCCATTAAAAGTTGACTTTTAAAAAACTATAAACCGGCCGAAGCCGGCTGAAATCGAAATTTCGCGCTCTTTTCTTACTATCGTTACCATGGTAACGAGCTTCAAATAAAGAGCGCTCCACACCATAATTTGCCCATAAAAATATCATTGATGTATACAAACTTTACATTTTTATTGGTACTTTAAAAAACATTTTAATGAGACTTATCTTTCATATAAAACACGCATTTCATATCGAACTACCTATGATTGGATTTTTCCTTACTAAAACGAGATTATTAGTAAATGAAAACATAAAGACTAACAAAACAGAACTAGTCACTTATATTATTATACTAGCAACCCGCCCCGGCTTCGCACGGTTTTATTATACCTTCCTCTTGAATCACTCTATTAAAAAAACAGATTTAAGCATTCAAAGGGACATAGGGACATAAGGACATCGGGACAGAGAAAGGGACTTTGTTTTATACTATGTAGTGATTCTTCATGCATAATAAGTGGTGCCTACTATTGTTTCTATTTCTAACAAAGACATGTTCAAATAAATATTTAATTAAATGTAGATAGTAGATAGAACTTCATTGTGAAGAGATTTTAGGTTTTCACACTTGAATAGGAATTTAATTTTATTCGTTTTTATTTTAAATCATTCAACTGAAAAGAGGTGTTTAATTAGCAATGATTCGTATGAAATTAACTTGGTTTTGGGTTAGCTGAAATGGTTTAAGTACCAAAAATATAACGAATTAACAGTTTTGTTGAATTTTAAAACTGATATTTACTTATTATCAATCAAAGTTAGTATGATTTATATCCTCTCCGATAGAGATATAAAAATAGTACTTTGTTACCCAAGGGTTGATTGTAACTTATATAATATAAGTAGTCCCGAGTCGGGGTTTGGCGCCCGAGTGTAGGGAGGGCGTCAATAGTTCGAGGGACTAAATAAGTTACTTTCACCCGAGGTAAACACTGTGATTTTCATTACGAATACAAGGAAATATAAATAAAAACATGAGAAAACAAATGAATCGAATTGCCGCTTATTTTGGTTTTTTATTATATTAGTCCATCTAGGACACGCGAAAGCCAGCCATACTGCCTTGACTTTCGTATTGTTATATGTGTTATATAGATGATTCATTTGATTTATTTGAAAGCTGGTGCTTTTCATGTGTGTCCCAGATAAATTTGACTAAGATGTAACAGTAACACTATTTCAGTTTTGAATACAGTATTACCCCGACTTACGCTACCCCGTTTTACGGGAACTCAGAGATACGCGGTTTTTCTTTTTGATAGGCGCGCGTATTAGCTCTTCCAGGCTGTCCTGTGCGTGTTTCCTAAATTAAAAAATTGGGAGCTGTGAATCCCTCACAATCTTAAATTCATACACTTCACGGTATTACCGCATAGGTCTCTTATCTTACATGTTATAAACATGATTCTTTTAAATTAATGTTGTTTTTGTCTCTGGTCCCGACTTTAACATATATAAAAAATTTATTATACCTACTTTATATGTGTTTATATACATCCAAAATTGAACCCCGACTTACTCGATTTCGACTTACACGATTATCACTCGGTCCACCTATCGCGTAAGTCCGTGTGTACATTAAAGATGTGGTCATTACGGCTTTAAAAAATTTAAAATCGGTTTTTAGTTTTTAACCCACTCCAAATTAATTGAAATGAAAAATAAGTTACTTCATTTATCGATCAAAGACTCCACGTATCCCATTTTACTGTTACATCTCATATAAACAATACCTTTACGTGGGTACTACATTTAAGAATGCAAAAACATACGTCTCGGCATTTCAAAGCCATCACTTTAACTAATGAACCTACGACCTTGGGTTAAAAATACCACAAGTCGGTCACAAAGGGTTAAGGTACCTACACTCTGAAGCCTTTACGTACCAATGGCTGTCCCCAATATCCATCTATTTCTGGGTTGTCTATCAGAGGTATTCGTGTGCTATTTTATCTACCAACTTGTATATTTCCATTCAACGTAACAATGCTGCCAGAATTGTTACGGCTTAGATTTACTAGAATCTTACTAATATTATAAACGCGAAAGTTTGTAAGTAGGTATGGATTTTTGTTACTCTTTCACGCAAAATCTACTAAACGGATATGGATGAAATTTGGCATAGATGTAGATTATAGTCTGGAATAACTCATAGGCGATATTTTAATCCGGAATTCCCACGTGAACGGGAATTACCGCGGGTGAAACCGCGAGGGGCTGCTAGTGTATAAATAAACCTACTAGGGATATCTGTTTCTATTCTTGAACTAATGGACAAAAATTAAAGTGAGACAATCGATACCACATTTCCTTTTTATTCCTATTTACTTTAAAATTTTACTTGAAAGCCTAAAGAAATAAAGTTAAGAGGTATCAGGGTAGAAAAACCCCAACGGTGTTTATATCGCAAATGGTTTATTAATTAGATTCAGTGAACACGGAACATTGAAATCACTTACAACAATAAGCATTACGTAATTCACGTAAGACATTGCTTAGCTATTTACAGGAATTTAAGTGAACTTCGTAGCTTCCGCACGTACCTTCGCTCTGAATAACATTGTGATTTGTACATTTTGGCCACTTCAAAAAGGAAAACAATGTTTGAATTAGAACACAAGAATCCAGACACAACTAACATTCTTCCTGACAATCAATACTACATTGTGCCCCGTACATTATGTATTGATTTGTGATACTCTCTATTCCGTAATTAATTACCACACTAGTGACCCGCCCCGGCTTCGCACGGTTTTATTATACATATAAACCTTCCTCTTGAATCACTCTATCTATTAAATAAACCGCATCAAAATCCGTTGCTTAGTTTTAAAGATTTAAGCATTCAAATGGACATAGGGATATAGGGACGGAAAAAGCGACTTTGTTTTATACTATGTAGTGATAATAAATAGGTCAGAGGTTAGTAAATCAGGTTATACGTAATACATAATAGATATTTAATACTGAGAACATATCGTAAGCTTTTACAGGAAGCGATTGTACCTACATTATGATACACGTAGGTATCTATAGATATCAAAGTGTTCCATCTCTACATAATGTAAGTATACAAGGCGCCACGTAATATGGTGTACAAATCCAAATAGGGGAATTCTGTACTCCAAGGAGACAGTGTTGTATTTTTTGATTTTTTATTTTTGAGACAGAACTTTTTCTCTCATATTCCATGTTCTCATTTTTACGCGTATTATATGAATTCTGTTATTGTTTAAAAA
The DNA here is from genome assembly GCA_944547425.1 of Eupithecia centaureata. Classification (NCBI taxonomy): domain Eukaryota; kingdom Metazoa; phylum Arthropoda; class Insecta; order Lepidoptera; family Geometridae; genus Eupithecia; species Eupithecia centaureata. The sequence goes on along the minus strand of OX155702.1, from coordinate 3,508,022 downwards.
TTCAAATGACTTATGAATTTCACTTAAATTACTAAAAATAAAGCAAAGAAACGTCTGTGAAATATTTTTAATACTAATGAATGCAACAGTGGGTGTTAAAGAACATGTATTCTTTTACAACTCAAATACTATTTTAAGAATTAAAGAAGCACAGAAAACGGAAGGAGCAATAAATAATAGAACAAATTAAGAATATCCTATTTCAAAAGTTAGTCCCAACGAAGTTCTGTATATCATTCATTTAAAGCCGAATGGAGTCGTGAATAGCTCTTTTCGGCTAAGCACAGGTGTTACGTGACACCCACATGGAACCTACGAGCGTAGTTCTAGTGTAAATTATTCTGTCACCATTTAGATACCTATATCAAAGGACAAGGTGACACAATATTAAACCATTAACCTACTAAACCTCAAAATCGTAAAACCCAAAGGTATCGTACCGTTATATTATTATAGGTACCTTTATAAGCTATTTAGGTATAATACCCGACGTTCGCGTGGGAGTGCTTTCAGTTATTTTGCTTCCTATTTGAGTTTGCGGTCGCCAGTTTAAAAGCTGTTACGATCTACCTACCTAGGTGTTGAGTCTTTTTAGGATCTTAAGGACTAAATGGGACGAAAAAGGTTAAAGTTTATGTGTATTTAAAATGGCGTAGGTGAATTCGTGACGACACTTTTTTATATATTTCTTCTGTAACATGTTTTTTATGGATAAGTATGCCTAAAAATAATCTGACTGTCTGGCTGGTCAAAGCGACAACGCGTGACCCGTGAGCTGGTGAGTATCTGGCACAGCGCATAAGCATTGTCCTTCAGAGAGAAAATGCACCCAGCGTCTTGGAGACGCTTCTAGACTGTTTGCAAGTAAGCTCAATAGTTAAAAAATAAACTCAAAAATTACAAATACCAAGTGTAAAAGGAACAAAGCAGCCAGGATAAGGTAGATGCGTGAAAGATGGCCCTGTTAAGCGTTAACATGGTACTTACTGTGAACGAGCGAGACCCGCGTTTGAGGTTTCACAGACCTCTGTTACGTAAAGCTGTTGACACACGGTCGGAATTAAGGACCGATGAAATCACTGTTTATTTAAAAGTTTATATTAAAGTTTGAATGCTTGTTGTTCCTTTCAAATTAGAGCCACGTGACTCTGAAAGAATCGTTTAAAAAATAGATATTTTACTGTAATATCGCAATACATTTATTAAAATATAATGTATACACACAAAACACAACTTTTTGAAAAAGTGTAGTAGGAGTAGCTTCGTACCAGTGTACTAGGATAGCTGTTGATATTATCATAGTTCACTCGGATCATTTTCTTCATTGTTCCAAATGATTTTATCTGCCAAAGTCGAAAATGATAGATTTTGTGCGAAGTTGTTGTTAGACGTTATTTTGTTTTCCAACTCGTATACGAGCTAGCTCGGATGAGTAGAACACGGTGTCCGAGTGCACTCGGATTAGAGGTTGCCACAATCCGAGTTGCATCCGAATAGGTATTCGAGTTCACTCGGTTCGAGCTGTCTCTGATCGTGTCAACGCGGCTTTATCCATAGCCAGTCGGACTATTTCTACCGTGTTTACCTGCCTCAAACATTTGATCCCACCCACGCGAGCTCTGATTTATTGGTTCGCTCATGCGACGTGGACCGTTCGCAATTTTCACATTGACATTGGGAATGCGTTGTTTGAATAGGCTGTATGGGGGCAACAAGAATTCTTTACATCCCTAAAACCTGAAATAGGATCAAACTGAAAAAGTTACCTACCTCGGAAATGTATCACATGGTATTCGATAGGTTCCCTAATAGTGATTAGTACGTGAGATCCAGGGTAAAAGAGCGGTTGTACGAAGACTTCTTGACTGACATTTTCTTACGCGGGATGTGTATATGGTTTTTCAAAGAATCTCAATTGAAACACAACAGTAGGTGGGTCTTAATCTACATTGTTACATAAGATAAGATTAGGTACTTGTGTACAGTTATATAAATTAATATGAATCGTATTTTAAACCACAGAAAGCCCTTTAATTATTTAGAAAAGTAAAGAAAAAGCAAAAAAGGCGACTATGATGTGCCCAGTCCATTTTTATGAAAATACACACTAAATACCGAAAAATGGCGACTACGTTACTTCAAATTATATGAAAGAAAAACCAATACCTAATCAATATCAACCAATCACGTCTGTAAACTATTCCTTTTTTGATAGAGAGCAACATCACGCTAATACTTAAAATTATTTTGAATGTAAAAGTTTGGATGGTGATGAATGGATATATGTATGAATGATGTATCGATGCATTTTTGTTTCGTCGTAACACTAAATCCATTGAACCGATCTAGATTAAATTTAGAATAGATGGAGTAGGCCTGGAATAAAACATTCTACTTTTCATTTTATAAATTAGCTTCCATAAGATCGAAGTAGCCTCGGAACGTTTCTATAGAATCAAGGCATGCGAAGCCGCGGGCAGATACTTGTACAACATCTCTAGAACCTTACATACGCGATTCAATTTTCCATTGTTTCAGAATAATGGGACATAAACAAATGCCTCTCTGAAGGTAACTTTATTGGGTAAATAAATTACAGCGCACCGCGCTACGTCGACTAGAACTTTACTTTATCTGTGGTTGAACTCATTCCCGAGATAAATGGATCCACAGAACACGACAATACCTATTGAAGTTGATATTTATTGCGAGCGTCAGGTTATTTGGGAGATCTTGATGAATAGCCATCATCTAATATGAACTAACGTACCTACGCAGTAGGTACGTACAAGGTACGTACTAAGCCCACTCAAACTGCGCTGGGTGGACTGAACACACAAGTGTTCGTCGAGCACAATGCAGAGGGAAGGCCATTTCTGCTGCAAACAAAATAGTTGTTGTTTATTGACTATCATATTAGTCAATAAACAGTGGGTTTTAGTGGAAAAAATTAAGTTTAATTTCATTTATTATTTGTTCATTATTTTCTCGTAAGTTTTATCCAGCGCCATATGCAATTTAATCGCACAAAATCATTTTTTAACGAAATCACATTACAAATCTTTGAAATTCTCGGATTTCCTCTGATATAAATGTACATGTTTTAAACATACAACACTATTTTTTGAATCACACTAGGTATCTATTGATGGAAACCGCATTAATATCCTCTGCATAGTTTAAAAGACTACGTACAGAGGGTGGGAAGCAAGCTTTGTTATACTGTGAAGAGTTGAAGAGCCGTCTTGGTCTGAAATTTCAGTCGTTCAAGAACTTAGTAGTAGGCCTGGAATAAAACAGGATACTTTTCATAAATTTTCCGAATTCATTATGAATGTCAGATCGGCCATGAGATTCCAAAAACCATCAAACGATAAAAGTGGGTTCCCTATCTTTGTATTTCAAAAATAACCTCGTCTATTTCCACAGATAAAATGGCTTCGTGGAAAATCTATCAAGGAGCCCAAAATAAAATTAAATTGTTGCGAACTGCCTTCCGAAAATATTTACGTATTTGTGGGTATTAACCTACCATTTTATATTTTACTAGCAGCGCCTCGCGGTTTCACCCTCGTAATTCCCGTTTCCGGGGGAATTCCGGGATAAAATATAGCCTATGTGTTATTCCAGACTATAATCTATCTCTGTGCCAAACTTCATCCAGATCCGTTCAGTAGTTTTTGCGTGAAAGAGTAACAAACATCCATACTTACAAACTTTCGCGTTTATAATATTAGTAGAATTCAGAGGTGAACGTATCCAAAGATTAATTTTATGTAGGGGAATTATAGGTTTGGTAGGCAGAAAACCTACAACTTTAATTATGATTTTATCAGTAATTTTATGAGTTTACTAGCATCTGCCCGCGGCTGCGCACGAGTTATTTCACTCAAAACGATTCAAAGCTATTTCTATCCCAACTTTTGGGATAAAAGTAGCCTATGTGTTATTTCTGGGCCAAAACTACTTTTACTAACTACAGTAGTTTTTGCTTGAAAGAGGAACATTATACTCAGACAATTTTTCTGAATAAACGTGGAAAATATCCAGATTTGGTATACTACAAGTATTTGCAGATCGTAAAAATAAATAAATAATGCTGAACAATCCACACAGCATCATCTAGCCCCAAGCTAAGCAGAGTTTGAGTTATGGGTACTAGATGGCTGATATACTTAAAACTATAACATTACATAGATAGAGATTTTTTTTATTATACATAGAAAAGACCACAAATATTTGTACCCAAGGCGGGAATCAAACCTGTAACCTCTTGGGTCGCAAGCAGACCTTCGCCCGCCGCGCCACATCGGTCGTAATTAGATTCATCTCTGCATTTTCCATTGTTTTTTACCTACGCCATGGCCACTTGTTGCCAACCCCATTTGCATAGAACTTCACTTAGTCCAAAGTACAATGTGTACGGACATTAGTGTAGGGGGTGTAGTATTATGTGTGTATTAATCACAAAGAGCTAAAGGCTTTAAATCTCATTTTAAAACACCATTTAAGAGACTGACAGTAAAATGATACTATGATATAAAAGAATTTTATACGGACTCTAAAATAAAAAAAGTGTAGGTAAAAATTGTATTGAAATATTTGATATTTTTATACATACTTTATTAATAACGAAAATTACAAGCCAGGAATAGAACAGGTAGCTAGCTCAATTGATCCATGTCAATACCAGTCGGAAGCGTCCCCAAGACACTGGCTACATTACCACGCTGTATGGCAATTCTGATGCGCTGAGCCAGATATTCACCAGCTCTCGAGTCACGCGTCGCATCGACCAGACGCTCAAATGCTTTTTTAAAAACATATGTACACACTTAACTTAATTTTTATTATTTCTACCCGAACCGGCTTCGCACGGTTTTAATATATGTATAAACCTCCTCTTGAATCACTCTATCTATTTAAAAACCGCATAAAAATCCGTTGCGTGATTTTAAAGATTTAAGCATACATATGATGATTTCAAGCATTATTTTATTTATATACAAATAAAATAACAATCAAAGAATAAAAACAAACTAGTATTAAACAGCGGAGTCTTAGTTGGGTCCTGTTTTACCATTTTGGTATGGAACCCTGAAAATTATGGTAGTTCCCGTTTAATTTCCGGAATAGCCTCAACTTAACCTCAGATTTGTTCTTGAGCACCCTATACCTACAATATAGAATAGTAGAGCTTAGAACGAAGGTCAACACAGAGTGGGTTCTGAGGGAAATTCATAGAAACCTTCATTGAAAATAACATTATTTTCAACACAAACATTAAACGATCAACATATGTAACAATGTTTAAGACACAAAACATTTGTCTTACGAAATGCGACTATAACTTTATCAAAATAAGGTCGCTTTTTTACCAACGAAAATTACAATCGAGGAATACAATTAAAACTAATAATTTAAAACATTGAGCTAGAGAGCTCAACTTATTCATAACAATACCAGTCTGTGCGTCCCCAAGACACTGGCTGCATTACCACGCTGTATGGCAATGCTGATGCGCTGAGCCAGATACTCACCAGCTAGAGGGTCACGCGTCGCATCAACCAGACGCTTATATAATTTTTTAAAAACCCGGAGACTCTCGGTACCCCACGGACCTAGGGTCTCGACTCCAAGGACTAATTGCGTAGGTTCTGTCGAGACCTGCATATTTATTCCTCGGCCAAATCTGCCGCCGCACCAGGCAGAGGTCGCATACGTACGGCTTAATAATTCGATTTATTTGAAAGACCGACTTAAAATGATATATTTACACTGTTTTTGGTGTAAAATTTTTCGGGAAACATTCTTTGCGACGACTTATACTACACAAGAAAACACATACAAATAATAGAGAACCTTTTTCCTTCATTGAATTAGATTAACCTATATCCCTATGTCCCTTTGTATGCTTTAATTTTTAAAACTACGGATTTTGATGGGCTTTTTTTAATAGATAGAGTGGTTCAAGAGGAAGGTTTATACGTATAATAAAACTGAGCGAAGACGGGGCGGGTTGCTAGTTTGAAATAAAAAAGACTGCGACATGAATATTTTTGAATTAAATTTCCATTAATATGGAGTACAGAACCATAAAATAATAATAAACCACACAAATTGAATTGAAATAACTAGGTTTAAACAACGGACATGTATTTTAACATAAAATTTACGTTTTGGCAAGATAAGTGGAATGCGGGGCCAGCTATCGTAAAATATAACATCACGTATATCTTTTTTTCGTTTCTTTAATAAAATTCATTACGTACATCTACGATATTATTTTTTTACAACCACTGTCTCTAAATTTATCTCTAAGTTTATTTTTGGTATTTACGACACCATTTTTGACTGCTATATATATTTAATTGCGTTCTTCTGCGATCTTTCGAACTTCCAATTAGAGAGCCTAATAATCTAAAATATTCAAAAAAAGGGTTTTCAATTTGACTTAATTTTTTCCCATTGCATTACCATTTTATGATCTTCTCTTCTTATTTTTAGTTGCCTGGAAGAAATCGCTTTAAGCGATAAGCCCGCCAGTTAACTTACCTTATCTATACTCTGATTTAGAATCATAGATATTTTTTGTAAACATTGACATTTATGAATGAAAACTTAACGAAAACTGATAGTCATAACAGACAACAGCAGGGTAACATCAAGCTAACAACTAAAAACCAAAACAAAATCTTCAACAACGCATAATTGCTCAAGAACAGCGAAAAAGATGCAAGTTCGGGTTCGAAAACGAATCAAAGACCAATGGAATGATGAATGAAAACTGTCAAAACCACGAATTGTTTGGAGCTCCTGCAGCTTGCTCTGATGATACCAATGTCGTAAAATATGTTCCACCAATATTCCTTTGGTTTTGTACCTCATTTGTTTACAAAAAATATCTATGTTTTTGAATCGCTGTATAGCATTAAACAAAAATTATGTAACTATTTTAAAAAATAATAAAATGTTTGTAATGAAAGTCTTAACCATATTTGATAACACCAACACCGATTGTTTTCGATTTAAAGTAAGTAGGAATAAAGAATTCTGTATCTACTACCATGATAATAAGTTTAAAAATATTTTCGTTTCGAAAAATACATAATCTCTTACATGAGAATAGTAGTTAGTGTAAACTATAACTAATATACTAATAAGCAAGGTACCTACCTTATAGGCCATATATATAACCATTTATTTCGGACAACATTTGAACATGTACCTACCTAGATAGATCTTATATCTTCTAACTAGATCTAGATCTTAACTTATTCTACGATCCATATCAATATATACCTTAAAATAATACTAAAATACGTATCATATTATTAAAACTTATGAAATGCACGCTTGGTCGCCGATATGATAATTTATGATATTACTATTAAATAAAGATCTTTATTAACAACGAAAATTACAAGCAAAGGAATAGAAAAATTACAACTAGTATTTACAATTGAAACCATTGAGCATATTACTAACTTCAGGTAACCTAAAATCTGTAAGTCTCCCTGAAAATACAAAAATAAATGCTGGAAAGTCCATTGTTCGACCATACCTCGGTACAATCGGGCACACAAGCTCAATTAGCTTTGTTCCACAAATAGATCGGATTAAAGCTTTGTGTGCGCGAGTGTTCGTATCGATTATCACAGTTATTTGGCTGCGAATTCAGATTATAGACGTTTAGAATTAGTGACCTATATAACTAAGATGAAGATTGAACAGTAATCTGACCTACTTATGCTGTAGATACTGCCTTGCTGCCGTACCATGCCCAAGAATAGAAAATAGAATAGAAAATCATTTATTGCCTATAAATTTGTTAACCTAAACTAGAATTAAAAACAAAATAAAAACACTAATCATAGGCAAAGGGAGTAGATTCAGCTATGTGCTCCCAAAGGGTAAAATGAAATGAAAAGTATTTTTTTTATTTCGAATTTTTTATTAAAACTTTAAGTATGAACGTAAAATGAACTAAGCTAGTGTACTACATATTGATCCTAGCTCTACAAACAATGTTAATACATTTTTTATCGTTTCATCATCATCATCAGCCCGTATCAGCACTCATCAGCACCCTCATGAGCGCCATAGCGCCCTGTCTTCAGCTTACCGTATTCAGCATCAAACTTATAGCAGTCATGATTAATCTTAAAGACTTACCAATATAACTGATATATCTATCTATCAACATAGATTCCTCATACTCAGCGCGTCATCACATCACTACATAGTATAAAACAAATTTCTCTGTCCCTATGTATGCTTAAATCTTTAAAACTACGCAACGGATTTTGATGCGGTTTTTTTTAATAGATAGAGTGATTCAAGAGGAAAGTTATACGTTTAAAAACGTGCGAAGCCGAGGCGGGTCGCTTGTAATATATATAATTGACTTGATAAAGACAGTCAAAAACAACAAACCTAAAAACGTTTGTAGTTTTGCTAAAATTGTGAACATACATTTTTTACGGCTTCCGTAAAAATACGTTCACAATTCCCAGTAAGATACACTTCTATGGAATCTCAAGAAAAAACTAACACGGTTATTCAAATAAACAAGAAAATATCGCATTTTCCGAGCACAGAAGGGATTCAATCTTCATAAAGCAAGTTTAAATGACTGCAGGCTCCGCTCGATTTCCTCTTGATCGTCTGTTCGCACTTTACACCCAATGAATGAACGCCTTGTGTAGTTTTATATTACATTTCTAGCAGCTTTTTATAACATGAAAGTACTTTGAGGCTTGCAGAGGAAATACGAAGTTGCTTTTGGTGGCCACCAAATTCTGTCTTCGTATCCCTTCCTAAAATAGACAAAATGAAACTACTACAGATACATACATTTAAATAAATATAAATAGCTTTAGGTTTCACAAACTGTACGTGTTTTGGATTTTTTTTTGGAATTCCTGGAATTATATGATAAAATAAGTGGGGGCGCCACTTAAGGTCCTGTTTGCGCCTTAAAGTTCGAAACACACACAAGCCGGAGGCGAAGGCTGGCGAGTTGTATTCTATGGAATCCTATGAAAGCCTACACACACGCTGTAGGCGGTGGCGACGCGGTGCCATAGGCATAAGAATAAATAATAACTACGTAGAAAGGACTCTTCTTTGATCTAGTCCCAAACGCCGCCATTTATATACCTACTTCCCCCTTCACCTCGTTACGCCCCTCTGTCGTCCAGGCGTTTTGCCAGGGTTGCTAATGCATTGTACCGCCGCACCCCGCCGCCGCCGCCGCGCCGTCGTCGCGAGGCGAGGCGAGTGAGCAAAGGTCAACGAACGATGTTCACGTTCCTTTGATCAGGTACCTACCAAATTAGTTAGATAGGAATCTACTAAAACACAATAATATTTAGAAAATATTACTTACATAGGATAAGTATTATCATATAATATGCATTATCTTTTATTGTTACAACCGATCACACCACAATAACTTGACCATGACGTCATATTATAGAGGTAGGTACCTAACCTACACAAATATTAAAATCCGCGTGCGGCGTCGCCGGCTGTGACAGCCCTACTGCACGTTTAACGTGCAGAATCGCGTAGGCTAATATCCTGACCTTGAGCGCGTTCGGAGCGAAGTTTCCCTTCTAGTCTGTTCCTATTCTTATGCCATAGGATAAACCGCCACGCCTTCGCCTCCGCTCCGCCTCCGCTCCGCCTCCGCTCCGCCTCCGGCTTCTGTGTGTATCGAACTTAACGGAATTATATGATAAAATAAGTTTTGGCGCCACTTTAAGTCCTGTTTGCGCCTTAATAATGCGTATTTTATAGCCTTCGACTACATTGATGTTCTCACTGTATTTCTTTTTTAAATATTCAGATTTCAGTCGGCTTATAGTATTTAAACACGCCAAATTATTACAGCTGCCTTTTAGTTCAACGGACACGAATGGGTAAAAATCGCACGATAAAATCAAAGCTCAAACCGAGTTCACATTATCGCTTCAGTATAAAAACAAAAACACCCTGTACATTACTTATGCATGCGTCGTCAATGTGTGGATCGGCGAGCCAACGCATTCTGTTTATTGATAGTTTTTACACATTACGACACGACACCTTTTTGATAAAAGCTTTTCACGTTGAAAAATTTAAAAGTTGAACGCTTTGGCAATATGGTTATCGTTTAACCAGTTTCTTTATGTAAATAAATACCTTTTATATATGTATCAATTTCATCATTACAGAACATGAGCTGCTGGCACCTGTTATTTCTTCTGTTTTCTGGAATTCCATTGCGATCGATTATCTTCAATAGTAATAAAGGTATTTAACAAACGAGCTGCATTCGTGGACAAAGGGTGCGTGTACACATCTAGTAGTCCTTCTTTTTTACAGTAGCTTTGGACCAAGCGATACAAATACAAAAATACTAAATTATTTATTTGCGATAACATTTTTGAGATACACTTTTCTGGTAGCCACCGCACGAGGCAAGCCTGTGTCGCGGGAAGCCTGATAACAGTCGTAACGTTAATGGTTAAGAATTATTTTATCTTAATATCATCATCGTATGATGATGTATGTCTTATGTGAATGTAGTGAGAGAGGTCGAGTTACATTCCGCCACGACACATTTATACCATCACCACCGCCAACAAATATCGGATAGTCTAAACTAAAAGCTATGTTTACTTAGTTCCACGCAGGCTAAAGCTAAGCTAAAGGCTTGTTTACACTACTGAGCGTGATCACTCGTCCGAATTGGGTCGCCCACTTTATACTATATTGCACTATGTATTGGGGTCTGTTTATTTTGTACGAGATCACTGGAATAACATTTTAGAATCGTTATTGACTTATTGATGTTCAAAAAAATTCAAACTCTTGAATATTACAGAAATATTAGAAACGTTCATAAGTTTTTAGGGCTATAGGAACGTTTGACACCAAAACAATCAAATTCGATACTGCCGAAAATTTGAAGGCAGTTTTACATTGCCGTACTTCGGAAAAGTTATAAATTTAAATTCTTCATAAACAAAAACCATGTTCCGAAAGTAAATTTGTGATCGATTATAGTTTTCCGATGTGTAAGTATTTAAGAATGAATAGTTTCAATTTTATATTAGATTTTAATAAATTAACCACGTCATGTCATCGTCTTTACGTAGGTCAGGTAGTATCAAACTGTTCGTAGACTTTATTGGCTGCCCTTTAAACTAAATGTTCTGCCTTCAGCTTTTCAGATAAACATTGACTTTTCAGCCTGACTCGTTAAATAGGCTTCAATAAATAAGAAATAATGATCCATCCAAACTTTTAATTTAAAATATCAGTACAATGTGATTATGAAATCAAATCGCTTTGAAAGTTTCGAACTTTCATTAGCAAATGCCAATTTTCTAACAAACTTCAAAACTGGAGATAGTTCTCAATTAGACTCAATGTTTTATGCACCAGAACAGAATTGTAAACTGATTTTAATGATTGTTTTTTAAAAGCTACTAGGTTGCTTCGCATTTGATTACATAATAAAATTATGGAAAGATCAAGATCTGTGTAGCAAGTTTTTCCTCAATAATGTATATTTTTTGACTCAACTATACTGATGATATTCTCATTTTTGTTTTAAAGCATTTGACGGCGGTTTATAGTTTTTAAAACACGCGTAGGTTTTTATTGCTCTGATCGATATGGCTCGATTCATTCTGATTTTTGTGATGATTTTGAGCTACTTGTGTGAAATGAAATACAACGTAATGAAAGTAGAAAAGGTTTATAATTTTTTAAAATACTCGTAGTTTTTTATTGCGCTGATCGATGTGGCTCGATTCATTCTGATTTTTGTGATGATTTTGAGCTACGTGTGTGAAATAAAACGTAATAAATGTAGCAAAACCCGCTGCAAAATCGAGAAACCATCATCTGTCCTCATTGTTCTGATAACGCACCATTTGAATTAACAACAGTCAAAGGATTTCCTGAACTTGCAGATTCCACAATGCCATTGCAGGCCTTTGTAAACTCGCAGCACCGTAAATCGGAACTGATCCGATCGCTTCCTTCTCAGCTATATCCGTCGTTTCCGGTCCATGAAAGATGCAGGAATCAAGCAATCGTATCGTTCGAAATAGATGTTTGAAATTGGTTCGAAAACAGATCTGTGGGCGCTTTTATTATTTAATTGGAATAGTGTAGAACAGCTAATTGCAACGGTTAATAACTAAATGACTTTACATTTGAAATGAAATGAAATATTTTTATTTACTCTAAAAACTACCGCACACTATAATGACTTAATACTAATTTAACCTAAGTAAGTATATTTTATGCACATTTCAGTAATATCTACGTGGTTTCGCACGCGTTGTTTCTATGGGAATGTCTTATTCCTATCCCATGGGAACTGGTTTATGGGATGGAAAGTAGCCTATGTGTTATTCCCGGGCTAGAACTACGTCTATTCCAAATTTCAGCCCGATCCGTTTTGAAGTTTTATCGTGTAAGAAAAACAAACATCCATACATACATCTATACAAACTTTCGCATTTATAAAATTAGTAAGAATTTATATCTATTTGTCTCCGAATAGCAGAATAATTAAACAGTTAGGGTTCCGCGCAATAATATTTGAATTTAAGCACGGGTATTGAACATGTTAAAGATCTCGACTCACTTAAAAATAAGACCTAGGTATTCGCTTTTATGATTCTTATTGAATTGTTAACATATTTATTTGAATATTATCAGAGTTCATGTTATTTTAAGTTGTGTACTTACTTTAAGTATTTATCAATCTTTAAAAATGTAATCATGAGCCGATTCATGAGTGTTTATTTATGCTTATTATTATAAATTCATTATTTTTGTAATTTATATTTAACAAATAAGTAATTAGTTCATTCTTAAAACTTTGGGTAGTGGTATTTAGTCTCTAAGCCTATTAGGCCAGTTTTCACCAGAATATAATCGGACATTTTGCAGCTACGTCGGTTAACTTTGACATTTTTATTAAAAAAAATTGTCCAAAGACATCTAAAGGGCCCTAGAGTCTAGAGTTCAGACGAATACCTATTTACCTTCGTAACAAGTTAGGTATTTGCTTAATTATTTGTATACGAAGAAAATCTTTAACTAGTTCACAGATTGCAAATATTTTCAATTAAACTATACCTATTTAAAAATAAGTATATCGTCAAAATGGTATCAATTCAGAGGGCCGAGACAACGCTTCATTCGATTTAAGATAACGATAGTAGAAGAGTCTAAAAATGTATGGATTTGAAGTATGCTATAGCTATAGATATTATACATTGATATTATTATTATTATTATATGCCAAACATTTGATCTATTATTAACTAGCGACCCGCCCCGGCTTCGCATGGTTTTATTATATGTACAAACCTTCCTCTTGAATCACTCTATCTATAAAAAACCGCATCAAAATCCGTAGCGTAGTTTTAAAGATTTAAGCATATAATAGGGACATAGGGACAGAGAAAGCGACTTTGTTTTATACTATGTAGTGATAAAGTAATTGAAACTTTATTAACAAAGAAAATTACAATCAAGGAATAGAAAAAATTACAACTAGTATATACAATTGAAACCATTGAGCTAACTGAATACGGTTGCAAAAGTCTAAAGGTAGCTCTATTGATCCATGTCAATACCAGTCGTCGCGTCCCCAAGACACTGGCTGCATTACCACGCTGTATGACAATGCTGATGCGCTGAGCCAGATACTCACCAGCTCTCGGGTCACGCGTCGCATCGACCAGACGCTCAATAATTTTTTAAAAACCCGGCGAGCCTCGGTACCCCACGGACCTAGAGATAGATAAATATTTATAATTATAGATAGATAACACCCAAAACCAAAGCACAAATATTTGCAGATCGTACATATATTTATACGGCGGGAATCGACCTGCGTCGCAAGAGGACCTTCGCCCACCTCACCACTAAGGTCGTCAATCTTTTTTATTTCGATCGTTATTTACGGCTATACTTTATGTACATATGTCCTGTCAAATTAGTTTAGTTATTAAGATATAAATTGACGTAATAATGACAACAATGGCTTTTGTTTTACTACAGGAAATGTCGATAGCTTTTGTTTTACGACGTTGAATGTCCATTTATTCAGCTAAAATATACCGCGATTCAAAAAGAAAGATATTTTTTGTAAACAAATGAGTTACAAAACAAAAGAAATATTGGTGTAATACATTTTACGACACAGGTCTATTCAGAGTAAGCTGCAGGTGTTCCAAATAATTCCTGATTTAGATACTTTTAATTCATCATTCCATTGGTCTCTCATTCGTTATAGAACTAGAATATTCATCTTTTTCGCTGTGCTCGAGCTAATATTGTATTGCTAATATTATGTAGTATTTGGGAAAAATAGGTAAATGAACGCGATAAATACCCGTACATAAATATTTATAATAATGTGCTCGAGCTATTATGCATTCTTATTTTGGTTTTTAGTTGTTAGTTGTTAGCTTGCTGTAGCCCTGCTGTTATTTGTTATTCTTATTAGTTTTTGTTTAGTTTTCGTTCCTAAATGCCTTTGTTTACAAAAAATATCTATGATCCTAAATCAGAGTAGAGTAACCAATAACTATGCCCACATGAATAGATGTATATATGTATAAATACGTGTCTCTACGTGACGTACACGTTCGGATTAACAATAGCCTTCATTAGCCGGAAAGATAAACAAACTTCCAAGTTATGGACAGGCTTCCGATACTTCATGGCATAAAGTTTATTCTCTATTTTTTATATGAAACGGTATCTCTTTATTACTGTAGATTATAGGAATTAATTATTTTCTATCGATTTCAATGAGGTTCTCAATTAGATAGATTTTTTTCTTTTATGTTTCACATGACTTTTTGGTTGGTGTTGGTAATGATAGTTTTTTATATAAAATATAGGAATCACACAGAACACTCTGAAAAAATATATTCAGATCGTACAAGCATTAATTTGTCATGAGGCAGAAATCAAACCCGCAATCTCCTGCGTCGAAGGCGGCCCTTTAGCCGCTGTGCCGCTTAGGCTGTCAATTTATATACAGAATTATACAGTAAATAGTAAACCTATAGTGGTACATACTTTTTGTATAACTTTGCTACGATCGTAGAGCTGCTACGAGCTACATAGATTCGCAATCGTAGCAAATGCTACGCCCCGTAGCCAATGCTACGCCGTAGCAATTCACTACGAATTGTGATGATCGTTTATTTTACACACGTGATGATAATTTTGAAAAATGATCACTTTCCTAAAGATGTTAATAAAAAGAGGGGGCGTAATTTTCAGTGCTCTCCATTTAGTTTTATTTCATTTTGGCATTTGAATTGACACAATATTGAACCAAAGGGGTAGATTGTTCGGACATAATTATTAGGTATAATTCTCTTTTATCTTTCATTAATTAATTAATACTACAACAATTTATATTTCAATTTATAAATTATAGTCTGTCAATAATAGAAATTTGATTGATATATATACATAATAAAGAGTACATAAATATTGGTATATTGGTCTATACCAATATTTATGGCAAGGAATAGAAAAATTACAACTAGTAAGTATTTACAATTGAAACCATTGAGCTAACTGCAGACGGTTGCAAACAGTCTAAAGGTAGCAAGATATTGGTCTATATTGGTATTTCCTTATTTAAGTCTTAATATTCTTCTTTAAAATTAGTTCTCGTTGTCCGCAGAATGCGGTCGTGTTGGGCCGCGTGGAGCGTGCTGCTATGCGCGTGCGCAGTGCTCGGGCAGCGCACAGAGCAGGACGGCATGATGTCGCCGCGCGCCGCCAGGGTGCGCGAGAGAGAGATGGGGAAGGCGGCTCAGGATGAGCCAAGTTGTGATCAGCTGAAGGCTATGTGGAGGTAAGTTGGAAAGAGATAGACGATAATTTCAATCATTATCATCAGCCTATAGTAGACCACAGCTGGACATAGGCCTCACCTTATTATTAATAATAATAATATAATAAATCATTTATTTCAGGCAACAATAGTCAAATACAGGATGTTAAATACTTAAAACTACGGCCCATATGAAATATATATATATAACCTACCTTAGGCTAACATAGGTACATACTTTATATAAACTTATTTACGAGCACGTAGTGTCGGCGACGTGTGACACGCGATATGTGCTGCGGCCGGTAATCGTCCGCGAAAACGCCGGAACAGCACATTCTTCGGCCAGAATTCTTCCTTGGTAAAGGTCGATATCTTCTCAGTTGGAATACGCACCACAAATGATTTAAAATCACTGTGACGCGACTCCAACTGATTAATAATTTGTATTATTTATAAGTAATATCTAATACATTTACTTCATACAAGCTTATCATATTTATGTAAGTTTATAATTATGTTTTTAGTTTGTGTAGGTATGCAGTGTTAATATTTGTTTCATTTCCTTTATCTTAATATATTTAAACGAGTGCTGCCATCAATTTATCATTATCTTTCGTTGCATAGAGATCGTTCATAGCGATAAGGCCGCCCTTTATACTTCCTCTAGTCTTAGCATTTCCTGTCTTTTAAATAAAGTGTTAGCTAAATTATCTATCTAATCGTATTGGTTTTTAATTGTTTTAATTAGGGTCACAATTATTTAAACAACTTAAAACCAATATGGGATGATAGATATATTTTTAAATTAAAAAACTAAGTAGTTACAATACTACAAACTTAAAAATAATAAGTTAAAGTTAAATAAGCGAGATGATTCAATTTCCAATATATATTATTATCTTAAAAAGTTTTGCAAAAATAACAGCACAACTCAAAATGAAATTCCCAAAATATTTGCTACAAGATAACGTGGAAATTGTTTACCCAGATAACTTGATTTTGCAGTACAAAGGGCGGGCCCACTGCTCAAAATTAATTCAATTTCACTCCGCCCTACCGATAGCATCAAATAAGACTCTACATTCTACGTAACGATTTGATGAGAATACAAATTAATTTGTTTGCGTACAAAATCAATAGGTATCCGAAATACGAGAGTTATACAGCCCATTCGATAAATTGATTAAAAACACTTACCTCGCAACGCACCTCTTTAGTACCTACCTACTACCTTTTTAGTAACATCTTTATTAACAACGAAAATTACAATCAAGGAATATAATAAATTACAACTAGTATATACAATCCTTACCTCTTTAGCCATTATTTGCAATTGTAGAAATACTCTGGATCGCTTTGCTTAGTGATGCTAAGTCATAAAACGAGCACTAAGTCTAAATCAAGGTCTAATCTGGCGCAGTGGATCATTGCCACAGATTTCTTAATAATGTCACGTGTTCCCGCTCAGCCAGGCTAGCAAATTGAGAAAACGGGAAACCGTGATAAGTTACTCCTATCTCGAAAACAGGGAATTAACGCTAATGAATAAAAAGAGAAAAGTTTCATTTATAAACCTTATATTTTGAAATAAACTTAACATGTAGATTATCAACTAACAAATTCTTCAATATCCTGTAATTTACGAATTACCCTGTAATTTACGAGTTACCTTGTAACTTCAATCACCTTAACTAAATATTCAAAATTATTACTTATGTCACCGACCGCTCAATGGCTTTCTCAGTTCTGTTCTTTTGATTAAAGTTTCTTACTCTTCAATAATAAGATCGTTAATAATAAATACTGGTATTCAACGGGGAAAACATTCAACGGGGAAAACCACTGGACGAAAGATGCATTACAAAAGGTACTGAAAATAGGTAAAGTTAAATTTACTTAGATTAAAATGTCTGACGGTGGCGTTTAGGCTAGAGTTTTGCAGAGAATTGCTGTAGCTTAGTTTACTAGTCAGTTATCTAGAATGTAGTTGCCGTTATCGACAAAGATATAAATAAGTTATAATGTGTATAAAATTGTAACCCTAACTAGTTGCCAACCTATTCGCCTAATGCTTCCGTATAATTCCCTAAACCGTAACTTCCCTAACACGATATTGTGAAACTTCCGATTTATAGACTCAAAAGACACAAAAGAAATATGACCGACCAATACAAACACACCCTAGGATTCTGGAAAAAGGAAAGGGGGGAACCGACCCCCAAACAACTGGAAAGAACACACCTTGTTCTAGAAAGACGTGTCGCCGCGCCGTATTCAACGGTCGCCGAACACGTACGCCCCTCGAGTCCTGGAACCGCTCCTGTCGCTCGGTGCTCCCGAACCCGGCGCTCGCTCTCCGACCGGGGTGGACTCCTCTCACGCAGCTCGCCCCGCTTGAGAGTTGGCCTTGCCGTCTATCGGCGCTCGAGTTCTTGGGATTTTTATCCCCTTTGGAATCCTGAAATTCCCCAAAAAGAAATCCCATTAGTTCATTATATCCTGGCGGTGTTCCCGAATTGGAACTTGCCGTGAAACCCCCCTTCCACCGAGAAAAACCCCTCTCTCAATCGCTTGGTACCTGAATTTTATATTCCCGTCGCTTATTTTGGATTTGGGGGTCCCGCGCTGGCAGCCAAACGTTCCAGGATCACCGATGCTCGTCACTCCTTGAATCCCTCGCCTTCCCGCTATTTTGCAAAAGATCGTGTCGATTCGCTGTTATTCGTACGGCAGAGATTTTTCGGGATAGGCGGCTCCAAAACGGCAGCGACGGCAGGGATCACGCAGCACTGACTCGACAAACTTCTGATTCCACACAGGCAAAGTTACCCCTCGCAATAATTTCCCAGAATGCCAGGATCTTCGGGCGTGGCCCTATTTATACTAAATTTCAAAAGAATGTTCTAGAAACAACGTCTCCTTTAGTTCCGCTACTCGACGCTAGGGTGACCTTAAACCCGAGGCAGGGTGTTCTATTTTTTCTCTGAGGTCACCATTTATTCGTCTGACCTCAAGTCAACTAACCATTGATAAAATCCTTTCCCGAGTTTAATTCCCGATCCCGAATTTAGTGATCATATTTTTTCTATAAAGAAATTATACGTTCTTTTTCTTTTTATAGATGCTAAAATAATAACGTATTTTGGCTCCCTCTCCAAATCAATACCAATAAAAAACCGTTTCTTATCCCTTTCGATCCTGTTGAAAATCCTAAGACTCAAAAATCACTTTGCAATTCTTCTTGACCCTGACCTGTCCTTCACGAATTTATTAGTGCACTTGCTGCATCATCCTGTACAAGTTAGCCGCTAGTGGTATCTCCAGTTACTAATAGATGGCGCGGTAACCGGTCTGTGATACCTAAAATTCTCCTGCGACGTGACGAGTGCCTCCCTACTTCTTCTTTCGTAAGGATGCAGGATTCTTGCGTGTCTTCCCTTTCCAACAGACAGAATTAATTTTCTAACTGCGCTTTCGCTAAACAACTCAACGCCCGTCATTTTTATACACCACTCGACGACAGATGGCGCTGACCTTATTCTGAACTTGAAATTATGGTTCCAGCACGTTATTGATTTGTGTATCTATGCATCGGTAGATGGCCCTAGACGTCACCAAATAGATTTACTTGTTACAATACCCTCCCTCCTATTCAAAGTTTCAACCCCAGGTTGAAACTACGCTGCCCTCAGCGGTATCGTTGTCAAGAATTGGAGCAAAACGAGAGAAAGAGAAAAAGAATATTAGGTACTATTCAACAACAAAAACAAAAAATACAAATCCACCAAAATCATCAAAAAAAAAATAAACAGCTAAAAAAAAACTAAACATTGCCCTATAACATACACCAAATCAACAAAAAAAAAAAACATTTTCAAAGTTAAAACGACATCTTATATTAAAACCTTGCGAACAAGTTAGGAAGAAAAAAAATATATCATCTATCCTAAACTTATTATGCTTAAAGGTTACTACCAAAAATTAAAACCAATATAATTTCTTTAAATCTTCAAATCCTTGATATGCCATGAGCCTAATACTTTCCCCTGCATACTCTCCAATTCAACAACCAATGGTGATAAAATTTCTTTCACTCTAACTTTTTCGTACTTGGGACATAGTTTTGCGGCCTTAAACTTAGCTGCATCACTCAACGGATAAGTCTTCTTCCATACAACATCCCCCACCTTTACGCTCGCTTCTCTTCTTCTCAGGTTATAAAACTTCGCATTCGTTTTATGCGCCTTTAGCATGTGTTGTCGGACTTCGTCGAAAATACCACGTAACTGTCCCAAATTACCGGCATATTCTTCTCTCGGAATCCCTGGTTCGTAGTCCCCGTCTTCTGCCTTATAGAGTGAACCATCCACCACCGGTTCTCTACCGTGTACTAGGAAAAACGCTGAGAACTGTGTAGACTCATTTATAGCACTGTTAATCGCGAACTGGATTTTTGGTAAATTTAGGTCCCATGATCTGTGGTCTTCCTTTACATAGGCTGACACCGCCGTCATCACCGTTTTATTGTATCTTTCTACTAAATTCACCTGAGGTGCGTAACGCGGAGTATAATGAATTTTAGGAACCTTGTAGCTTTCTAGTAGTTTACGGAATTCCGATCCCGTAAATTGCACTCCATTGTCTGCAATTACGGTCTCTGGAACCCCGTGAGTCAAGAAAACGCCTTTTTCTATTTCCGTTGCGACCTTTGCGCTGGTTGCCCTTCTGAGTGGGAACAGAATTGTATATTTCGAGAAACAACAAGTAACTACTAACAGAAATGTATGACCTGCTCTAGATCTCGGTAAAGGACCCACCAAGTCAATCGAGATCACCTGGAATGGGCGATGACAAACTTTAGGTCTCCCCATTAAACCTGGGATTGTGCGATTACTTGATTTATAAGCCGCACAAACATCACATTTTTCTACAAACTCCTTTATGTCCTTAAACATCTTTGGCCAATAATAAAACAAGCTTACTCTTCTGTGTGTCTTAAAAGTCCCTAAATGTGCAGCTGTCGGATCCACATGGTTTGCCTTTAAAACCGCTTCTTTCTGGTCACATCTAACGACCTCTTTCCACTCGAATTCCTCACTAAGTGTGTACTTTGCCTTGGAAAATCTCATCAGTTTATCGCCTTTCATGGTGAAATTGGGGTAGTTATTTGGATGTAACCTTATCCCCTCCACGATGCCATCGTACCACGGGTCTAACACCTGCGTGTCTGAAATGTTACCTAAAACCTCAACCTTTAACAACCTAGACAAGGCATCTGGGACCACATTTTCTGACCCTTTCCTGTGTTCTATGTGGAAATCGAACTGTGATAACCTGCATCCCCAACGTACCAGTCTACCTGTTGGATTTTCCAAATTCATGAACCATTTCAGTGATGCATGGTCAGTTATGACTGTAAAATGTCTAGACCCTAAATATGCCTGAAATTTCTCAATCGCAAAGATTACCGCCAAAGCTTCTCGTTCGGTAGCGCTGTAATTTCGTTCTGCCTTGGATAACGACCTGCTCACGTAGGCTATCGGGTGTTCTGCGTCGTCGAACTTCTGTGTCAACATTCCCCCTAAACCAAACGACGATGCATCACAATGAACAATAAATGGCCTATCGAAATCTGGACACGCTAATACCGGAGCTGTGACCAAACTTTCCTTCAATTTTGTGAACGCGCTGTTTGCTTCATCTGTCCAAGTGAATTTCGGGGCCTTTTTCGAAGTTGACGTTAGTGCATTTAATGGTGCTGCTATTGATGCAAAGTCCCTAATAAAACGTCTATACCACGATGCCGTTCCTAAAAACATTTTCACCTGTTTTGCCGAATCCGGTACTGGAAAATCTAAGATCGCCTTGACTTTGTCTGGATCTGTCCTAAGACCAAATTCGTCCACCACATACCCTAAGTACTTTAATGATTTCCTGAAGAATTGACATTTTTTGAAATTGACCGTAAGATTGGCATACCTGAGCTTATCTACTACCCTATTTAACAGAGTAAGATGTGACTCTAAGCTTGAACTCACTACGACGATGTCGTCTATATAAACAAAAACCATCCCATCAATGATATCATCAGCAAAACCAGTATTAAACAATAAATCCATCAACCTTTGTTGCCTGGCAGAAGCCCCACTCAATCCAAACGGCATAACCTCGAAGCGAAATAAGCCCCGCCCTGGTACTGAAAAGCTCGTTTTCTCCTTAGACGCCTCATCCAACGGAATCTGCCAAAACGACGATGCTAAGTCTATGGACGATAAAAATCTTGCTTCTTTCAAACTGTCTAAGATTTGAGGAATATACGGCACTGCGTAAGCATCTCCTTTCGACACCGCGTTCAATTTTCTGGAATCTAGACAAAACCGCCATTCTCCTTCTGCTTTCGGAACTAATAGGACTGGGTTGTTCCATGGGCTTTCGCTGGGTGCGACCACGCCTAGTTGTAACATCTTGTCTAATTCTTTTTGCAGAGCCTCTCTCTTCTCCGGTGATAACTGGTATTGTTTTGTTCTGACAGGGTTAGCATCCCCTGTGTCAATAGTGTGTTTTAACAATGTAGTCCTACCTAAACCCGCTACCTCCGAGGAAATTTCCTCAAATCTTTTTATCACAGCGTCTGCCAACACCTTCTGCGATGACGATAGTGTTTGGTAAGACTGAATTGTGTGTACCGGTTTTTCCGACAAACTATTTACAAAACACCTTGGTTTAACTGCCGAAGTCACGCTCCAATCAAAAATTTCTGGAGCTATACCAAAACTTCTCCAAAAATCTACCCCAAAAATGACCTCATTTGTAGCACCTGGTACTATATAAAAAGACAACACCCTTGTCTTATCCTGAAAGGTTATAGGTAAACTCATGATCCCTGTTATCTTCATGCTACCTCCATTTGCCGCTTCGACCACCTTGTCGAGTGGCTGATAAGTGTAACCTAACTCAATGAGTTTCCTATGTGAATTATTCCCTAGTAGCGAAACTGAAGCTCCTGAATCTAATAAACCGCAAAATTCTAAATCTAATAATCTTACTTTTAAAAATGGGCGTGAGTCATCCGACCCTGGCGAAAAAAGGACCGAGGCCACACCCTTTTGGTTCTTACAAGAATTCCAATAATTCCTGATAGATTCCAGCCAGGCTGCCCACTCCGACTTTGACGTAAAACAACCTCGGTCCCTCATTCGTTTTTTGGCTGTGACTTTGACTCCTGTTTTGGCGAAGGTGATACCAACTCTTTATGATCCTTCGGGCAGGACCTGGATGTGTAACCAATTTCACCACAGACAAAACACTCTACCCGTTTATTGCTACGGCTCCTACAGTTCCTCGAAAAATGACCCTCCTTGCCGCAACTGAAGCAACGCATAACCCTCCGCTGTATTGGAACCTGGGACTGATTTGGTACTTGTGCCTTACAATCTCTAACGAAATGCCCTTTGTTACCGCACCTGAAACACGTTTGGACTGCTGTGGAAGGAGGCGTAGCAACTGCCTGTACAGCCACTGCTGTCTCCGATGTAGACTGTGGAGAAGGTAGTTTCGACACTGCTGCTGCTGCTTGGTTTTTTGGCTTAGCTGGCTTGTAAGCTAAATTGGGGTGAAGCGTTCTTTGGTTTATTTTCGCTGGTTCCTCAAAGTACTGTGATTTCTGGTGAGCCGCCTCTAATTTCCTACAGAAATCCTTTAATGCCGAGACTGACTTAACATCCACTAAAGCCAAACGTTCTGCGAAAACCGGACGAATGTTGTGCATCAATATCTCCAGCTGTTCCTGTTCTGTTGGGATCACCTTCAACCTAGCAAACATGTTTCTCATGACTGAAAAATAAATATGTGTCGGCTCATCTATACCTTGCGTCCTCGCCCTGATCTCCCCTATCAGTCTGTAATTGTAGTCTATAGGGCTAAACTCCTCCAATAGCAGCTTTTTCAGTTCATCCCAAGTTTCTACCGAGTCCCTAATCCCTCTAAACCATAAAAGACCCTGATCTACAAATAATTCAGCCGCCGCATTAAAGAGTTTATCCTCCTTGACGTTGTTTGCTTCTGCCAGCTCCTGTAATCTTTCTATAAAGGCTTGGACATCCGATAACCCATCAAATTTAATTCCCCACCTCGAAATTGGGATTTTTGGACCTCCGCATTCTATCACCGTGATATTTTCCGCATCTCTATTCTCTAAAGAGGAAGCTGGACTCCCTTTTTCCCCTGACAACAACCTATTTTCGACCAGTGGAACGTTTATAACGGCCTCATCTTTCCCCAATAACTTCTCTAGATAAGAACAGACAACCTGTAAATCAGCTTCCCTTAAAGCCTTCACATCCTCTTCTTCCCCTTCAATCGGTCTCGACAATCGAAAGAAAAGATGGATTGCCAACGCTTTGGCCCGAGCCATGTGACGTTTTTCTCTTGTTGCCTCGAACTCAGTCCATTTCTTTTGCAGCTCCGCTACCTTTCCCTGAACAAACTCTATCTCGTTCACTGAAAATAAAGGAACTTCCAAAATTTCTTCTGACGGCACCTCTAAGATAAGTCTTTTCAACTGAGTCCTCAGTTTCTCTACCGTGGACTCCAGTGTCTCTAACCTAATGAAAACCTCGTATTGCAGTTCATCTTTGGACAGCGAATGTATTGGCAACGAGTACGATTTTGATTCCATAATGAATTTATAATGTTAAAAAAATTACTAAAATAATTTAATATTAATTTCTATGCGTAAGCGGCCACGCTCCAGACCTGGTAAACCAAACTATTAAAAAAAATTTTTTTTGAACTTCCACCTATGAGGTGGAGCACGCTTTCCCAAACCAAAGAGAAATAATGTGCCTAGGCACCACCGGTTACAACAAACTAATAATACAAAGGTTCAGTTGTACCTAACGATAACGAAGTATATACCCTTAAATACTATGTATCACAACATACAAAAAAAAAAAAAAAATACACGAGAAATGTTCAACATCAAAGAAGTACAATACCAGGCAAATAAAAATAGACTTAAAAACTAGCTAGAGTGTGTTTGTATTGGAGTCAAAATCGGAAGAGTCAGAAAAAAAAATTACAAATCCAAAACAACAAAAAAAAATTTAGCGTTAGTTCCTCTGCAAAAAAAAAACTGAACAAAATACCTAAAATTTACCGTTGGGCGCCATTGTCACGTGTTCCCGCTCAGCCAGGCTAGCAAATTGAGAAAACGGGAAACCGTGATAAGTTACTCCTATCTCGAAAACAGGGAATTAACGCTAATGAATAAAAAGAGAAAAGTTTCATTTATAAACCTTATATTTTGAAATAAACTTAACATGTAGATTATCAACTAACAAATTCTTCAATATCCTGTAATTTACGAATTACCCTGTAATTTACGAGTTACCTTGTAACTTCAATCACCTTAACTAAATATTCAAAATTATTACTTATGTCACCGACCGCTCAATGGCTTTCTCAGTTCTGTTCTTTTGATTAAAGTTTCTTACTCTTCAATAATAAGATCGTTAATAATAAATACTGGTATTCAACGGGGAAAACATTCAACGGGGAAAACCACTGGACGAAAGATGCATTACAAAAGGTACTGAAAATAGGTAAAGTTAAATTTACTTAGATTAAAATGTCTGACGGTGGCGTTTAGGCTAGAGTTTTGCAGAGAATTGCTGTAGCTTAGTTTACTAGTCAGTTATCTAGAATGTAGTTGCCGTTATCGACAAAGATATAAATAAGTTATAATGTGTATAAAATTGTAACCCTAACTAGTTGCCAACCTATTCGCCTAATGCTTCCGTATAATTCCCTAAACCGTAACTTCCCTAACACGATATTGTGAAACTTCCGATTTATAGACTCAAAAGACACAAAAGAAATATGACCGACCAATACAAACACACCCTAGGATTCTGGAAAAAGGAAAGGGGGGAACCGACCCCCAAACAACTGGAAAGAACACACCTTGTTCTAGAAAGACGTGTCGCCGCGCCGTATTCAACGGTCGCCGAACACGTACGCCCCTCGAGTCCTGGAACCGCTCCTGTCGCTCGGTGCTCCCGAACCCGGCGCTCGCTCTCCGACCGGGGTGGACTCCTCTCACGCAGCTCGCCCCGCTTGAGAGTTGGCCTTGCCGTCTATCGGCGCTCGAGTTCTTGGGATTTTTATCCCCTTTGGAATCCTGAAATTCCCCAAAAAGAAATCCCATTAGTTCATTATATCCTGGCGGTGTTCCCGAATTGGAACTTGCCGTGAAACCCCCCTTCCACCGAGAAAAACCCCTCTCTCAATCGCTTGGTACCTGAATTTTATATTCCCGTCGCTTATTTTGGATTTGGGGGTCCCGCGCTGGCAGCCAAACGTTCCAGGATCACCGATGCTCGTCACTCCTTGAATCCCTCGCCTTCCCGCTATTTTGCAAAAGATCGTGTCGATTCGCTGTTATTCGTACGGCAGAGATTTTTCGGGATAGGCGGCTCCAAAACGGCAGCGACGGCAGGGATCACGCAGCACTGACTCGACAAACTTCTGATTCCACACAGGCAAAGTTACCCCTCGCAATAATTTTTCCAGAATGCCAGGATCTTCGGGCGTGGCCCTATTTATACTAAATTTCAAAAGAATGTTCTAGAAACAACGTCTCCTTTAGTTCCGCTACTCGACGCTAGGGTGACCTTAAACCCGAGGCAGGGTGTTCTATTTTTTCTCTGAGGTCACCATTTATTCGTCTGACCTCAAGTCAACTAACCATTGATAAAATCCTTTCCCGAGTTTAATTCCCGATCCCGAATTTAGTGATCATATTTTTTCTATAAAGAAATTATACGTTCTTTTTCTTTTTATAGATGCTAAAATAATAACGTATTTTGGCTCCCTCTCCAAATCAATACCAATAAAAAACCGTTTCTTATCCCTTTCGATCCTGTTGAAAATCCTAAGACTCAAAAATCACTTTGCAATTCTTCTTGACCCTGACCTGTCCTTCACGAATTTATTAGTGCACTTGCTGCATCATCCTGTACAAGTTAGCCGCTAGTGGTATCTCCAGTTACTAATAGATGGCGCGGTAACCGGTCTGTGATACCTAAAATTCTCCTGCGACGTGACGAGTGCCTCCCTACTTCTTCTTTCGTAAGGATGCAGGATTCTTGCGTGTCTTCCCTTTCCAACAGACAGAATTAATTTTCTAACTGCGCTTTCGCTAAACAACTCAACGCCCGTCATTTTTATACACCACTCGACGACAGATGGCGCTGACCTTATTCTGAACTTGAAATTATGGTTCCAGCACGTTATTGATTTGTGTATCTATGCATCGGTAGATGGCCCTAGACGTCACCAAATAGATTTACTTGTTACAATAATATAGTAGATTTCTGTGATCATTGCCATACAGAAGTGGCAATATGCAGCCAGAGTCGTGGAGGCGCGACGACTGGTATTGATATAGATCTGTTAAGCTACCTATAAATTTTTAATTTTTTTTCTTTATTAAGACGCACAAAACATAAAATAATCACAAAATATATAGTACTTAAAAATATGGGTTTTGAACCTTAATTATTTCACAACAAATGTGCATACAGAGAGTAAGCGAGCAAAAGAACGTTAAAAAAAGAAAAGGAATTTAAATAATTAAAAATAAAAATTAAACAGAATTAAGTATGCATGACTAAATCTAATTAAAATAATTGTAAATACTAGTTGTAATTTTTCTATTCCTTTGCTTGTAATTTTCGTTGATAATAAAGATTTTATTTAAAAAAAAATTAAAATAATCGTAGGAACTTATAATTAACAAGGATAAAGATTACATATATTTTTTTAAAGTACGGGTAAACTGGCTCAACTTTGGGACAAAAATGTCAATTATAAAATGAAATATTGTTTTTATAAGTCAACAACGCAAAGAGATTACTTGTGTTAGACCTGCGCGCATCGTGTATTAAAAGATAATATCTCCGATAACAGCTTGGGAGAATAAATGATAAAGATTGATGAGAGATTGTTTCGTTCAGTTCGCAGACAAAAGAGAAGAAACGAAAGAGACCCTAATGAATCTAGAGGTATAGATACTTGATGAGGACCGATGTGGCGCGGTAGGCGAAGGTCCGCCTGCGACGCAGGAAGTTGCGGGTTCGATTCCCGCCTCGGAAAAAAATTGTGTACGATCTGCAGAAATTTGTTCCGTTGGTCTGGGTGTTTTCTATGTATAATAAAAAATATCTATCTATGTAATGTGTTGTATTAAGTATATCAGTCATCTAGTAGCCATAACACAAGCTCTGCTTAGCTTGGGGCTAGATGATGCTGTGTGGACTGTCCGGAATTATTTACATATTTACTTATTTCAGTCTATCATTCGTTCAGTCTCAGACATCGGACGCTGTAACAATCTGTTCTCCGACGTGCGTCAGATCTTTACTGCTTTGATCGCTTATTGCTTATTCAGCGGACTGAATCCGCGTTTAAATTTAATTATCCCATCCCTCTGAATTTCTCTGACGCTCGTAATTATAACGACCGAATCCCACGCCAATCCTCGGTCGATTCGGACCTACGCTATGCTTTGAATATCCTACACAAAATATTTCTGTCTTTGCAATTAATTTAAACTCCCTTTTCCACTCATGGCTTGGCGCATTTCTTCAGATAGATGGATAGAAAACACTTTATTGCACACTTAAATAAAAATAACAATATACAATAAAAGACAGATAAGTACAGATTAATTTCTTAGAAGAAGAATATACATACATGTCAAAATAGTTTAGGTGCATAGTAATACGCAAATTTAATAAAAAAAAATATTATAAAAAGAAACAATCCTTGCCTCCAATAAAAAATTGGTAAAAAAGAAACAGTCAGACTTCGTCTTAGACAAATATGGCTTAAGTGGTTCCAAATAGTCCACGCTATCCTCGCTCACCAGCTTTGCACCCCCATTTTTTTAAATAATGTCGAAAATGGTTTTCGAAAATCGCTGAAAATTTAAATGTCTGTAAAAAAATAGCTAATGACTCAGATACCTAGGAACATGGTTTATTAGATTGCTTACACATTAGTTTTACTTAAATTAAACAAAAAAACTCATTGGCCTTTTAACTTGTCAATGATTAGCAACTTACTGTAAAATTTCGGGTATTATCCTTGCCTCCATTAAAAAATTTATAAAAAAGAAACAGTCAGACTTCGCCTTAGATAAATATAGCTTAAATGGTTACAAATAGTCCACACTACCTTCCCCCACCAGCTTTGCACCCACCTTCCAATCACCCTGTATATTATATTGAAACTTACATAGAAAACCAGAAATATAAAATTACTGGACATCTATTAATAGATTTTTCTAAAAATTCCTAAAAAAGAGTATAATGGTTTATTCAAGTTTGAGATTCTTAGTTTGAATCCGTATTGAAATATCTGGAACTTCAAGAACAAATCTTCTTATTATCCATCCGGCTCTAACCCTAGGTTTAACCGGATATGACTCGAGTTTCCGGGTGTCATCCCGGCTAGTATTAGGTAACTAGGTCATGCAAGATAGCTGGGCCCTTGTTACACTAAGTTATAGCTTTATTATGACAATGGGATCGTCTTAGATCCAACTTGACCTGATGGTTAAATTTTAAATTCAAATTATATTTTATTAATCATAGTTATAAAAATACAGATGATAATCTTTTGCGTTATTTATGGAACACAGCACTAACGAGAACTTATAAAAATAATAAATTTTAAAAGAAGTAGGGTTATTTTAATTCATTCGATTTGTTGTTGTGACGATAACGTCAAATTCGAATTCGATTCCATTTCCGTCAGATCTTTAAAACGCTATTTTGATTTCATATCAAAACTAAGGAACTAAGGATCCAAATTCAGATGTCAAACGTCAAACTCGAATTCGATTCCATTTTCGTCAGATCTTTAGTACGCTATTTTGATTTCATATCAAAACTAAGGTACTAAGGATCCAAATTCAAATGGCAAACGTCAAACTCGAATTCGATTCCATTTTCGTCAGATCTTTAGAACGCTATTTTGAATTCATATCAAAACTAAGGAACTAAGGATCCAAATTCAAATGGCAAACGTCAAACTCGAATTCGATTCCATTTTCGTCAGATCTTTAGAACGCTATTTTGAATTCATATCAAAACTAAGGAACTAAGGATCCAAATTCAAATGGCAAACGTCAAACTCGAATTCGATTCCATTTTCGTAAGATCTTTAGAACGCTATTTTGATTTCATATCAAAACTAAGGTACTAAGGATCCAAATTCAAATGGCAAAAGTTTTCAAATCCGCTTGTTTAACATAGCGTTCATCATCAAGAGTTTTCGATATCGAATCCGTAGGTCTTTCCAATGAATTAAAATACCCCTCCGAGATCCTAAAATAGAGCTAAGACTAGTTTTACTTAGTTTAAATGTCCTGTTGTAAATATTTTTCATATGCGTTAAGGTAAGAGATAAATTCGCTTACATTGTTTGCCCACAGGTTTTCGAAGCGACAAGCGCGTGCGCCAGAAATCATGAACGAAGTGAGCACCTACCGTGATCCGCTCATGTACAACGAGTGGCCCGTCTACACCGCTATGCCGAGAGCGGCACCAAGGTAAACTATAGATATAGGGCAATTATAGATAAAATAATTAGAAAGAAAGAAAAAGAAAGAAGTATATTTATTCATAACAACAATATTACAAAATGACGTTTGTATATTTGGTATTCTACTATTTTTTTGCGCTAGAAGTTAGGGCTCCCACACAAAACTGCGAACTCGCATCGCATCGCAAATATCTGCGAGCTCGCACGATAACGTCCGATCTCATTTGCATCGCGCATTCCTGCCATATTACGTCATACTTGGTGACTCCCCTTTTAGTCCGCTCTGAGACAACTTTAGAGAAAGACTCGCGGCGCCTGAGCCGCCTTCTTCGTGTTGTAAAAAAAAATCTGCTTCAGTTCACAACCATTACCCCGTACTTTCGAGTAAAATAATTCCCTTCAGAGTTCATAATCGTAATAAATGGATGAACCCAGAATCTTCTTTTTATTTTATATCTATTTAACAATAACAGCAGTGCAATTATCTTTTTGCGATCCATCTTACGCTTCCTAAAAACACGTCCATTACGGCTGACTAAACTTGAAGGTATGGTTACCCTACCAAACGGTTCGCCGCACAAAATCGCATCGCAGAAATTCGCATCTCAAGTTCGTGTGACATCACATCGCATCGCATCAAATCGCAGTTTTGTGTGGGAGCCCTTACTTTAATTATTAGAGTGTCAAATTGGTAGTTATAAACGCAATCGTCACATCTATGAATGAAACTCAAAAAGTTTGTGCTAGTAGAATACCAAAAAGAGTTGAATATTGTCATTTTGACACGATACTATTGTAATGGTGAAGCGATTTATTTATAGAATTCGGGCCCTGTTTGCAACAGTGTAGTCAGATTAATCCCGATAATAGTTTGTATGGATGGATGTTTATTCCTCTCTCTTTTTGAAATTTAAAATAGGTGTAGTTCTAGCCCTGGAATAACACATAGGGTTCTTTCCATCGCATAAGTCAATTCCCATGGTATAGGAATAGCCTTTAGACATTTCCATACAAACATGTTAAGCTGCTTGCAAATACTAGTTTCAATTAGTTTCTATTCCATTTATCTTGTCAATAATGTTTTGTGTATAGCAGTAACAGTGCCTATTCTCTTCAGATTCCGCTACCAATACCCGTCGGTCCCCCGTGAAGCATACGGCCGTGTGCTGACCAAGGCACCACCCAACGTTGTGCGTACACCCGACTATGATGAGGTAAGCAAAAGCAGGTCTTACTGTAATACTGCTGAAACGTCGGGAAAACGGCTATGCCAGCGTGTACGTCTGCCACAAGATAGACACTTAGAAGTTTATACAAATCTTTAAGATCCTCCTTAAATTACAGCCTACATCAGCAATCTTTTTGTGGGAGCGCAGTGATGTAATCCGGATTTGGTATTTACACCAAGTATGCTGCGCTCCATTACTCGTTGGCTACCCTCTAGCTTGCGAATCTGGATGTTAGTTAGTGATCAAGTTTGTGCACCATAAGTTACAATGGGAGGATACACATTAGCTTCCTTTTATAGACATCAGAAGAGCACCTTTCATAAGATCTTTCATGGAACAATAGCTCCTACAGCCGTTCTCCGTGCGTCTGGCAATTTACTTGATCCTGCCTACACAATTATCTTGTTAGGAAAATAAAACACTTAAAAAAATCTTACCTGAAAATCAAGCTTAGGTGATTTTTGAGGTGATTTTCTTAGAAATTGACCCATGGCCCTCTATTTCTACATCAAACTAATATTATAAATGTGAAAGTGTGGATGAATGGATGGATGGATAGATGGATGTATGTGTGTGTAGGTACTTTTTCATGCCAAATTACTGAACGCCGATCCGTTCAGTAATTTGGGGTGAAAAAGTACCTGAAAGTACTGAAATTGTGAATAGACGTTGTTTTAAGTTTGTGATAAAACAGGCAAATTTAATCATTTTTCACGCGAGTAGCTAGCAATCTATACTTTTCATAGTTTCCGAGTTTGATACGCAATCACATTTAAAAAATTCACCTGATACTTATTGATAAATATTTTATGACAAACAAAAATATAAACAAAATCTTATTTTTTGCGCTTTTTACCGAAATAGCTAGTTTTGAAGTTTATTTCCACTGGTGGGAAATGTGTTTTAAACTCTTACCTACTGACTAATGACTTTTACGGCTGAATGGAACTTTTGCGCGGAAACTTTAGAAGTAATTTGCATGCTAACTACCTAGATTGCCCAAGATTCTTCAAACTTTTCCCAAGTTTGAAAGTCTTGGCTTAATCAAGTCTTTATAATAGAATCTTAGTTTATTGAAAAACTAAGTTTGGACATCTATTAATTGGTTACAAGTTTTTTTTAATAAATTGTTTTTTAACGACCCCATGAAGATGATACAAAATGTCGTAGGTAGGTACTAGGTTATTCACATCATTGACGTTCGATGGCTGATATGCTGATGAAATGCTGATTTAGCCTTAGAAAATAAGCTCGAAATAAATAAGGCTTAGAAAAAAAGGCTTCTGTGTGTGGAGACCTTTAAGGTCTCCACTTCTCTTGATCTTGTGATGTTATTCTATTATATCAGTAATTGGAGCTAGGCACCTAAGCAAATACCTAATAAAAATTATTATAAATATAATTAAGCAAAAATAAGTATATGTTCATTTATTATTTTAAAATTACAAGTATAAAACAATATCTATATTTTTAAATTAAATTAGGGCATTTACTTTCTACGGAATTGATTAAGTACTCTAAATTTAGGTTGTGTTTGAAGACCCCAGACAAAATAATTACATTTGACATGAGACAAAGTAAAAAGAAATTATTAAAATATTGTTTTATTCCTACGTTAATTAGTGTTAAAAATAGCAAATTGAAAAACCCCACCCACACAATCGCATTTCGTCCAAAGCGAGTAAAACAAAAGCATCGCGATCAAAGGCGCGTTCAAAACGTGAACGTGAATGGCGTTATTTAACGTTATTCTATCACGTTGTTCAATTTCACGAGACAAAGCTCTTTGTGTGAATGAATGTCTTTGTTCTTTGTAGATGATTTCCTTTCGTTATTAACAGGGGACTTTTTTGCTCCTGACATTGTTGGGCTACATTTTTGATACTTCTACCTCTTTGGAGCTTTACTTTATTAAAAACTCGGAAGTATTCTTCACAGTTTATACTTGGTGGAATGAATACTCAAAATCGTAGATCGATTAATAGTAGGTATTTAAATGGATTAAATTAATTAATATTTATAATAATATATAATAATTATTATAATAATTATTCATAATAATTATTCATGTACTTTTAAAGATTCGCATAGGATTAAAATGCGAATCTTTAAAAGTACATGAAATTTATAATAGAGTCTAGTTCCACGAGACTCGTCGATTCCAATGTTATGTTAGATTTACTGAATACTGTTTGTTTAGGGGATGAAGTGTTCTTCCAACACAAACTTGGTTCATAGTTAACCCGCTTACTGAACCTATATTAATAAATAAATAATACCGGAGAATCCGTACAGCACCATCTATCTCCAAACTAAAAGCGGTATTCCACTACCCGATATTCAGGGACCCTAAAGCTAGGTTCATATTGCTGTGTCGGGGTGTGTTGTGGCGCGATAGAACGCTATCGATCTCATAGATTTAGTATGACTAGATTCACATTAGTAGCTTGTGTTGGGGTGTGGCGCGATCTGTCGCTAATGTGAATCTAGTCATACTAAATCTAGGAGACCGATAGCGTTCTGTCGCGCCACAACACACCCCGACACAGCAATATGAACCTAGCTTTACCCTAACTAAGACAGGTGTAAGTATAAGATTTAGAGCGTAAGGGTCCCTAATTAAGGCGACCTGACGGACCTTGCTCCCTAATCGCCTTAACTACCGGGACCTGAATATCGTGTAGTGGAATACCGCTTTAAGCAGAGATTTTGATATGGGTAGGTACCTACTAGATAATTGATTTACTTCATACAATAACATTACATAGAATAGATATTTAAATTTTATAGAAAACACCCAGAACCCCGGAACAAACATTTGTCCCGAGGCGGGAATCGAACCCTCACGCCTTGCATGCAGACCTTAAAACGCCACGCCACATCGGTCGTCAGTCATCACATCATATTAGAACTACTACTTAAACTACAGTTTAGAAAGAAGTCAGTTTATTCCCAAGAAATATTCTTCGCATAGGTAGGTATAGGTACTTCAATACAAGTTAACCGTTAATAATATCAATTCTTTCAAGGATACTACACAGATAAGTAGGTATATTCATTTACTAGCTCATCTTACTCGAAATAGCCTTATTTTCGGATAATATGAACGGACGAAATAGTAAACATTATTGCCAAGATCAAGTTACCAACTTCGCTATTCGTATTACCGAGAAGTACCGAGCACAGAAATAGACTCAAGGTGATGATGTCGTCGATTCCGTGATAAGATTTGTAATTTCGGTGAGAGCGGGACACGGCCCTGTGGCGCAATGGATAACGCGTCTGACTACGGATCAGAAGATTCCAGGTTCGAATCCTGGCAGGGTCGATGGAATTATATTTTTGTATTTATATTTTTGCATTGTTTTCAATTTTTTTTTCAATGCCTGTTAAACACAGGTGTTTAATATGATGTTATCTGTGGTTATCATAAGCAATTGAATTTTTTAACACAGGTGTTTAATATGATGTTATCTGTGGTTATCATAAGCAATTGATTTTTTTAACACAGGTGTTTAATATGATGTTATCTGTGGTTATCATGAGCAATTGAATTTTTTTATCCGATTTGAAAAAGGAAAAGTTAGTCCTCTGTAAGTTTGGATGTGGATAGGATATATTTGGTGTTGTTTACATATGAATCTTTTTTCCGAACTACCTATACCTATTGTTTGTCCCTCAAAACAACCTTACTTTTGGCAAAAAAACGAATGAAAACCACAACTGAAAATAAAAAGCCAAATTCCTCGAAATGTTACCGCAAAATCTTTTTACTGATCCTATTTTTGCCCCTAAATTAATACCTTTAGAAGTGAATTACCCCGAGTGCCCCATAATGGCCCTAATTGCGAGCTTTATTAAATTAATTGTCTAATTAGATTCACATCTTGTCGAGCTAATTTATTATTAGATCCCTGCGACCCGTGGCGCCCTCTGAAAATCGAAAATGGTACCAACGAAGATTGTGTATAAAAACTGCAGTTTTTACACTAATTTCGCGCATCTGGCATCTTTATACTTTGAAATTTAACTTTGCAGTCTTAATTAAAATAATTTTGCTCGAAATCGCTATTCACATGACTTTTAGCTTTATGATATAACTAGTAGCTGCCCGCGGCTTCGCGCGCGTTTTTTCAATGGAAAAATTTAAGGCTATTTTTTCCCATGGGAACTAATTTATTGGATAAAAAGAAGCCTGTTTTATAAGGATAGAACTACTTAACGTCTATCTAAAATCTCAGACGATCTGTTTAGTAGTTTTTTGCCTGAAAGAGTAATAAACATCCGTAGGTACCTACTTATAAACTTAAAATAAAAGAATTAAACTAAAAATAAAAAAATAAGTTAGGATAAGGATTATTAACGTAGTATTTTGTTAGATTCTTTTGCTCACGTAGGTACCTAAACTTAATTTTCAAAAATAACACGCATATGAAATACATAGAAGAAAAAGTATACTTAATCTTTTCCGATATTACGTACTATATGTATATAAACAGCAGTATTTTTTATGTTGTATTTAACCTCCTAGCTAAGCTTATCTAAAACCTTGATTCGATTTGTCTGAAAGCCTCTTAGACCAGTGTTCACCAAAGACAGTCGAACAGTTATCACTTATCAGTTTAATCGATTTAGCACTTACTTAATAATTTATATTTACTTTAGTAAGAATTTGAGTCTGACTCAACTCTGAAGAACACTGACCCTAGTCTATTTATTATGAAAGGAACCTGTTTACCTACGTGAGTAGGTATCTTACAGAATTATTCATTAATTTATTTTTAGGTGTTGTATAATTTATTATAGATAAATTGTAGATTAGATTGTAGAGTAGATTAGATTACTTATTGTTATTATTATTTTTTTGTCTCCATTATGGTTCTTTTTCTGTTTTTTTATTTTCTGGTAATGCATCTGCAAGCAAGTTGTTTAGTTTTTATATGCGAGGACATTTTAATGGTTAAGAGTTATTTTTAAGTTTAATTATTACTGTTTGTACAACTGTTTGTTCTCCAAATAAACCAAAATAAAATAAAATATTATTTTTGAAGATCCTTGCTACCATTTACTTACCACAAGTATTGGGTAATTTAAAACTATAATCTTATTAACTTTTACATACTACATCCAAACAGGCAGGTTAGGTACGCATCAACGGTAGGCCAAACGAGTTGCTAGCGACGAGCTAACGTAGGCATCAACGTTCCTACTAAGCCAACGTGGCACCATGTATTTTTATATGGACATAAAAATACCAAGTACGTTGTAAGTTGTAACTACTAAGTTGTAAGTACATTACTAAGCGTCATGTACGTTTGTTTGTCCACAGATGTTTGGAATGCTGAATGTGCCTCACACATCAGGCAAGATCCTGCGATACCCTGGACCTTCCAGACCTCGCGGACCCACCTCCTTCATGGTGCCTCCTCAGCGGGATAGGTGAGGAAGTACTAGATATATACCAACTAGCAGCGCGTCGCGGTTTCACCCGCGTAATTCCTGTTCCCGTGGGAATTCCGGGATAAAATATAGCCTATGTGTTATTCCAGACTATAATCTATCTCTGTGCCAAATTTCATCCAGATCCGTTCAGTAGTTTTTAAGTGAAAGAGTAACAAACATCTATCCATCCTTAAAAAACTTTCCCGTTTATAATATTAGTACCTAGGATATAGGAAGAGATATGAACATAGTTAACCGAGAGCTGGTGAATATCTGGCTCAGCGCATCAGCATTGCCATACAGCGTGGTAATGCAGCCAGTGTCTTGGGGACGCGACGACTGGTATTGACATGGATCAATTGAGCTACCTTTAGACTGTTTGCAACCGTCTGCAGTTAGCTCAATGGTTTCAATTGTAAATACTAGTTGTAATTTTTCTATTCCTTTGCTTGTAATTTTCGTACATAGTTAACCACCAAGAGCAACTTCATATTTCTTGAGGAAATTCCTTTGTATAACGTAAACATGATAAAAAAGTTGTGGCGCTAGTTTACCTCCTGTTTGCGCCTTAACAAGCACATTTTCAAATTTGGGGCTAAGCTGCAATCATGCAGACTGCGAAGAGGCGTTGGAAACGCCTCTCCATCTGCTAGGTATGTGTGGAGCACTAACGCTAAAACCGTACCATTCGTCTGGGCAAACACCTACTGAGCCCAGAAGAGCTAAGAGACATCATCCCGAAGAAAACCCTACAGTTCCTACTGTTCCTAGCAGCTGCAAGGGTAAGTGGCGAATTATGAACGCCGCATCTTCAGCGGTAAACAAACACACTAAGTGGCGATCAAAATAGGCCTCTCATGGCCACAATAATAGGATAGCAACATTGCGCAAATACCTAAAAAAAAACTATACCTAGCAGTTTCAATGA
Organism: Eupithecia centaureata; assembly: GCA_944547425.1. Taxonomy (NCBI): domain Eukaryota; kingdom Metazoa; phylum Arthropoda; class Insecta; order Lepidoptera; family Geometridae; genus Eupithecia; species Eupithecia centaureata. Next base: position 3,469,930 of record OX155702.1, on the reverse strand, counting down.
CTTAACATGTAAAACTCTTGACAGATTCGAAGCCTTGAAGAAGCTGATCCGCCAGGAACACGTCCGTGAGCTGCAGAGGAAATACGAGACGGAACAAAAACAGGAACAGATGAAGGATATCACATCGGGCCGCGGGTGAGTGGAAAGTCCTAACAAAAGAATGAACGATGAAAATTCGTATTATAAAAAAACGAATCGTAAAAGTCAATTGTAAGTTGCCAGATTGATTTAAATTTAGACATTTCTCCGCAAAAAATCCGCAATAAAAATGCTGTCAACTCAACAACGAATAAATCTAAGCTAAAAGGAAAATTTAAAAGGGTGTCCACGTGCACAGTCTGACATCTCGTTATAACATTACGTCAGTTTCAGTGCTGCCATGCTACGAATATTAAATCCGAAGGCGGTCCTTTGTCATTGTTCAGTCGCATTTTTATGCGGCTTCGTTTTTAATTTTAATATTTTTAGTACATTAAAGTTTTTGCGGACTAGGAAACAAAAAATATTTAATGAAATTGCATCTAGTGTGAAGTAATTTTTAATAATAAGTACGTAATTTATGGATGTGCTAATGTCGTCAAATATTAGTGACTTGAGATAGTTCATTACTTCCTAAAAGGGGTATTACATCACACGTAGTCAGGGCCCGGTAGTTAGGGCGATTAGGGAGCAAGGCTTGGTCCGTCCCATAGAGACCCTAAATCTTATTACACCACTCTTAGTTAGGCTTAGGGTCCCTGAATAACGTGTAGTGTAATACCCTTTTTACTAATATTATAATTATAATCCATATAAACATTACCAGCATTACCATAAAAAAGTTACGACTTAGACACGTGTTTAACAGTTGTTTAACATGGTTTTGTAGGATGCATTTTGCTAAACACGTTAAACGCGTGTCTAAGTCGTGATTTTGTTTTTTGTGGTAAAGCTGGTAATGTTTATATGGATGTGTGGATGTTTGATCCAATTTCACACAAATACTATAGAACGGATTGGGGTGAAAGTAGGAAGACGTAGTTCTAGCCCTGGAAGCACATAGGCTGCTTTTCATCCCATAAATTAGTTCCCATGGACAGAACTATTACTATCCCGTGGGAACTGAGAAGTTTCTAGAAGTTTCTAATAGAAACATCGCATGCGAAGCAGCGGGCAGATGGTATATAAAATGTAACTTTTTTTTTTACTTGGATAGAATCTTTATTAACAACTAAAATTACAAGCAAGGAATAGAAAAATTACAACTAGTATTTACAATTGAAACCATTGAGCTAACTGCAGACGGTTGCAAACAGTCTAAAGGTAGCTCAATTGATCCATGTCAATACCAGTCGGAAGCGTCCCCAAGACACTGGCTGCATTACCACGCTGTAACTTGACTTGGTAATAGAAACCAGCTACTTTATCTTTTATCTTGACAAACTTTGACATTATTGAATTCTCCACTTAAAAATATCTTGGTGGGTTAAGTAATTAAATACTAATGCCGGCTTACAGTACTTAACTTCCAAAGTAGCAAAGCACCCACTTGACTTAAAGTGCTGTTTAACAGTTTGACACTTCGTAACGTCAGGGTAATTACAAAGGCTGTCTTAAACGCAAACATTTGGGTTGCTCCCAATACAACGAAATGAGCTAACGCTGTTAATCCAAGGGTAAAGGGTCTTGGGTGTTTAAGGGCTTCTCCACACTGGCAGGCTCTTAAATTAATGAATTTCTGTTCTGTGTGTGTATATCTTATTTTAATCAGACTAAAATTATAACAGAGAATATTGGTATGTACCTATAAATGTTTGGTAGCTCTTCAGGCCTGAAAGGATTAGGCTGAAACTTTGCTTATCTAAAGGATGTTTTTGACCTGGATTTACACATAAGATACTTTTTATCACAATATAAAGTGTACTGTATAAAACTAGCTTCTGCCCGAGGAAATCCTCGGGTTTTAGCTAATTTTATGTATATAAACACTGACATTCAATAATTCATATGGTTTTCAATACATGATCCAAATTTGACATGTTTATGTAAAATGGTTTTTGAGTTATGAGGGTTTCAAAAGTGGCTCTCAATGGTTCGTGTAATCAGTGTAATCACACACATGGTACCGCTCGCCTATCTTTTAGCTTGAACTTGTTTTGACAAGATATCGCGTGTCTAGGTAAAGTAAGCTGGTTTTGAGGGTCTTATTTTCTTCCAGTGACGAGTACGTGTTCGGAAACTATGGAGAACAGGAGCCACGAGGAATGCAGCCGTTGGAGTATGCTGAAGAGGGAGTTGCTAGGCAACCGCAGTAAGTTATTTAACATGGAATCAGTCTAAGATAAGTAAATAATGCTGGATAGTTCACATCATGTTATGGGCCTAGATAACTAATATAGGTACTTAATACATTATAACTAGGTACTCCATGGATAGACCAGTTTTAGAAAACATAACACCCTTAACAATGTCTGCAGTGCAGATCGGACAAATATTTCTCTCGAGAGAAGAATCGAACTTGCAAACTTCAGCATTGCAGATATATGTATGATTTATTTTGTTTCCATAATCTTGTCCAAGGTTACCTATTAGAGACGTTTGGAGTGGAAACCTTTGGTCCTTTTTTAAAGATACACAAACTTACAAACTTCTCACAGAGTAAACAGGTGACCGAAATGATGATTCTATTTCGCTCAACGAATTGCCCAGAATTATTGCAGTGTTCTGGGCACTCCGCCTTCTGGCTTAGAGTATTAGGGGTTTGACAGTTGAAATATGTCGTTTTGTTGTTTTTGCTTTCATTATATTGGTTCTAATAAAAGGCTGTTACACTGAATATTTATACTATGCAGCAGGACAGAACTCAAATTCAGGTACGATCCTGTGCCAGTCACATTCGTGACTCACCTGCGACAAATTACATAATTAACAGTTTCCTTGTATCCACAGCCGGAAGCCCCAGGGTGGCAGCCGCCAGGTGTCTCAGTTCTCCCGCTACTCCGACACCATGCTGCCTCCAGTCCGCCGTACCTACCTCCACCCCTACTTCGACTACGCAGCCCCCCAGCTCCCCCCCTACTTCTGAAACAGATGATCCCAACACATGGCACACTTCTTCCGAGAAGACACTGATCTTCCCATGTACAAACATTCGATCCAATATCATTCTAACGGTCATATCGAAAGCATATCTTTCGCTTTCGCTTCGACGATTCTCGTCATTTTCCGCGAGCTTTTTCCGCTATTTACTATATTTATGGGATACCCAATTTTTCTATGTAGATACGCGAACTTTTAATGTACCCGTTTTTAATCCCAATTGTATTTTTCGATAGGTTTAAGGTTGATCTCTTTTATGGTAATCGAGTCTGAATAATTCATTGTGACAATAAAGTAATGCATTTTAATATACGATTTGTGCAATTATATGACATTGCTGTCAATTCCGTGTAAGTAAAAATATTGATGACAATAATAATAACTGACAATAAATATTTGATGTAATAAGATTCGATGTTTACTAGATAATAATGAATTAGTATGATCAAGGAAAATAATCTTGGGAATTAGGAATTTATCAATGTTATAAGATTCTCAATTGCGGCGGGCAGCCGGCTGGAAATATGCCTTCTTTCGCTTCGGTTCACCTTCGAAAAGTTTATTTTTACGATGGCCTAATCAAAAAAATTAAATTCTTGGTCGTGTCCAGAATTAAATCGCTTGAAGAATGGCAATCGGATAAAAATACTAATTTTTCATTAACATTCACGAGGTGAAGTCTGAGCCCGACAACCTCCAAGAACCGAAGCGAAAATTGTGCATCAATCAACCTCATAAAGAAATAAAAGAATCTATATAGAAAAACTCGTGCTCACTGTGACTCAATTTTACAAGGAACCTTTGTTAATTTTATCATAGTTTTTACTATACTAATGTTTTCCATATTATGAGTAGATTTAAATCAATGTATATTTTAGTTTTGTATTGTGCATTAGTTCCTAAGCCATTTGTTAACCAACCTGCCCAATGTTGATGGAAACTTTAATATATGATACAATTTAGTAGTTGACTTTAGGGACAATAATTATTTAACCCGTATTGAATAGTAGAAATCAATAATCGTTATAAATTAGCCTGTAATTGTTGTGATTAGCAGCTAAGTACAAGATTTCAAAAGCCTTCAAGACGGCTAGTCGGAGCGACCGAAATATAGTCTTACTGTAGGAGAAATAAGGGTATATATCGGTTATGCAATCGGTTACCGACATATAAAATGCTTTAACTACCATAAAATATTTCTTGAGTATTGACAATATTGCGATACCTAGTAAAACGTAATTTAGCGGCGCGCATATCGCCTTAATATTCGTGTATTGGAATTTTCGTAAGTTTAAGTAAACAGCCATGAGGGCGGAATTGTATTATCCATCTTAACTGTTCATAATCTAAATTATAACTTTCTACCTCTTACTATCTAGAAGTTATATGATTATCCGACTTTGCATATCAAACTTTGCTCGACTAATAACAAACCCAACTCAGCGTTGACGTTATGTCTAATCGTATAACTTCTAAACCCTCATAAGTGGCGTTATCTCAGCTACAAAATTACGGCCCAGTGATATAGCGGAATTTTGTATGAGCCACCAATAGATACCCCTTTTTACTGCTTCTTCCATAAACAAACGGGCAAGTGGGACGAGCTGGCTGAAGGCTGAAGGCTGTAATTCTAAGATTGTTGTTACCTATTGTGTATGTATTACGTATATCTAATCAACTTCGAATTGATAATTATCGACAAGTTTAGTCGACATAAACTCACAGACTATAAAATTTGGCTTTAAAATTATATTACACATGTATATGGCTTTAAGCAAGTCAAATTCATTAATCTTCTATTTATTACGGGACTGTCGTCCTGACCTACATTACGATTTAGCGAGATGTCTATACATATTTTTATTTACATATAATTTTCTAACAATATTCTGTAGAATTTTACAAATTATTTTAATGTCTTTTAAAATCATTGATAGTTAGGTAGCTAATCGATAATTAACATTGAGTAGTGTTATTCGAAGCGTATATTGCTAAAATAATAGGTGTTTAAATGATTATTAAAATAACTATCACACTAGTACCTACCTATTTAGGTCTTTGCAGTAACATATCCATCTAAGAAATTCGATCAATACCTGAGTAAAGCCTATTTAACAAATTATAAATTTATGTAACTTAAAAGTATTCATATCAATAATTTTAACGTTATACGTACTTATATTAAAATTATACATGATACTGATATGGAAAAAGATTCACAACAATGCTATCCAAAACTGTTAATCTACTTCCCGAAGTAAAATTTCTCATAAATTCGGGTAAATTTTGAAAATTGGCAACTTAAAATTTAATCATTCTTTCGTTCATTCACAAATAAGTTGTACATAATCTTCATTCATTCAGTCATTGGTGTAAATGTTGGAATAAAGACAATAATAAAATGTAAACATTGACAATAAAGTGCAATGCGATTACAATATATCTGCGCAAATATCTCTATAATGTACCTATTAGATTGTCGTATTTCTTATCTATCGCGATTTGAAAATATTTTAATATATTGATGTAAAAGGCCTTTGTCTCATTACATTATTATATTATGTAAACTAAAACATAAATTAACGAGAGACACAAAATTATTCTATTTGGAAAAGGTGTCCACTGACAAGCCACGTACCTAAGTGTTTTCTAAGGCCTTAAAACAACACCAGCAGTAGATAACCAAAATACAATACCTACTGATAGGTAAACATAGAAGTTCATTCAGAATAAAGCTACAAACCAACTCACTTCCTTTGATTCTCTTAACATTAGAACAGTTCATAATATACAAGATGGAACTAATTTCATCTCTTTGAGGGCTTATTCGCTACTTTAAGATCGAAAAACAGCTGCCCTCAATAAGGTACATTTTCCACCTTGTATCTCAATGTAGGTACGTAGCAAAGACCTATTAAATCAAAATATGAAGTATTAGATAATGTTTGAACTTGTGTAAAATTATTGATGTTTTTTTTGGAAATAAAGATAGTTACATAATCCTGAGCAGAATGGTTTATTATTTCACCCTTTTTACCCAATTTCCTCACTCTGCGATAGTATCTGGCTTATAAGGACCATTTATCCAGATTCCCTAATCTAGTAGGCACCTCAAGTTTTACATATCAGCAGTTGTATTGTGATATTTCTGGTCTAAATGAGTCAAAATTCGACTGGAGTTAGCTCAAGGCACTTCTACGAAAATCTGGAACCCGGGGTATCTACTATCCTCATATATACCTGGTATAAGGTACCTGGGTATGCAAAGGTACCTTATAGTGACCGGCAGGTAATTATTGGAAACAGGGATAGATAGACCAGGCAAAAAAGTGAGATTGGCGGAACAGCCAGATTTTCAAGTCCAGCTTTTGTAGGCCCCACATAATGCTAGGAGGTGAGGTTGAAGGCCCTCGCTATTCTCTGGAAGAGAGCTTGGTCCAACAGGCGATTAGCAACAGCAAAAGTAGTCCTTACTAATATTATTAACGCGAAAGTTTGTATGGATGTTTGTTCCTCTTTCACGCAAAAACAAAAATTACGGATCGGCCTGTAATTTTGAGTAGTCGTAGTTCTAGCTTTAGAATAACACTACTTTTCATCCCTTAAATCACTTCCCATGGTCTAGAAATAGCCACGAGACGTTTCCATAGAAATAACGAGTGCGAAGCCGTGGGCAGATGCATGCAGAATAAATAATAAAGACGAATTAACAAGAATAAATAGAATACAAACAGTTCAAATTGAAACTAGGTTGTTATTGTATCTATTTTGTATTGAAAATATCGCACAAGGGAAACATGATTACCGATCATGAAATGTAATTAAGTAACTATCTTCATAATAGATATTATTTTAGGTAAAAAATATTTGTAAGTACTTTGCTGCCAAGCAAAATATTGCTGTGCCCTAACTGGGTGCATGTTGACACCAATATGATAATTTAAGACCTATACAAATTTAGGTACTACAGCATATAGCAATAAGGAATCTTGAATGAATGCCATGAAGGTTAGTGCTTAGTGCGAAACTTTTAAATCGCACACGGTTAGTAGGTAGGTATCTAGATAGGTACCTACCGGAATTACCTTATTGCCAAACCGTGAAAGAAACAATTTCATTTTCAATTCCTTCGATAACTGTGCAAAAGTCGTTTTTATCCGCTAGAGTAGATACTTATGAAATAAATTGAATATGGAACATCATGTGCAATAAGGTTAAATCAAAACATCATCAAACCTATATACTTCTACCTCCATGGTGCCGAATTTATCATATTATTAGATACTTACAACCTTCTTTTTGCCTTTTTTAATTTGTTAAAACTCAGACTCGGAACCTTCTTGGTGTATTTTTTATGTTTTTTTGCTAATATATGTAGTATGACTAAGTACTCTAAGTTTTGTAACAACTAGGTACATTTTACTCACTGACCTCTATTTATACAAGTACGCTGGACCTCTGATATGCCGGGCTTTAGTGAGCCGATTTGATTTTCGCCATTTTGGCGCTGATCGTAGAAGTGGTCGGGAAAGGAACTAATAATAGAGATGGGACAATGAGATAAAATACATCGATAAAAGACATTTCCGACGAGTTGTATAATTAATATTATAAATTATATGGGTAATATTATAAAGCTGACTAGTTTGTTTGTTAGGTTGAACGCGCAAGTCTCAGAAACTGCTAGTCTTAGGATAAGCCGAAGCCGGACTAACGGGTACTTAGTATGTGGCTAGCTAGATCCAAAAAATAATAGGGAACGTTTTTTAAATAGAAATGTGTTTTATTCGGGATTCAGTGGAATAGGTCAGGTATTTATAGAAAATAAAAATATATGTACAAATCTTTAACATTTTTATTAGTTTTCGTCATCATTTTCATAGTTACATAGGTTACATCAAAAAAACTTCATACTTTGCGTTTAACAGGGAAATTTTAATTATTTTTGTAAATTTTATACATCACAACAAAATTACACTAAACATATCATTAAATAGAAGAATAATTTTTGTCAGACACTGTGACTAAATAACATAATCTTCGAATAGACTTTATTACTTAGGGTAATACAATTCATTGTTCCTCCATACAAACGTAGAAAGCTAATTTAAAAGTGTAAACCGCTAAATTAAAAGTGTAAACCGTTCTAAGTATCCACCAGAGTTAAGATCCTTTGCGATTACTCATTATAGCATTTATTGATTCAAGAAAAATACATATTTTGGTTAGTAGTATCTTAAATCCTATGTTAGGTTTATCTAGATACTAGGGTTCTCTAAAACTAGGTACTTATGCTAGCGTAACACGCATAGTGCAGTGTTGCATTCAAACACAGCGGTGTCATCACCACCCTGTTTTCGTGTAGCGCTCTGGATGGCGTGGCTGGTAGGTATAGTTGTACACAGGCGATCTTGTTGTACACAAACTACTCTCATTGGCGAGCCCAAATTATTTGTCGCGACAAATAATTTCGAACATTTACACCTGTAATATATTGGGAGTAGTTTTTAACGGCTGCGTACAGACGGATGTCTATATATTTGGTGATGATTTGTTTCAATAAAATATGAAAGTGGCTGTTAAAATTATCTGACACTAATGTATCCTTGAAGTGGTTCTGTAGATCAGGAAACAAAGTTTCTGTTTTATGTACCAAATTTTTTAGTACCCTTGCAGTTAATACTGCGGGAAAATTCGTTTCTATAGGAGGTTTTCCGTTATTATTTTTGCATGCCTGGCGGAACAATGACTCTACCAATAAACAAATATTTACAACACTTGTAGAAGGTATTGTTAAACCACCTCTCGTTTTTTGTACAACGAGTGCTATACCATTTCTGCGATTCAATACAAGATCTTGTGGTAAAGACTCGCAAGCAACCAAACAATCGTCACACTTGATTTTTTTTCGAATCGCTCGTATTACAAATGACGAATGACGATGAATGAAATGAATTTTTGATGACCTTTAAATTCTGGAAGTTCTAAATCTTTGTCGCAAAATTCAATGGCATCGGCAACACTGTTGCTTAGGGTTTGGGCGGCAAGATAGACCTTCATCACCATTTTTCTATAATTTACGTGTAAATTTCTCAACCGATTCCCTAATCTTAGACCGTCGCTCTCCTGCAAAGCTGCCAAATTCTCAATGTACTCCCACTTGATAAAATTTTGTTCGTGGTCTTTAAGTACTTTTAAATCACCTATACAATTTCTAATATTTTTAAGCATATGACAGGGATCAAATACTACATAAACCTTGTGATTTCTATTTGAAGGATGATAAAAGAAAGGTTTCGTGTTGCTACCTGATTCTAATACTGCCCCTAGTTTAGCAACTGTTGAAAAATGCTCCGGCGGCCCATCTAAAGTTAATGAGCATATTTCAACCGAAACATCATGTAAGCGCATTAGAGCCTGACGAACAAGGGCACTTTTTGTATCGGCAGATAACCCATTGATAAAAAAATAGGCGATTGGTATTTTCCAATTGCCTTTTAAGGGAACAATCATAAAAACCAATGCGTCTTTACAATCAGATAAATCATTACTTTCAGAATCGATACCAAAATCAACATGACCACGCGTTACACCATCGCGACTACGAGTGCAACTTTTCTTTAAACTCATTTCATCCATAATTAAAGCACATATTAGTTTTTCACCTTTTTGTTTTGCTCGGTCACTTTTAAGTTTCAAAGCATTAAAACATTCAACAGAGAACCCAGGATTCGCGTCGACAGAACTGTACCATGAACGTATTACACTCGGATGTGGTAATGCTAATTTGAATTTTTTTCGAACAAAGTTGTACGCTTTTGGCGAGTAAAAATTGAGAGTAATCGCAAAGGATCTTAACTCTGGTGGATACTTAGAACGGTTTACACTTCCGCCAGTATTTGCTGACATCCTTCTAAGCAACTGTGGCTTAAAATCATCATACTGATATAGCATATCCGCACAATCATCACCAATCAATTTTTTTTTCTTTAGTTCCCTAATTATAGTGCGTAAATTAGCGACGCTGACCTTTAAACGTTTCACGTTTTGTGACAAGGCTTTTACACGAGCTCTTGATTTTATCAAAGAGTTTTTAATTCTCTGCAATGATTTTTTGGATGACTTAGGAGAGTTTTCATAATGATGATCATGCTTGATACTATCGCAGATTTCGGAGAGAGACCTAACCTTCTTTGGAGGAGTACTCTGTTGCGGGTCGCAACTTTTGCTTCGGCGCTTTCGACCTAGAAACAAAATTTTTGTTAATCAACAACTAAACCACAAATCAAAAGTAAAAATATATCAATATACTGTTTTATAGCGCATTCTTGAAATAATCTACATACAAGGTGACATGACGTGGTCCTAATTTTATTGATTAAGTCCTTACCGCTCAAGTTGGTATTATTCTGATCCATAATTAATGTTCTTTTTACATCAACAGTTATTGTCGTAGGTACAGGGGGTGCGGGGGTAACCATCCTTGTTTCAGATACAGAAGGTGTAGGTAAATCCATACTTTCATGCGTTGAAGATACGTTTTCTACAAAAACATGATATTTTAATTTGAAATAAAACAGCCTTTTTCGTAATCTTAACCAATCAGAAGTTTTAACACATGGTGTAAGAACAGCTTCCCAAAGAACTGGAAGGGAGTATAGCCCATCATTCAAAATCAATATCTACGGAATTTTCATCAGAATAAAAATTTTATGTATGACCTATCTATCTATACATTTTAGAAATAATACGGTATTTTTATACTAACCGGCACTGCTACAGAAAATTGTTGGAGTACTGCACTTTTTCAAAGTAGTGCATGAGTTATGTTTAATAAAACAGTCATCAGAGAAGTGCTTTGAACAGATGCAATCATATTTTTTCGGACGCCAACTAGGTTGATTAATGTTTTTCAGCCATAATTCCAGTCTTATGTCTGTCGGAAACCTGTGAAGTATTTAAAAATTATATGTATTTGATAATAAAAATCGGTCATCGGCGATTTCCGTTCTTGAAAGTACATAGATATCTATAGGAAAAATATCGATAAGTTTTATCGACAGGTAACTTTGCAAGCACTATTAAACTTTATTGTTTATAAAAAACCGGTAATATGAAGATAAATATGTTATTATTACGTATAATAATGAAGATAGGATGAATTTGTTGAATATTAGCCGAAGATTAGCCGTAAATTCACTTACTTGTGGAATGTAACTCCACTTCCCTTCTGATAACGAGTTTTGCATAACACACACTCTTTCATAGTTTACCTATGAATGCCCACCACTTATTTATGTATGAACTAAATAAATAAGACATAACAAACAAGCTAAATCGCGTTAAACCACCAAAAACACTTTAAAAACACGGGAGATAATACAAACGAGACAACGGCCATTTGTCAGTTACGTCAGATTTAGCTGTCTTCCCTCGCATTGGGAAGCTTCAAATAGGCACATTCAAGAGCTGTCATTTCAAAGGGTATCAGAGGTCCAGCGTACTTGTATAGATAGAGGTCAGTGATTTTACTACTCTAATGTAGTTAATACCTAAATTAAAATAAAAGTCTTTCAATTGTAATGAAATGTAATGTTTTGATTGTAAAACATGTTATTTTTTGCATCTAGTAATTTTAAGTCATCTCGATAACGCTGAGGATTACATTTTTTTAATCATTTAATTCTCTTTTAGAATCCTTCACTTACCTACTCGGTTATCAAAATAGAGCACGCGGTTAAAAAGCAACTTTGCACTCTCATATCATCACCATCATCAGCCTATATTAGTCCACTGCTGACATAGTTAAGGCCTACCATAATGAGCGACATAGCGCCCTGTCTTCAGCTTGCCGCATCCAGTGCCTGCAGTCTTTCGCGTATCGTCATCCCACCTGGCCGGAAGGCGTCCTACACTACACTAGGTTTGCCGGGTCGCGGTTTCCACTCAAGAATAAGTATGCCCAGCGGTTGTCGGTTCTTGTCGGTTTTGTCATTAGTCTATTTCAAAACGGAACGTTATTTGCAGGTAAGAAACTTAATTAGGTAGGTAAGTAGGTATCTATATTTTAAAGAAATAAAACAAATGAATAGATAATTTCTTAATATATTTTTACATCCATAATACAGGCGGTTACACAAAAAATAAATAAGTCTTCGATTAGATTTAGGTACAATTAACGTGATGTATGGGGGTAAAAACTACATACATACAAAGTCCAATATTCTGTACATAGTGTATTCAAATATCATTCTACCATACGAGCGAAACGAAACTATTTAGTAATAACTCTTTTTCAAGTTAGAGTACCAACGCTCAAAAAAAGAAATTAGTTCGTATCATGTTTAGTTTTATCGACCACTGATTGGCCTACAGGCATAAGAATAAGAACAGACTAGAAGGGAAACTTCGCTCCGAACGCGCTCAAGGTCACGATATTAGCCTACGCGATTCTGCACGTTAAACGTGCAGTAGGGCTGTCACAGCCGGCGACGCCGCACGCGGATTTTAATATTTGTGTAGGTTAGGTACCTACCTCTATAATATGACGTCATGGTCAAGTTATTGTGGTGTGATCGGTTGTAACAATAAAAGAGAATACATATTATATGATAATACATACCCTATGTAAGTAATATTTTCTAAATATTATTGTGTTTTAGTAGGTTCCTATCTAACTAATTAGGTAGGTACCTAATCAAAGGAACGTGAACATCGTTCGTTGACCTTTTCTCACTCGCCTCGCCTCGCGATGACGGCGCGGCGGCAGCGGGGCGCGGCGGTACAATGCAGTAGCAACCCTGGCAAAACGCCTGGACGACAGAGGGGCGTAACGAGGTGAAGGGGGAAGTAGGTATATAAATGGCGGCGTTTGGGACTAGATCAAAGAAGAGTCCTTTCTACGTAGTTATTATTTATTCTTATGCTACAGGCTCAGTTATTATTTATACTTATGCTACAGGGTCTATTTGGAAAACAAAATTGGAAATTTCACACTTGTGTCTCTAAAATAAGATTTAATTTCCACGATAACTAATCATAAACTTTTATTTTCTTTTTCTAGTAGGTCTGTTATCTCTCTATATTTCCAAATAATTTAGTTTCACTCAAGATAGATACCTAAAACAGGGTACAACCTGAATTAGCGTTTCTTAAAAATAAAAATATTATACAATCGAATCTCACTAGTCAACGAGATTTCTGATTACAAAGGTGAGATGTGTTAGAGAAGTAATAAATGGGCAAGAACGTAGTCAGTATGAACATAAACCTAAAAAGTAGGTATGAACAAAACATATTACCTATGTTGCAAGTTGAATTCCAGTTTTTTTAAGAATAAGATGAAAACCTTATCTTTTAATATTAGATTTAGCAAATAATCGAAAAATATTAGTAAGCTAGATGGTTTTCGCGGTTAATTGGCAAGAAATAATCTGGAATCGATGAACATTTTCAGTCAGAATGTACCTAGATATGTTTGCTGATGATGAGGTTATCTTGGACATTGATAGCGTAAGATTGTAACGACCAAACTGAAACTGACTAACACAGCAGACCGCTTTAAAAATGAGTATTGTATTATCAAATAAGTACCGGTTCTAGCTTCAATTTCTTTAAAGCTTCTCCCAGATAGAAGCAGCATGCGATGGCGGCCAGTTGTGAATGGTACCTTCACTTGCAAATTTTACTGGCTTCCACTACACTCGCGTACGACCCGCGCGGCCGCCCTATGGTAACTATGCAATCGGTGAGTCACATCAGAGAAAATAAATCCTGGTCTTTTTGTTCACAGCAAGCCTAGACTCACGTTTCACGTTCTATACCCAGTTAACACCACTCCGCTAGAGTATTCCTATCACATCGATGAGTAACGTAGAAAATCTACCTTAGAAAGTGTTACATTTATCTTAACAGATAAATAATGAGAGCTATATCAACGAGCAAGTGATGAGATTTTGATAGCCTTTTAGAGCAAGGCATTGAATCAATTGAAACGAAACAATTGATCCGTTTTTGGAGTTACGAGTCGTTGACGCTCAGAGACACTTTTAGTTAAATGAGGTACGACAAAAAGTAAGATAACGGAATAACGGATGATGATTTGTTTTGAATTGTGGCTCTAAATTAAAAGGACAAAATTAAATGACGTTCAGAATTTTCATTTTAACCATAATTGAAAGAATAATACGTCATTTCTTCATAAATTAGATTGCTTTAAATATTAAACTAACTGTGCTCTATGTATTAACATAAAATATTGTGCAATCATGTGCTAAATTATCACAATAAGAGAAACTAACATAAATTGTGTAATAGAAGTCTTAGTCAGAAACATAAAAAGGAATATTAAAATATTAACGATACAACCTATAAAGAAATAGGTAAGTAAAAATGTCTAGGTATTGACAAAAATGTTAGTTAAAGTTCGACCAAGATAGCTGTGAAGTCGATAACTCTCAGTTACTAAACAAATTGCCTCTATTGGTTGCTGACTTGGCCGCTGCTGTAGAGAAAAGACAAGAAACGACTATTCGTATGGAATTATTATTAACATCGCTATACACTGATTGTCTCTAGTATCGATAAAAATCTATAAAAGCTATCGTTTCTTGTTCAAAAATCACTGCATATTGATCCTTTTTGAAAACCGAAGTCTTGTTCCTTGGTGGTGAAGAGTTAATTCAACCAGAAAGATCTGAGCTACAGTTTTGAGTTCACAGATATCTGAGTAGACTTTAAATAGGTCAATGGAAGCTGCTGGAACAATACATTGGGAAGTTATAAAGACTTGGCACAATACGGTATCCAAAAGGCGGTATTACAAGGTATAAATCGTACAAGATAGATCACCAGTCTGAAAATAGACCAGACTTGTCGTGTCAATTAACTTTGCGCGCGGCGAAAATAAACTACATAATACTATACGAAAATACCAAATCTTACTACGCCACGCGCTAAAATTTCTCACACAATCTCCATTGTAGTAATTTCAAACTGATGTAAAGTACGATGGTATCAATAAAAACTGGCAATGTTTTTAAATCTAAACCTAAAGGCGTTAAATATAATATGTAAAATAATATTCCGCATTCCTTGATACGTGATAACAGATTGAATTATTAAATTTAGCACAACGTCAAAATATCAGAAAGTAGGTATACAAGATTGATCGTCATGAACCAATTTTGAACAATGGTATGACTGATTTTACCCTGATCAAGTAAAATGATTCATGGTAAAAACAAAACGAAATGTTATTCGGATATAGATATATCACATTATGAATTACGAATACAAAACTGGCCTTATTGTGAGAATAATTTGACAGCAAAGAAACCATGATTTCGTGTTTTATCAATCTTCTTGAAATATTATTCCACATCGTTTTAGGGTTTGTAATCTTAAGCTATAATTTTGAGCCAAAACATGCACGAATTATTAAAATACAATGTTTATATGCCTATTACATATCGTATAAGATTTATCTTTCATTGAAAATCGAGAGCCATCCATTACATAGAAATACGCATGCGTAGAAAAATGTACAGTGATGTACAAAAATGTCGACACATAGTCTTTCGTATTTAAATACACTAAAGTATTAATGATTTTTTTTTTATGCAAAAATGACCGATGTTGCCATATAACATGCCATAACGAGGATCGAACAAACAGACAAAATATCGACCTTACCTAAATATACTGATACGATAATTATACAGAATGTTACATCTAGTTTACTTACCCTAAATAGCTGCAACACTCATTTACCATAGATAACAAAGAGTATTACTGGACCGCACATAACGCTCGGGCCCGTAACACGTAACGCGGTCGAGCGTGACGCTCGAATCAGTTACGATCAATCGGGCATTCTCGGCTCCAGTCGGAAATATTAAAGTTACTATAACGTGTAGATCATAAGCACGCATCATATTCTTACTGTTATTAGTATTTTTTTATGATCATGCTAGGTAAAAATCCGTGCCGACTGCGCCAAATTCAAATTTTTAATTCTTATGATGACGGAGTCAATTAATACTCTTTGTATTGGTAACCTACGCGTCCTAAAGATCGTTATACATACACTATACATAGACTTTCTTTGGTTGTCCGACAGGTTGGGGTGTTTGCGCGCAGTTGAATTACTTAAATTATTTATAAGGCATTATTACGGCAGAAACTAGACTGTCAAACTAATCTTATACTATTCAGTACTTTTATTTTGCTATAGAAAAACAAATTCCCAAGAAAAAATGCAATATAGTGATATATCGATTTCTACTTATAATTTCGATCAAAACCTGCAAAAATGTTTATTTCTTCTTTAAAAGTATTTTCAATTATAACAAAAATATATGACCATGATTTCGTTTAACAAAACAAATTCTAGACGGATGAAGTTATGAATTTCTAACATGATTCATTGACACAACCTCAAAGGGACATTTAGTTCATATCTAAACTATTTATGCAATAGAATTGTAACTATCTAACGGTATATTTAGCTATACTCAGCTATACTTCACTTAAGCTATAGCTAAACCTAGCTATACTTCACTGTAGCAATAGCTAATCTTAGCTATACTTAACTCTAGCTATAGCTAAACTTAGCTACACTTCACTTTAGCTATGGCTATACTAACCAATGGCACGCGACAGGTTTTACGCACAAACAGCCCGACCTTTGCTCTCAATAACTTTCGTTTATCTTTACAATAAAATAACGGAGACATAAAAATAAGATTTTACTAGAAATAGCGTAATATTTTTCTAGATAAAAATCCTTAAGGCAACGCCAGTTAAAAGACGTTCTTTAGGACGAAAAGCAAAATGCAATTTTCATATCTCCTTATTTTCTATATTCAACAAAAGTGGTACGACTCGGAACCGATTAATGTTTTTTTATCCAATATACTATCAGCGAATAATTAAAATTATGGGATTTTATGTAACGAGAGATGAGGATTGACATGTTTTATAAAAAAATCTGAAAATAGCCCAATCCTACAAAATTAAAAGCATTATACGTTAAAAATCAGTCTATAGTCGAATTAGGTAATGGTATTTTACATTGGGGGTCAATTCAGATATCGCCAACAAACTACGCTCATTTGACGACAATAGCTTTGTCAAATAGCTCTGTAATAAATTTCCCGACGATATGAAAACTTTACCGTTACACTTATTCAAATTTAAAATATCTAACTGACTTGTAGATAAAATACTACATTCAGTCAAAAAAGTATCGGGAATGGATGATTTGTTTATGGTTCCAAATTAAATTTTTTGTTTTTTTTGTTGTTGTTAGGTTGGCACAACTGTTTGCCATTTTGGCGCGGAGTTTGAGTTGCACCTGTTATTTATATTAAATACAGTGCTGTTTTTAGTTACATCATATCTAGTGTGTATTGCGAATTTCACAATGGACAAAAACATCGAACAAAGAGTTTGTCTTAAGTTTTGCATCGCCAATGGAATTTCGTGTTCGGAGTCACTGAAAATGTTACAGAAGGCTTTCGGTGAATCGACTTTATCAAAAACACGTGCTTATGAGTGGTACAAAGCGTTCAAAAGCGGTCGAGATGTGATGGAAGATTTGCCTCGCTCTGGTAGGCCATCAACGTCTGCAATTGAAGTTAACATCGCAAAAGTGAAGGAAACAGTGACTGAAAATCCTCATTCAACTTTGCGAGAGATAGCCGCCGAACTTTCTGTATCTCACGAGTCGATCCGTACCATTTTAAATAATCACTTGGGTATGAAACATGTTGCCGCTCGACTAGTCCCAAAAGACCTGAATTTGATAATGCGCCTTCGCACAAGGCCATCATTGTGACCGAATTTTCGACCAAACACTCAACAAATACCATCGAGCAACCACCATATTCACCAGATATGGCTCCGGCCGACTTCTTTCTTTTTCCTAAACTCAAATTACCACTTCGTGGCACCCGTTTTCAATCGGTACAAGACATAAAGGAGAATTCGCGGCGAGAACTGAACTCAATTCCGGAAACAGCGTTTAAAAAATGTTTTGATGATTGGATAATTCGTTGGCGTAAGTGTATCGTTTCTGAAGGAGCATACTTTGAAGGTGATAAAATAAATTTGGATGAATAACAAACATTTTGTGTATTATTGATCTTTTCCCGGTACTTTCTTGACAGAGTAGTATTACTCTATAGACGATTTTTTTTTAAATAAACGACATCAAAAATTAATATTTGTATAATTTTGTAGCTTACTACTCTTTTCCAATTTTATTAATTATTAATTTGATTACTGTTTTTTTTACTTGAACCATTAAAATATTTGCATGCTAAACTCAGTAAATGGATGTGAGGAATTAGTTTTAGCGATATCTAAATAAACCCTATTGTCAGGACATTTTTGACATTCGGAATATTTGCGATGTGATGAAATCTTTCGTGGATCTAATAATTAAAAAAACCATCACTGTTACATCGTACCACCGAAACCAAAGCGATTCCACCATAATTGACGACCCACTAATAAGCAGTCTTCACATTTACAATAACTAGTTTTATATAATAAAAATACTGGACCATAAAATTGATTTAATAGGAAATACACAAAGCTTCACTGATGAGTATGTTTGATCGAAAATAAACCCTAAACTCTTATACACAGGGATCCTTTACCTAACAGCTCAAGTAGACAAAGAAATTATATACAAATGGAAACCACATTAGAATTAAATAGGGTTTAAAATAGATCAAACATCGAGTCAACGGGTAAGCTCTCACACTATACACACCTAAAGAAAATATGTCATAATGACAAATATAAATACATGATTAATACTTGTGCTAATCAAAATAATATTAAAAATATATATTTATTATTTTTCAGCTATTGCACGAGTCTAGGACCTATAAAGATGTTATAAAAAAATTGCCTGCCTTTCAATAAAGATTTTTTAAAGGCTTTCAGACACAACTGGTGTTATAATTTTGATCTATTCGTTGTGAAATGCAATCAAAATATAATAACAGGTAAAATCGTGAATATGGTACATAGGAAACTGAATTCTATTCACATATTTAGGCAAACTGGTTTTGGTGTCAATTGAGAAGTCGCCAAAGCTAAACTAAACTCACACTAAAGTAAATATTGCCAGCCCTTTCATAACTATCGAAATAAAAAAGGATGGCATTTTTAGTGTCGTTTAGTTTTGGAGACCTATGAATTGACACTATAATTTACTTATTGAAACAAGCTATCTCTATTTTTGCGAATAAATAAGTTTGTTGATAGTTTTATGATAACGCCATCTATCAACAAACATTTAAACTAGCGAGTTAAACACATCACATTCTATGGCTGGCTAAATCGAAAAAAATGCTATAAAATACATTTTAATCGTCAAAATATACTCATTACCACACAACCATATCTTATTTCATAAGAAAAGCCTTAGACCAACGTAATTTTGTTTCTAAATTATTGTAAGCCTTTGAGCGTTCATGAATTCTAGAATAACTCAAACTACAAAATGTCTGCTCTATTTTGAACAAAAAAAATTTTCGCTATTCAATGAAACAGTCGAATTTACGGAACATATATATACAAAATTAAACTCTGATATCAAATAGGTCTAATGCCAACGGCATAGCGTTCAAATTCATTCCGCATCAGTAAAAAACCTACGTAGGACGTTACACTATTGTTATTATAGGAGCAGTCTATAAATATAAACCTATCAACCTCACACAAACTAAACTATGAGTACAGGGGAATATTTCTTGTTTCGTTCCAATTCGGTGGTTATAAAGGCGATAATGGTTTACCACAACTCACTGAGTATTTGATGATGTGATGTCGGGACTTGTGATTTGATGTGATGATCTGTGGACAAAATATTTTTAATTAATTTTATTAATTTTTAATTCGAGTTATGGTAGGTCTTAAAAGACTAGGTATTCACCGGTATTCACGCGTATTTATGGCCTTTATTTCTATCAATATACTAGCATTTGCCCGCAGCTCCGCACGAGTTGTTCCTATGGAAACATCTCAAGGCTATTTCTATTCCATGGGCTATTATTTATGTGTTATTTCAGGGGTAGAACATATATATAAATTTAGGATAGACATACTATTCAAAATGTCAGCTCGATCCGTTTAGTAGTTTTTGCGTGAAAGAGGAACAAACATCCATCCTTAAATATGAACTTCCACGTTTATAACATTAATAAGGATATTATTGTATCACACAGAAATCTCACCAACATGGTAGTCAGTTAAGAGCAATATTAAAAGTTCTTCAATAAAAGTAATACAACTCCAGTGTAAATTAATCTAACATATCTCCATCTACTAATAGGTAGGTACGGTTTTGTGAGATTGCTTGACAAATTTAGTAGGCGCTAGGCACAAGCTAGTTTTTATTAGATATATAGGCGAATATAAAGTAGGTAAGTAAGTAGTGAATATTTACTAGATGGTAGATCAGATACAGGTAGGTTAGGTAGTAGATATTAGGTATGTGCCGGATCGAATGGGAATTTCAAAAGGGAAGCCGATAGGAATCGTATTATAGGCCACTGATCTGTTATGCTTTTATTTTCAACTAGCGACCCGCCTCGGCTTCGCACGGTTTTATTATACGTTTAAACCTTTCTCTTGAATCACTCTATCTATTAAAAAAAACCGCATCAAAATCCGTTGCGTAGTTTTAAAGATTTAAGCATTCAAAGGGATATAGGGATAGACAAAGCGACTTTGTTTTATACTATGTAGTGATTCTTATATTTGTATATAATTTAAGAACCTTAGGTATTTGCCTTGTCAACTCATTATATTTCACGTGCTAGATGTAACTGTAAACCTGTAATTGGGAGATCACTGGTGCTACATTTATTTTCTTTCTAATTTGTGTGTATTGTGTATCTTCTGTCGGTAGTTCTAAATAAATAAATATACTCTTCGCCACTGATCCATATACCTTACCGCCGCCCACGTGTACACGCTGGCCGTGGACTCGCAGGGGGGCGGAGGGGGGAGCCTCGTACCTTGTTCAGGAGACGGGCGGGTCGTAGGCCGCCAGCGCGCAGTAGGCGGCGAGCAGCGCTCGCGGCGAGTGCGCGGGGGCGCCGGCGGGGCAGCGCGCGTGCGCGCCCAGCGCCGCCCACGTGTACACGCTGGCCGTGGACTCGCAGGGGGGCGGAGGGGGGAGCCTCGTACCTTGTTCAGGAGACGGGCGGGTCGTAGGCCGCCAGCGCGCAGTAGGCGGCGAGCAGCGCTCGCGGCGAGTGCGCGGGGGCGCCGGCGGGGCAGCGCGCGTGCGCGCCCAGCGCCGCCCACGTGTACACGCTGGCCGTGGACTCGCAGGGGGGCGGAGGGGGGAGCCTCGTACCTTGTTCAGGAGACGGGCGGGTCGTAGGCCGCCAGCGCGCAGTAGGCGGCGAGCAGCGCTCGCGGCGAGTGCGCGGGGGCGCCGGCGGGGCAGCGCGCGTGCGCGCCCAGCGCCGCCCACGTGTACACGCTGGCCGTGGACTCGCAGGGGGGCGGAGGGGGGAGCCTCGTACCTTGTTCAGGAGACGGGCGGGTCGTAGGCCGCCAGCGCGCAGTAGGCGGCGAGCAGCGCTCGCGGCGAGTGCGCGGGGGCGCCGGCGGGGCAGCGCGCGTGCGCGCCCAGCGCCGCCCACGTGTACACGCTGGCCGTGGACTCGCAGGGGGGCGGAGGGGGGAGCCTCGTACCTTGTTCAGGAGACGGGCGGGTCGTAGGCCGCCAGCGCGCAGTAGGCGGCGAGCAGCGCTCGCGGCGAGTGCGCGGGGGCGCCGGCGGGGCAGCGCGCGTGCGCGCCCAGCGCCGCCCACGTGTACACGCTGGCCGTGGACTCGCAGGGGGGCGGAGGGGGGAGCCTCGTACCTTGTTCAGGAGACGGGCGGGTCGTAGGCCGCCAGCGCGCAGTAGGCGGCGAGCAGCGCTCGCGGCGAGTGCGCGGGGGCGCCGGCGGGGCAGCGCGCGTGCGCGCCCAGCGCCGCCCACGTGTACACGCTGGCCGTGGACTCGCAGGGGGGCGGAGGGGGGAGCCTCGTACCTTGTTCAGGAGACGGGCGGGTCGTAGGCCGCCAGCGCGCAGTAGGCGGCGAGCAGCGCTCGCGGCGAGTGCGCGGGGGCGCCGGCGGGGCAGCGCGCGTGCGCGCCCAGCGCCGCCCACGTGTACACGCTGGCCGTGGACTCGCAGGGGGAGCGGAAGGGGGCCGAGGGGTCCGCGGCGGAGGGGGAGCGCGCCCCGCCGCACGCAGCTGATAGCGTGCAGAACGTCATGGCTTTCCAGCCGCCGTATCTATTGAAAAGAGAGTTCGTTATTTCTTGATATGTCTTAAGTCATATTCTTCTTTCTGTATTTGGAATCAGTTTGGTCCATTATGGCTAAGTTCTGCTAGGATAGGCAGCCTGATTTTGTTCAGAAGCATAGAATCTTCCTATTTTTTGGTAGATAAATTAAAAAAATGAAAAATGAGAACATCATCAATCTAGTTGAAGTCGTTTAAATACGCATTATTAAGTGAAACTCAAGAAACAGTATCAGATCTAGGTCAAATTGAAACCGAGCCACACATAAACCTCCAGCGTTCAATTAGGTCCCATGAAATACAAATAAACATGAAACGTTTCCATAGAAACAACGCATGTGAAGTCGAGGACAGATACAAGTATAAAACATATAAATAATACTCACTTATCAACAACAACGACCGGTCCATTCTTATACTCCATCTGACAGCCCGCAACATACTCAATCAACGCAAACGAGTCCTTATAAGGCCGAATAAGTCTATCTATAGCCGTCTCTCTCTCACTCCCAGCTCCCTGCCTCACCGCTCTCACATAATCATTATCGTCCGGACGACCAGCCACATAGTCCGTGGTCTCCCCTTCTAACCAATCACTACACTTTATGAACTTAACACTGAGTTGGTAATCGTCTTGTAAGGAATGAACACTGACGTTTGTCACTTCAATCACTCGGTCATTTGGAATATTGTCAGGGATACGATCAACTTTCTCGAATAGATAGCAAGGTCTTCGTAGCTCTGCTTCTTCTTCGACTGATAGTGCGGGGGCCACGGGAGGGGGCGGCGGTGCGGTGTCGGGGGGGGAGCCAGCGGTTCTTGAACCCCAGTCAGGGAACTTGAACTTCGTCGGAGAGCTCAGCTTGAAGTTTTTGAGGGACATTTTCGAAGGACTTCGAGGGGATTTAGGTCCGTTTTTGGTTCTCTCTGTAAGAGACGAGAAGAGATCTCCGTTTGCGATCGATTTGCGAGCTGAAAGGTCTCTGTTCCCGGCTGAAAGCCTCTCCAACCTGAGCTCTGTTCTATCGAATCGGTATGATGGCTCTGTTTCGTTGATCGGCGAACCATTTTCTGGTATTAGTCTTTCGTCGTCAGAGCAGTCGTTGTTCTCTTGTCGTCTCGCGTATCCGTTCGTCATTTCCGGCGTTACGGGCGTGTTTTCCGGCGGTTTCCGCTCGGATTTCCGGTAGGCGACGTATGTGTCTTTTGATACGAAGCTTGCTCTGAAGTTGGCGACGAAGAGTTCCTTTTCGTCTTCCGTCGGCCAGAATACTTCGGAATCCTGGAGAAAATACGAAGGGATGAAGTTTAGAGAGTTGTTAGTGAATTATAATAGACATTTGTCATCATAGGTTCCTGAATAGTTTTATGTCAAAACTTTTACCAAAATGCACTTACATGTACTTAAGCGAATCGCTTTTTGGATCTATTATTGTTAAAAATTTCATGTTTTCGTCCTATTCGTATCGTATTCAAGAAAACAAACACTAAATCACAAGAACATGTTAACCCAAACGGTTGTTGCTTCTACGCGAGATATGGCCGGCCCACTGCCACTTCAGCTTGCTGATTCTTTGAGCTATGTCGATAACTTTAGTTCTCTGTCGGATGTATTCATTACATCCGACTGTGTCAACAAGTCGCACCAACTACCCTCAATTTTTTTTTTGTTTTTAATGATTTATTGGATACCTCGTCATCATTCTCGCTATGCAGCATCAGAACTAGTTGCGCGGTGTGGTCCCACAGCAGCCGCCACAGTTCTGCGCAGGAGTCGCGCGTAGGTTGCTGCGCGACGGCGTACTCTCGCTGTCTCTTTCTACCGCACACCCATGACGCGTTCACGTATTCGCTGCCTGGGGATAAACATTTAATTGTATTATTTATTTATTTTATTTACACAAGAAAATTTAATTACAGATAATTTCAACCATTGTTAATTGATATGCCTACTATATTTTAGTACAATCTTAGATCTAAAAAATAAGGGAATTACACGTTAAAATTAATAACAATAATGATAAATAAACAGGTAGGTACTTGAATAAAAGTATTAATTAACAAAACAAAATTAATATTAAAGAGGAGGAGATTCACGCCAAAAACACAATAAAACATGCAACATGGTAATTATATTCATATTTCTATAGTACCATTTCAGGATTTACAAGACATTTATACTCTCGCAAGTTAAATGTGCTCCTTAAACCTTACAGGACTCTTGTAGGCGTTAGCGAATTCAAAGATATTTAAGATAAGATATGAGTGAACCTAGGAAATAAAGTGATCACTCAGTCTTTGTGCATGGCAATCTTTTTTAAGTTAAAGAAGTGGGCTTTTGTTCGCTTTAATTTTTTTTTCTCCTCATTGTCAATCACAAAAAGTTTGTAGAAAGACTTTTTACGAAAAATAGTTTGTTTTTTATGCGGTTGATTTCATTGATGAAACAAAACTAATCAATAAATTAAAATAAAATTATATGACAAAATATATAAGAATTCAAATTTTATAATTAATTCCCTTGTTAGAACACAATGCTAGCGTGTTTTCCCTGCGAGGCCTTATAACATAGTAGACAAAGATTATACCACTAATATTGGATGAGCATCCTGCTTGTTTCTTCAGTAAATAAATAGTATACAAGCAGTAATGTCCAATATACCTTCTACGCCAGGTTTGGGCACCAACATGACTATCGCATCATTCCACACACGACCGCGTTAATTTTGACGTGGAGGATTTTACTAACCGTGATCATTTAGTCGTAGGCGCGCCCCACCTCTAGTGAATTGTAGCCCAGACATCCAACAAGAACTTAAAGCGGTATTAAACTACACGTTATTCAGGGACCCTAACCCTAACTAAAGTACGAAACTCACAGAAGCCGGAGGCGGAGCGGAGGCGAAGGCGTGCGTGTTGTGCTTCTGTGTGTTTCGAACTTAAGAGTGGTGTACTAAGATTTAGGGTCCCTAAGGGACGGACCCGACAAGCCTTGCTCCCTAATCGCCCTAACTAACGGGCCCTGAATAACGTGTAGTGTAATACCGCTTTTAGTGGGATAAAGATAGGGGTGGTAGCCGTAGCAGCGCTTGTAGAGGAACCGCAAGATCTTCTGTACCTTCTTTTCTCTTCTTTCTGTACATTTGCACGCCTGCTTGCAGGCTGAATACAATTCCTATATTAGTTATAAGATCTGACATAATGTATAATAATTTTGTACTCTAGCAAATAAATGATTTGATTTGATTTGATTTGATTTCTCAAGCATGAGGGTGTAAGCAACCTCATGCGGGTTCCATACACAAGCGCTGCTCTCCAACTTGCTCCTAACAATCCACTGTACCTTCGACGCCAGGTTTGGGCACCAACATGACCCTAGCCGCATCTGAGGGTAGGATGCCGTTGGGGCGATTCTTTTCCGCGTTGTGCGGCGCGCGT
The DNA here is from genome assembly GCA_944547425.1 of Eupithecia centaureata. Taxonomy (NCBI): domain Eukaryota; kingdom Metazoa; phylum Arthropoda; class Insecta; order Lepidoptera; family Geometridae; genus Eupithecia; species Eupithecia centaureata. Next base: position 3,444,085 of record OX155702.1, on the reverse strand, counting down.
GCGCACACACTGGCTTCTACGCACGACCGGGTTATTAGCTGGAAGAAACATGTTCATATAATAAGTTTTTTGCTATTACTTATATCATATACCTGTTGTCTAGTTGCGGAAACTAGTCCAGAAACAAGTATGTAGTGTATCTCGCACTGGGTAAAAATTATAAAAATAATTTGGTTCTCTCGTCTTATACAATTATTTGTATTGTTTTGTTCGTGAATAAAGATTTATCTAAGTATCTTAAATAGTTAGCTCTACTGACTCACACTTGGCTGTTTTATCTGTATGATGAATCTGACTGTCCTTCAGAGAAACTCCTCACATAGCTCTTTCCATAGCTCGCTGAGCGACTTTGAACTGATGGACCAGCCCTACAATGAGTGTCCACAGGTTTTACGTTAGATACAATAAAAAGAACCTTACCAAGTACTGTTTCTCTAGCAGGTTAGTGGGTGGCGGGCCTTGGTAAGACTGCTGTCGGTTCGCGAGCGTTCGCATTCGTTCTAGCAACGCGTAGTTTTCTGCTCTGTTTACCCTGTAAGTAAATAAAATAATAATAAATGTTTCTGTATTTGTCTATTTTGTTAGTGAAACTGAAAACTAGGTTAGTACTTAATACTAAAAGGCCTATTGCACTACCCAATTTTAAGGGACCCTTACCCTAACTAAGAGTGGTGTAATACGATCTAGAGAGTAAGGGTCCCTAATTAGGGCGACCGGACGGACCCGGCAGCCTTGCTCCCTAATCGCCCTTACTACCGGGCCCTTAATACCGTGTAGTTAAATACCGCTTTAAACAGGGATTTAGTGCTCTGAATGATCCGGTATAGTAGTATCTGGTAGATAAAGCATTTAGAATGACGTTGCTGCCTCTGCAGATTGTTCTGAGCAGTGAGGCAGTTTTTTGCGACCACGCGTGTGCATTAGTCATAAGTTTTTATAATAAATAAATCATTTTGGAAAATCCACACAGCACCATCTAGCCCCAATAATAATAATATAATTTTAGTTTTAAGGTTTAATGATATGGACCGTAGAATAAGTTATATAACATCTTTCTACATGTTCTAATGTAACACAAACTTTAACATTAATAATATTACTAGCATCTACCCTCAGCTTCAAATGCGATGTTTCTATAGAAATGTTTCCAGGCTATTTCTATCCCATGGGAATGATTTATGAGATGAAAAGTAGTCTTTGTTTTATTCCAGGGCTAGAACTAATTTCAGCCCGATCCATTCAGTAATTTTGCGTGAAAGAGTATCATCCATTCATACAAATGTTCGCGTTTATAATATTAGTAAGGATAAAGATTATGAAGAGCTAAAAGCACTTACTTTACCTTAAAAAGATTGAAGTGTACAAAAAACAAAGTGGGCACTTTATTTCCTAGTTTTAATTATTTGTAACATGAATTTTGTGGCGTGTCCTAGAGTCCTGTAATGTCTAAAGGAAATAAAGCACTTTGACTATTGACTATTGACTTACCTTCTTATTTCTTCTTTCTCCTGCTCACTCAAATTATTATAAGCTTGCATCTTTTTGCTATAAGTGTCGGTAGATCTCGGAGCCAAGTCATATACTCCTTCAGAATCGTCACCATTAGTCAAGCCCTCTTTATTCTCCTCCGACATCTCATTACTCTCTCTTGTCGATGATTTAGACTCTCTTGTCGATGACTTTGACTCTCTTGTCGATGATTTCGAGTGTTCGGAATTTAAATCGTCTGTTTTGATCGAGATCTCGCTTCCGTTTTCGATGATTTCCTTTTCGCTGTTGTGATTTGATTGGCTGGATTTTATGCTTGATGTTTCCCCGTTTTCAATGCCGTTTGTCAAGTCATTAACGCTCTTATTTTTGTTTGTGTTAAGGTCTAAAACTGCTAGTTCGTCTTCGGATATGGGTTCTAAGAGTTTTGCTAGGTATTCTCTTGCTTTGGGGAATTCTACGTCGGTGTTGCCAGATCGTACGTGTTCTAATAATGCGTCGTGTACGAATACATATTGTTCTTCAGTCTGTAACAATATATTGGTTTGAAAATAAACATGTTTACCATAGATAATTCTTATAAAGAACAACTCCATTATATATCTACTTTTACCTGTACTAAATGGTTTCGCTGCGTACGCGCACGGCAAAGAAAACCAAGCGGTGATAATGTCCCGGTTAGTTTTAGTTGATTTAGCTGCGCGTCCAGTACTATGTAGGTCCCAGTTCTGCCAACACCCGCACTGTGGAACAAAACATATAATGTAATGCTGGATAATTCACATAGCATCATCTAGCCCCAAGCTTAGCTAAGTGTTATGGGTACTAGATGACTGATATTGCTTAATATTATACATTACATAGATAGATATTTTTTGTTATTCATAGAACACCCAGATCAACGGAACAAATATTTGCAGATCGTTTAAACATTTATCCCAAGGTGGGAATCGAACTCGCAACCTCCTGCGTCGCAGGCGGACCTTCGCCCGCCGCGCTATAACGGTCGTCAAATTGTGTTGTTTTACTACTATGTCAAGAAAGTACCGGGAAAAGATCAATAATACACAAAATGTTTGTTATTCATCCAAATTTATTTTATCACCTTCAAAGTATGCTCCTTCAGAAACGATACACTTACGCCAACGAATTATCCAATCATCAAAACATTGTTTAAACGCTGTTTCCGGAATTGAGTTCAGTTCTCGCCGCGAATTCTCCTTTATGTCTTGTACCGATTGAAAACGGGTGCCACGAAGTGGTAATTTGAGTTTAGGAAAAAGAAAGAAGTCGGCCGGAGCCATATCTGGTGAATATGGTGGTTGCTCGATGGTATTTGTTGAGTGTTTGGTCAAAAATTCGGTCACAATGATGGCCTTGTGCGAAGGCGCATTATCGTGGTGCAAAATCCAAGAATTTTCTTTCCACAAATCTGGCCTTTTTCGTCGAATTTGCTCTCTTAAACGCCGCATAACGCTCAAATAATATTCTTTATTTACCGTTTGACCTTCCGGCAAGAATTCCGAGTGCACAACACCGCGAGAGTCAAAGAAAACAGTCAACATGACTTTGACTTTTGATCGACTTTGGCGTGGTTTTTTCGGTTTCGGTTCAGTTGGAAGGCGCCACTCCGAAGCTTGTTGACTAGTTTGCATGTCAAACTCATAAACCCACGTCTCGTCACCAGTAATAATGCGTTTCATGAATGTTGGGTCGGAATTGACTCGTTCTAGCATGTCCTCAGCGACTCTCATGCGATTGAGTTTTTGGAGAAAATTCAGGTCTTTTGGGACTAGTCGAGCGGCAACATGTTTCATACCCAAGTGATTATTTAAAATGGTACGGATCGACTCGTGAGATACAGAAAGTTCGGCGGCTATCTCTCGCAAAGTTGAATGAGGATTTTCAGTCACTGTTTCCTTCACTTTTGCGATGTTAACTTCAATTGCAGACGTTGATGGCCTACCAGAGCGAGGCAAATCTTCCATCACATCTCGACCGCTTTTGAACGCTTTGTACCACTCATAAGCACGTGTTTTTGATAAAGTCGATTCAGCAAAAGCCTTCTGTAACATTTTCAGTGACTCCGAACACGAAATTCCATTGGCGATGCAAAACTTAAGACAAACTCTTTATTCGATGTTTTTGTCCATTGTGAAATTCGCAATACACACTAGATATGATGTAACTAAAAACAGCACTGTATTTAATATAAATAACAGATGCAACTCAAACTCCGCGCCAAAATGGCAAACAGTTGTGCCAACCTAACAACAACAAAAAAACAAAAATTTGAATTTGGAACCATAAACAAATCATCCATTCCCGATACTTTTTTGACTGAATGTATACTACTACCAAAGATCTTACCAAACTTCTCATAGAGTCCACAGGAGATCGGAATGCTGGCTTCTATTTCGGTCAATGAATTAGCATTGCTATTCAACGTGGCAATGCTGCCAGAATTCTGGGTAGGGGAGTGGGGGTTTGTTGTAATGGGGGTAAGTATTAACAGGTTAATTACTCAGCAAGTATCGAATATTTTGCATTGTAATTTGCGCTAATGAACTCTTCATAAGGTGTCCTACGAAACACAGTCAGTATCATGAAATAGATATATGGATATCTCTACTATAAAAAAAGCTTCAGTGTTACAATACTTGTTATCTTGATTTCCACATCAAAAAAACAAACAAACGTTACAACTAGCCCCCGCTCCCCTTCTTTTCTTTCTGGTGACGGCTTAGATTTTTAAGAGTTTGTTATAATTGTAAATACTAGTCGTAATTTAAATAATTGTTTTGTTATTGTACTAACATAAATAAAATTCTTTGTACTATGTGCCCTAGCGCTATAGCGCCCTATCTTCAGCTTGCCGCATCCAGCATCTGCCAGCAGTCTTTCGCAGATCGTAATCCCACCTGCCCGGGGCCGTCCTACACTGCGTTTGCCAAGTCGCGGTCTCCACTCAAGAACACGTTTACCCCAACGGTTGTCGGTTACTCGCGAGATATTTACTATGTAGTGATACAATAATTGGGATGATTGATGATTGATCCGGCCAGGTGGGATGACGATCTGCGAAGGACTGCTGGCAGATGCTGGATGCGGCAAGCTGAAGACAGGGCGCTATGGCGCGAGTTAGGGGAGGCCTATGTCCAGCAGTGGACTAACATAGGCTGATGATGATGATGATGATGATACAATAATAAAGACAAGTACCTGCAATGCACGAGCACGGTTTCGGGATGCTGCGAGGCGGCGCTCACGAAGGGCAGCACGGCGAGCGGGTGCCGCGGCGTGCCGTGGTCCGGCCACACCGTGTAGTGGTACTGCACCACGGACCGCGACCGTGCCTCCTCGGGACGCGGCGGGCTCGCGGTGTCGCCGCCCTGGATAAGTTATACACTTCTTATAAACTTTATTAACAACGAAAATTACACTCAAGGAATAGAAAAAATTTAAAACTAGTATACGCAATTGAAACTGCATGCGGCTGCAAACAGTCTAAAGGTTCAATTCAATACTTTGATTTAGAATGAAAATTTAGAAATTTGTAAACAAAGCCATTGAAAATAATAACAGACAACACCGGGGTAAATCAAAAGAAAACCTTCAGCCACGCATAATTACAAAAATGCAGCAAAAAGATGTAAATTCAAGTTCGAAAACGAATGAGAGACCAAGTGATAATTAAAACCATGCCATATTTCAATTTATCCATGTCAAGAACAGTCGTGGTGTCCCCAAGACACTGGCTGCATTACCACACTGTATAACAATGCTGATGCGCTGAGCCAGATATTCACCAGCTCTCGGGTCACACGTCGCATGGACCAGACGCTCAGATATTTTTAAAACCCGTAGAGCCTCGGTACCCCACGGACCTAGGGTCTCGACTCCAAGGGGAGCAAATGCTAAGGTTATCTCGAGATCTGCATAATGCTCAGTAATAAAAACAGTTTACAAATAGTGTAGGCTGCTAGTAACATCACTTACCCCATTCTGTTCCTTGTTGTTGTTCTTAACCCTCATATGCCGCACGGTGTACGCCGCCCGTACATCCTCGTGTAACAACGTCACGTGTATCCCTCCGAACTCCGCCGTGCTGCCGCGCCCGCCCGCCGGCCAGTACATGTCGCATTTACGCTGGAACAGACAAATCATATTCAACAACGTACTAAGAATCTAAGCTTTCATCCAAAGAATCACGACTAAGAGCGAGGCCCCATTAGTGCGTTGCGTTGCGTCGTCGCTGCATTGTTTTTCATACATTTTTTACAACGTGCCTCGATAAAGGGTTGCGTCGTCGCGCTACATTTCAACAGATCGACGGACAAGAAACGAAGCGATAGGAAGGTGATGCAATGATGAATTTTTAACTGTATATTCATGTCCATCCAAAATTTACTAAATTGTAATTTTATTAGAATACAAAATAATAATAATGTACTAAAACAATAAGTAAGATTTGCATGCCTTAGCTTTAGGTAAGTAAGACATGTATAGTGCTGTATCATAACTCCGCCGTGCTGCCTTTACCGCCTTAACCGGCCTCCCGCGATACAGGTTCTGAACCTAGTGCGGTGACCACAAGTAACGAGAATAATTTAAGTTTTTTAGCAAATAAATGCCTTTTGTATTTGTATTTAACTATTTAAATGGTTACCAACTTGTTTTGACCCATGTCTGCAAATTAAGATATTTGTAATTGAGCTCCGTTGCGACGGCGGACAGTGATCCCAGAATCGTGAACACGTTTGTATCTATCCATTGCGAAGGCTGAACTGAGTCGCAGCTGAGACGGCGTGCATAACCTCTTGCGTTGCAGCGTCAACGCAACGCGGATGTGGCATACAATGCGTTGTTCCGTTGCGACGTCGCGACGCAACGCACTAATGGGATCTCGCTCTAAAGTGTCGCGTCTGCCCTTAATAAGCGATGTAGCGACGACGTCGCCACGCCACAATAACAATTCTAGTTTCACTTATTATATACACTTTAAATAAAAAAAGTATGAATTGCAATATGCAATATGTACTTACTCTACCACGTTCTACTAAGTTGGTGATCATAACGACAGTGTGCACTCGGTGTTGCCAGATCATGCGCCAGAAAGCGTCTAAAGTCGCGGGCGTCGGCCCCTGAGTGGCGATGTAGCGTCGTCGCCACAATAGCCATTCTAGTTTCGCTTATGTGTTACACTTTAAATTATACTGTAGATTGTAATACTTACTCTACCACGTTCGACTAGGTTAGTGATCATAACGACAGTGTGAACTCGGTGTTGCCAGATCATGCGCCAGAAAGCGTCTAAAGTCGCGGGCGTCGGCCCTTGAGTGGCGATGTAGCGTCGTCGCCACAGTAGCCATTCTAGTTTCACTTATGTGTTACACTTTAAATTAGACTGTAGATTGTAATACTTACTCTACCACGTTCGACTAGGTTAGTGATCATAACGACAGTGTGCACTCTGTGTTGCCAGATCATGCGCCAGAAAGCGTCTAAAGTCGCGGGCGTCGGCCCTTGAGTGGCGATGTAGCGTCGTCGCCACAGCAGCCATTCTAGTTTCACTTGAGTTTGAACACCATCTGTGGGAAACAAATTGACTCCTTTGAACATTTACTAAATTGTGCATTTTCAGTTATTCTATCTATATTAGACAAGAATATAAGCTCCAAAGACCCTTTATATACAACTAACATGCGGAAACTTACCGCCGAATCACACTAATATAATATTTATATGCGAAAGATCTATAATAATAAATAATAAATAAATAAATAAATAATTCCGGACAGTCCACACAGCATCATCTAGCCCCAAGATAAGCAGAGCTTGTGTTATGGGTACTAGATGACTGATATATATATATTCTTCCTGGCCGATTTCGGCTACGGAGACTTGGCTTTGAGTTTTTTTTTATTTTTTATTTTTTTTTAGATGACTGATATACTTAATACAATACATTACATAGATAGATTTTTTTTATTATACATAGAAAACACCCAGACCAACGGAACAAATTTCTGCAGATCGTACACAAATTTGTTCCGAGGCGGGAATCGAACCCGCAACCTCCTGCGTCGCAGGCGGACCTTCGCCCACCGCGCCACATCGGTCGTCTGATCGAGCTGGCCTTTGAACTTTTGAACTTACTTCGCGTTTATAATCTTTTCAGGATATAAAACTACATCTTACAAGTTAATCTTCTTCCAACATACCAATATCAACATAAACGTCATCCAGCTCGCCGTCGGAATCGCTTCGATCGCTGTCGGAATCGTGATTCTCATCCGATTCCACGATGCCAGAGAATTCAATGTTGAGGAAGGCTGATTCTATCCCTTCTGCTAGGTTCGGAGGTGGTTTCGTCGGTTTTACTGAAGGTTGCCTGATAAAAAAATATTTATTAATATGGTATACTAGTTTTTTTTATTAAATATTAGATTGTGATCGAAATTACGTTGTTTGAGTATGAAAGTAACACAGAGTTGGTATAACCTCCTCTATAATCCCGAGATGATAATAACGATGTTTAAATCCCGGGATTTCAAAATCATGAAATGGACTTTTATTAGGTAAAAATAAGTTAGAAACTTTTGAAGTATTATTAGGCTTCTGAAGAGAATCCCAAATAACATAAATGGGATTCCAAATCACATAATCAATTACATATTATTATTTAACATTTGCACACCTATTTGCGGGTTGAATACATTGACATCTAATAGCTGTAAGATCTTGACATGTAATTTATTGTATTCTGCAAATAAATGATTGATCTGATTTGTAATAAGTTGACGTAGTCAACAACCCCCTCATGTGAGGGGGGTGTCAGTGGATATGTGTGGAGATGAGGGTAGTACCTGTGCGGTCGTTTCCTGTGCTCCAGCTTGGCGCGGATCTTGGCCTGGTGCTCGGTGGAGAGGCGCGGCAGCATGCCGTCTATGAAGTTAGCGTTGACGTAGTCAACTACCCTCTCTATTGGAGGGGGGTGTCAGTGGATATGTGTGATGAGGGTAGTACCTGTGCGGTCGTTTCCTGTGCTCCAGCTTGGCGCGGATCTTGGCCTGGTGCTCGGTGGAGAGGCGCGGCAGCATACCGTCTATGAAGTTAGCGTTGACGTAGTCAACTACCCCCTCTATTGGAGGGGGGTGTCAGTGGATATGTGTGATGAGGGTAGTACCTGTGCGGTCGTTTCCTGTGCTCCAGCTTGGCGCGGATCTTGGCCTGGTGCTCGGTGGAGAGGCGCGGCAGCATGCCGTCTATGAAGTTAGCGTTGACGTAGTCAACTACCCTCTCTATTGGAGGGGGGTGTCAGTGGATATGTGTGATGAGGGTAGTACCTGTGCGGTCGTTTCCTGTGCTCCAGCTTGGCGCGGATCTTGGCCTGGTGCTCGGTGGAGAGGCGCGGCAGCATGCCGTCTATGAAGTTGGCGTTGACATAGTCAACTACCCCCTCTATTGGAGGGGGGTGTCGGTGGATATGTGTGGAGATGAGGGTAGTACCTGTGCGGTCGTTTCCTGTGCTCCAGCTTGGCGCGGATCTTGGCCTGGTGCTCGGTGGAGAGGCGCGGCAGCATGCCGTCTATGAAGTTGGCGTTGACATAGTCAACTACCCCCTCTATTGGAGGGGGGTGTCGGTGGATATGTGTGGAGATGAGGGTAGTACCTGTGCGGTCGTTTCCTGTGCTCCAGCTTGGCGCGGATCTTGGCCTGGTGCTCGGTGGAGAGGCGCGGCAGCATGCCGTCTATGAAGTTAGCGTTGACGTAGTCGCATGCGCCGGCGGCCGCGCGCGCGCCGCCCACGCAGCCGGCCGCGCCGCAGCGACCGCCGCCCGAGACGCACACTCGAGAGTGGTCGTCTGAATGAACAGGTTACAATAGTTACATACGATATGAAACTTTGAAAAATCGAAAAACAATTAAGCAGTCGCGATTCTCAACCAACTTCAAAGAAGGTTCGATATTCGACTGTATTTTTTGTTTGAGTTATGCCTTAAATATTTTATGGGTGGATCGATTTTGATGACAAATTACCCCGGTCTACTGGTGCTTTGACAAAAGCATTGACGTCTCCATTAAAGTTATCGAATAATCTGATGTTAAGGAAAACTCAAAAACTTATCGTCATTTCGACGACCTCTGAAAATATGCATCAGTTTTTAATTATAACACAAATCAGTCAGATCTTGATCAATTTTAAATGGGATCATCAACATTGGACTTCACCTAGAAAAAAGTGAGATGTTACACATAAAAAACAGCCTTTTTTGAAGACAGTTTCGAGGATCTGTTGTCTATAGGTGCTTCCAAATTGTAATCTAGAAATCCACACACTATGGATTTAGTCAATAGTTCATAGCTTACATGCAGTTATATTCAAGTAGCGATTTTTCAGTCTGTTTTCCGGCCGATGGCTGTGATGACTCGTATGACCTAGCGCAGCTGATTTAGCGACCACGATTTCATACTCTTTGCTGTAACCAAATAACGTTCAAATTAAAATCGATATCTATAGCTTGGATAAATGACTGCTGGCTTTTAATAGGAGAATGACATTGCCATCATAGCTCGAAGATTTTACGCATTTAATGATTGTTTACTCTTTTTTCACGTGAAACATCTTATGGTGGATCTAGATATAATGTACTAAATATATCAGTTATCTAGTACCCATATCACAAACTTTGAGTAGCTTACTTTGCGGCTAGATAGTGCTGTGTGGATTGTCCAACATTATTTATTTCTATGGTAAACGCAAAAACTACTGAACGGATCGGGCTGAGATTTTGAATAGACGTATTTATAGTCCTGTAGTAAAACATAGGCTAGTTTTCATCCCAAAAATCAGTTGCCATAAGATGGAAATCACCGTGAAATGTTTCCACATAAACGTTTTTTTGATTGTGATTGTGTAGCATTTTTTTTTATTTATGTTATGTCGTATCAGCATTGCCATACAGCGTGGTAATGCAGCCAGTGTGTTGGGGACGCTTCCGACTGGTATTGACATGGATCAATTGAGCTAAGCTTTAGACTGTTTGCAACCGTCTACAGTTAGCTCAATGGTTTCAATTGTAAATACTAGTTGTAATTTTTCTATTCCTTGCTTGTAATTTTGGTTGTTAATAACTATGTAGTATGCTCTAATAGATATGTTTCTTTCCAACCTGAATCCTATATCTCCGTCCGCGTGTAAAGCCTGCACGTGCGCGACGAATGCCCGCGCGCGCACGGCGGGCTGCGCCGGCGCCGCCATGCGCGGAGGTCGCGCGGGGCACGCCACCAGCATCGACCCGCCGCCGCTCTCCAGGCATGTGCCCACGGGGGAGCATTGCACCACTGGAAGATTAGAGATAACTTCTATAGTGCACCATCACAATTTGTAGTAACAGAGAAGCTAAGAGAAGATAGATAACTTCTTTATTGCACCATCACAATTTGTAGTAACAGAGAAGCTAAGAGAAGATAGACAGATAGATAGATAACTTCTGTATTGCACCATCAAAAGTTGTAGTAACAGGGAAGCTAAGAGAAGATAGATAGATAACTTCTTTGTTGCACCATCAAAATTTGTAGTAACAGAGAAGCTAAGAGAAGATAGATAGATAAATAACTTCTTTATTGCACCATCACAATTTGTAGTAACAGAGAAGCTAAGAGAAGATAGATGGATATAACTTCCTTATTGCACCATCAAAACATGTAGTACTTAACAGAGACAGACAGATAGATAACTTTTTTACTGCACTATCAGAATTTGTAGTACTTTACAGAGAAGCTAAGAGAAGATAGATAGATAACTGATTTATTGCACCATCAAAATTTGTAGTAACAGAGAAGCTAAGAGAAGATAGATAACTTCTTTATTGCATCATCAAAATTTTAAGTAACAGAGATGCTAAGAGGTAATATAAGAAACGAAAGTAAATGACAGTCCAGCTAAACTTTGTTTGCAAACAAAACACAAGAAGAAAACTTAAATACACGTGCTTGGCTTAGAGTTTCAACAGGAAACCAGATGTTCTTGTAGCCTGCAAGCCAATTTTCAAACGTTTTATAGTGCCCATTAAGATCTTGTGTTCAATCACAAAGGCAAACGACGGAAAATTGCTGGTGGATGTTAATCCAAATCTTCTGAGATCTCTAAATGAGCACAGTCTTTGCATCGCGAAAACGTAAACCGACACGTACGAAGCAAACCCAATAGGTTTGAACTAGTCGACAAATAAAATACTCGACAAGTTTGAACACGTCCGATGAGCGAGCGCAGCAAAACTAACCTTGTTTCTTATTGAGAGGCGCTCTAGCCGCCCTTTCCCCACCCTCTTCTAGATAGTTGTACGCAGCACTGATGCATTTACTGAGGCGAGACCTGCACCTGAAAAATTATATGTTTTTAAATCTTGCATCATAGCTTTGAAAGTTGGTGGAATAGTTGAGTTTTTACAGACTTAGAAGAGGCCTGGGATTGCGTTGACTATAAAACTACTCCTTGATAATGCTTGCAAATCTTCAAAAATTTCTTTATGTTCCTAGTGGAGTACCATAAGGCTCGTTTTTGGGATCTCTTTAGTTGCCTGTAGATGTTTATGATCTCCAGATAAACAAATTTCGCGATATGAAGTACCAAGAGAAGTCGCTGAGCGACGACCTTTTTTGATGTCACGTTGATAACTTTTATATGTTTGTATCAACTTTATGTACTTACTTGTAATTTTGTGACAAAAAATAAATAGTTACTTTTTACTTTACAAGATTTTGAGACTTATTTAGTAGCCTCTTATGTTTTTCTTTCATACCGGCAATAAACCAAAGCGACCAGCATAGCCGACAATAAAGCCATCGGCAGCACTGCTGACACCACGTGCTTTCAAAGGAAAGCCCTGTGTTACGCCAAAGAGTAAATAATACAATACAAAAACCTTTATTGGGAACAGGACTTATGTCTACGGTACAATTGAGGGCTGACTACCGCAAAAGTTTAAAAAACTATGTAGCGGAGTCAGCGCCCCCCTTCGTTAGTAAAATATTAAATAAAGCTCTCTGGCGTACCACAGGGCTCGATGTTGGGACCTCTCATGTTTTCTGTTTATGTTTCTTACCTCCAGTAAATCAGAGCAACGAGCACAGCCGCTAACAAAGCTAGCGGTAGCACTGCTAACAAAGCAGCCGTGCTGACACCACGCGCAGCTGATGGCGGCATCGCTTCCCAATGGACACTGCACCATTCGCTTGATACCTCCTGGTAAAGTAAAATTATTCTATAATTAAACAATTCATGTGGCAACGGTCTATGCAGAAAGATAGTGGGAATCTATCGTCGATCAGGTGCTCACATTTAAAATTAATCGGAATCGGTCGAATTAACAAACATCCAAAAATTGTATAATTGATATTGTTGTTTACTCCTAAATCTCGCTGTCTTATTGAATATTAGCGGTTATCTCAATGGTGATTTGTTTATTTTCTTTTTCATTTCACTTTTAGTAAAATAAACAAATCTAGTCTAGTTTATAATTAAGTATCCTGTTTTTCATCATCGTCATCATCAGCCTATATTAGTGCACTCCTGGACATAGGCCTCCACTATTCTGCCTTTATATCCTTTAAAGTTTATGCATGTCACGGACAAGAGCGGAGTCCTAAAAAAAGCAAATGTTTTCCTCTATTTATGATGTAAAAAGGTACTGCAAAAGTTCTTATTTATTATTGACTTACCTAACTTGTGACCATGGTAACAGGCGTACACAGTGTGGAACTGAAGTCGATTTATAGTTTTTTAAAATACGTTAACTTGTTATTAACATAGACGGTCGACAAGACACTTTGTTAAAACAGTACTAATAATAAATAGCAAATAAACGTATTTTCCTGTGCCAATATGGTGATTAACTCATACTTGCATGCTCTTTCCTCTAGCTATATATGTATATAAAGAGATGTGTTTAGGGACTGGTGTTTGAGGTAGGTTTATTACTAATTTTTATTTTATTATAAACTAGAGACCCGCCCCGGCTTCGCACGGTTTTATAATACCTATAAACATTCCTCTTGAATCACATTATCTATTAAAAAAACCACATCAAAATCCGTTGCGTACTTTTAAAGATTTAAGCTTTCAAAGGGACATAGGGATATAGGGACAGAGAAAGCGACTTTTTTTATACTATGTAGTGACTAGCTGGGCCCCGCTGCTGCATCCTCGAAAATTGATGAAAAGTAGCCTATGTTTTATTCCAGGCTTAGAAATACGTCTATTTAAAATTCCCGCCTGTTCAACCCGATCTATTCAGTAGTTTTGGCGTGACGAGGAAACATCCATCTATCCATCGAAACTTTCGCATTTACAACCATCAGCAGCCTATGTTGAATACAGGATGATACTTGTATGGGATGGTTATAAAAAAAATAGATTACAAAGATAAATAGGGTACAACAATGAACGATGAGGCCTCAAAAGTCTTAAGCTTAAGCTAAAAAAATCTTAGCTTCTTGTTATTCCCTCACGAACTAAGAATCACCGATTTATTAAAAACTAGCTGCGATGGTTGAAAAATTGCTAAAGTTTTATTCCAGGCCCAGATCTACGTCTATTCAAAACAATTTCAGTTTCTCTATTCACAATTTCAGCCATTGCGTAGTTTTGTCGTGAAAATGTAACAAACATCCATCCATCCAAACTTTCTCATCACTACATAGTATAAAACAAAGTCGCTTACTCTGTCCCTATGTCCCTTTGTATGCTTAAATCTTTAAAACTACGCAAAGGATTTTGATGCGGTTTTTTTAATAGATAGTGATTCAAGAGGAAGGTTTATACGTATAATAAAACCGTGCGAAGCCGGGGCGGGTCGCTAGTTTATAATTTAAGTGTGAAGCATTAATAGTGTACCTCAGGAGCTGATTCGGATCCGTTGACAATAACCTTCTCTCGGGCGACCGACTTGGTGACCGCGTATATTATGACTTCGTATCGCGTGATGTTTTCTAATTCCACGTTCTGTAAATAAAATAATAATATAATTAATATTAATAGCCATTCGCATACTAATATTTCATCATCATCAACCTATATTAGTCCACTGCTAGACATGAGCCTCCCCTAATGAGCGCCATAGCGCCCTGTCTTCAGCTTAACGCATCCAGTATCTGCCAGCAGTCTTTCGCAGATCGTCAGCCTGGCCATAGGGCGTCCTACACTACGTTTGCCGAGTCGCGATCTCTACTCAAGAACACGTTTACCCCAACGGTAGTCGGTTCTTCGCGAGATATGGCCGGCCCACTGCCACTTCAGCTTGCTAATTCATTGACCTATGTCGATAACTCTGGTTCTCTGTCGGATGTATTCATTACGAATCCTATCCTTCAGAGAAACTCCGAGCATAGCTCTTTCCATAGCTCGCTGAGCGACTTTGAACTGGTGGACCAGCCCTACCGTGAGTATCCACGTCTCATTACAGGCTTCTTGCGTCTGTTTTCCCGCTAGAGTACGATCTCAGAGTCTTCAAATGAAGAGTGAATAAGTTCCTTCTGGGAAAGCGTGCTCCATCTTAGGCCACATCTTCACTTACCAGAGATAGTGGCCAAACACTCGACCATTTCCAATGAAAAAGGTAGGACTGTAATGACCTACGGAGCTGCTGTAAGTTAAATAAACATACAAAATACTCACTACACTGATGGTTGTCTCAATATCGTCCTTATTGGTGGGAAGCGTGAGTCTCGTTCGAGGCTGTTCTTCCGGAATCTTCCTCAGGGTTACCACGTACTGGTCCAGCGAGTTGTTGTAGTAGCGAGGCTGACGCCATTGCAGGTACAGGGTGTCTGTGAAATAATAATAATTTATTAATCTTTATTATATATCTTTTATTAGTGCTTAGGCACTCATTGGCGCTCATTAGGGGAGACCTATGTCCAGCAGTGGACTAATATAGGTTGATGATGATTAGTTCTTTTGCTTCCTTGGCAAAATATCACACTGAGCCAAGGCCTTTTTGACGTACCGCAGCACACATGGACATTATACCTCGATTTGTATTTTTGTTTGTTATTGTACAGCGTGGTAATGCAGCCAGTGTCTTGGGGACGCTTCCGACTGGTATTGACATGGATCAATTGAGCTACCTTTAGACTGTTTGCAACCATCTGCAGTTAGCTCAATGGTCTCAATTGTAAATACTAGTTGTAATTTTTCTATTTCTTTGCTTGTAATTTTCGTTGTTATTGTTATTTTATTTAATCTGCTTTTAATGTTTGTCACTCTTTCACGCAAAAACTTCTTGTCATCTCAAAAATCAGTTCTTATGGGATTTATAAATAAACTAGCGACCCGCCCCGGCTTCGCACGGTTTTACTATACGTATAAACCTTCCTCTTGAATCACGCTATCTATAAAAAAACGCCTCAAAATCCGTTGCGTAGTTTTAAAGATTTAAGCAGTCAAAGGGAAATAGGGACAGAAAAAGCGACTTTGTTTTATACTATGTAGTGATAGTCTTGAAACGTTTAAATACAAACAAGACGTGCGAATCCACGGGTAGATAATAATAATAATGAACTCTCATGCCCGCACGTACAGCACAGTCGGCGCACGTATCGCTGCAAACTGCGTACAGTGAGCGCAAACTAGCAAACTGTGGACACTCAATTTACAATATACGGAAGGGCGTACTGAACTGATACGCCGCAAACTCAGTCGGCCGCTCACTGTTTGCCTACTGGGGACTGTTTGCCTTATCGCACGCAGTCTGAGCGCTACCACACAGTCCTTGGAAGGTCGGGATTATTCGTGCGTAATCGTACGTTTCCGCACGAATCAAATTCGGACGAAAACTTTTCCAATACATAATAATAAAATTTCTAATAAAGGTTTCTTAATAAAGGTTCTGGTGCCATACTTTACATAAATGATTATATTAGGATCAAATTATGTCACCAGAGGCTTATAGGTAATTTATGCAGTAGTATTAAGTATATCAGTTACTAGCGACCCGCCCCAGCTTCGCACGGTTTAATTTTATACGTATAAACCTTCATCTTGAATCACTCTATTTATTAAAAAAAACCGCATCAAAATCCGTTGCGTAGTTTTGAAGATTTAAGCATTCAAAGGGACATACGGATATAGGGACATAGGGACAGGGAAAGGGACTTTGTTTTATACTATTTAGTGATTTATGTATCCATAACATAAGTTCTACTTAGCATGGGGCAAGATGATGCTGAGTGAATTGTCCAGTATTAAAAATGATAATAATACTTCAAATAAGAGTCATCAAAAACGGTAAAATTACGGCACAAATAAATATGTTCAATCCACACAGCATCACATAGGTAGGTACACAATTACACCCATTATATTGATGTCAGTACAAAATATCACATTTCTATCTTCGTGACATTGTGATATTTTGTAAAGTTTTCGTATTGTTTTTCTTATCCAAATAAATCATTGAAATCCTGCAGAGACATGTTTACACTCACGTTTACCTCAACGGGATTAATTAAATAGAACCCAAAGTTGATACCATTTAATTACAAAACTGAAGGAGGTAAATCTATAAATAACATATGGATGATACATTTGCGTCATACAATTTTCTGGCGAGTATACTTTGGATACGAATTTGTTCGTAAGATTACTATTAGAACGCAAGTGTACGTACGACTAAGGCTGTGTCCCCAGTAGGCAAACTGTGAGCGGCCGACTGAGTGAGCCGCAAATTTGTGGCGAACAGCTACAAACTCAGATCAGTTTGCGTGCGTATCGCAAGCACTGAAACTGCGAGTCGGCCGCTAACTGAGACAGTCGGCGCACGTACCGCTGCAAACTGCGTGCAAACTGCGTACAGTGAGCGCAAACTAGCAAATTGTGGACACTCCCTCAATTTAAAATATATGGAAGGGCGTACTGAACTGATACGCCGCAAACTCAGTCAGCTGCTCACTGTTTGCCTACTGGGGACACAACCTTATCGCACGCAGTCTGAGCGCTACCACACAGTCCTTGGAAGGTCGGGATCATTCGTGCGTAATCGTACGTTTCCGCACGAATCAAATTCGGACGAAAACTTATCCAAAGTGAGCATGGCCTTAGAAGGAATTAGTCAATGTATGTTGTTTTTCTTTAGATAAATTTGATAGAAAAGAAACCTTTTATATGTTTTTTTAAATATTACAAAACAATTATTTGGAGATGGGTAACATATGCGACATTACGGCAGCTAAGGGTTCAAGGTATATTGGAAATCGAATGGATATTTGATACCTTGAGTAGTATTGAACGTTATTTCAACTATCTAAGGCACACTTTCAAGATAAATCATCGCACGCATTCGTCGGAATGCTCGCGAATGCTCGCGTCTTTTGTATCTTTAAACAAAAGTGTGTCTTAAGTTTTGGTGATAGGGTTCTATATTTTTGATTTGGTATTTAACGTTATCACAACCTTCTAAGGCACACTTTCAAGATAAATCAACGCACGCTTTCGTAAGAATGCTCGCGAATGCCCGCGTCTTTTGTATCTTAATACAAAAGTGTGTCTTAAGTTTTGGTGATAGGGTTCGACATCGTATCCAATATCAATAAAACATCAATATGCCTTGACCTACAATATAGAAGACAATGCAACGGAGCACTATTGATGGAAGTGCATAATGTGCGGTCAGCCTAAGGAAACGAAAAGGGAGTAAATTTATTGGTAGTTATTTTAAATATTGGGGTAAGCGGTAAAAATCAGCTAAATAAATATTTGGGCAGCTTAATAAATTTTGGTCGGATGTAAAATAAAAACGACCTGCAATACTTGGCTGACAAATATAAAATTTTTGGTAAGTGAATAAATAGCGGTATGGTCTATGAAATTAATACTTTTGGGCAACTGAATAAAAAAATCATGGGCAGTAATAAACCGTTATTATGTTACAGCAAGTAATTAAATTTTTGAGGTGCATAATAAATGTTATGGGCAAAAGAATTGTAAAAAGTAAAGCAGAAAAAAGCGAAAATAAGCCGTAATCACTGGTACTGCGTTTGAAATCTTACTATTTTAGGTAGATACTATTATTGAAAGTCTGTGTAAATGTTTGTTATAAATAATCTCAGTAGATACTTAAGTTATTGAGAACAAATTTGGTGGTGGTAGGTATGTAGATACTTAGTATTTTAGATGAAATTTGGTATGTAAGTAGATACTTTAAGACCGATAATAACTTAGTAAATACTAAGCAAAGTTTAAAATCTTTGGGGCTTTCCTACAGATGATCTCTATCTCTCAATCTTGGGATTAAAGAAATAAAGTTATATCCCAAAATGTGCTGCACAGAGTGCGATGACTTACACACTTACTGTCATAAATTTTAATTTTAACATTCATATTTTTTCATTGTTTTATTTGTTTTCCCAATTAAAATAGTAGGTAGGTACTGTTTCACCCGCGAAATTAAATATAGCGTATGTGTTATTCCAGACTATATTTAATCTATCTATATTCATCCAGATCCGTTCACTAGTTTTTGTGTGAAAGAGTAACAAACATCCATCCATCCATACTTACAAATTTTCGCGTTTATAATATTAGTAGAGGTGGCGACCGTGTGGTGCCGGCTTAGAATAGCACTACCCCAACTCTTCCCGTGGGTGTCGTAAGAGGCGACTAAGGGATATACGGGGGGGTGGGCAGCAGCACCCCTCTAGAACAACCCCACCATCAAACTGCGATCCCCAACCCGCATGCCCAGCGTGGGGATTATGGGCATTACCCCTTAATGATAAGTACAGCCAAAACACGGCCCCTAGTTCCCGGCCGCCTCGCTATTCCTGGCCATGGTAGCGGTCATGGTAACGGCGGGGCAGGGGGTGCTAAGAATCACCGGTATTCAGGCTACCACACGCTTACTAAAATGACCCTGGCAACGTTTAACGGACGCACTCTGAGGCTTGACCATCATCTAGCGCAGTTGGAAGTGGAGTTAGAGAACATTAAATGGCATGTTCTCGGGTTATGTGAAGTCCGTAGAGAGGGGGAGGACACCGTAACCCTAGACTCAGGCCATCTTCTCTACTTTCGTGAGGGTGATAAAACATCCCAGGGTGGAGTAGGTTTCCTCGTCAATAAGGCCCTCTCTAGCAACGTTCAAGAAATCTCCAGTGTGTCGACCAGGGTAGCGTACCTGATCCTTCGGCTTTCCAAGCAGTATAGCATGAAGGTAATTCAGGTCTACGCACCGACCTCGGCACACTCGGATGATGAAGTGGAGGATATGTACGAAGACATATCCAAAGCCTTACACAACACCACTAAGGCTCACTTCAACGTTGTTATGGGGGACTTTAACGGCAAGGTGGGAATCCAGACTGGCAATGAATCCCGAATAGGCCCGCATGGTTATGGAATCAGGAATCACAGGGGGCAAATGCTTGTCAACTTCCTTGAGAAAGAGGGACTGTTCTTAATGAACTCCCTTCTTTAAGAAACAGCCTCAAAGGAAGTGGACGTGGCAAAGCCCCGACACTGTGACTAAAAATGAGATCGACTTCATCATGACGGATAGCAAGCACATATTCAGAGATGTCTCAGTGATCAACAGGTTCAATACCGGATCTGATCACCGAATGCTCCGAGGCACTCTGAATATCAACTTGAAGCTTGAAAGACACCGTCTGATGAAGTCCACGCTCCGACCAAATCCAATCCAAATCATGGCGGGCACCGAAAAGTTCGAGCAGCTACTCGGAAACAGATTTGCTGCCTTGGAACCCACTGATGACGCTGACGAGAGCCTACACAATCTGGTCGAAACGTTGAGGGATGAGGGCATCAAGTTCTGCAAAAAACAGCGAACTGGCAAGAAGTCCAAACTCTCGGATGAGACTCTGGATCTGATGACAAGAAGACGGGAAACCACCCAAGTGTCTTCGGCAGAGAGGTCAGACCTGAACAAGCGAATTGCGAAGATGGTACGGCGCGACCTTCGGAGCTCCAACACACGCCTCATTGAAGAGGCGATAGAGCGAAACCGAGGGTCCAAAGTATTCACTCAGCAGCTTGGCAGGAGCCACCTGACGAAGCTTAAAACGCACGATGGGAGGACCGTACTGTCAAAACCGGTGATTTCAGCCGAGATAGAGGATTTTTATGGCCGTCTGTACACTGCACATGCCCCTCGTTCCCGACGAGACGACCTTGATTCTAGAGCCACCCTGACACGCCACTACACCGACGAACTGCCAGACATCAGTCAAGACGAAATCGTGTTAGCTTTGAGGCAGCTTAAAAATGGAAAAGCCCCCGGTGAGGACGGTATAACGTCAGAGCTTCTGAAGGCAGGAGGAGCCTCCGTTATACAGGAGCTACAACACCTCTTCAATACCGTCCTCCACAGTGGGAGAACTCCTAAGATGTGGAGCAGGAGTTTGGTGGTGCTCTTTTTTAAGAAGGGTGATAAAACTCTCCTTAAAAATTACAGACCCATCACACTCCTGAGCCACATCTATAAGCTGTTCTCACGAGTGATAACGAATCGTCTCGCCAGGAGACTTGACGAGTTCCAGCCACCGGAACAGGCCGGGTTCCGCGGAGGATATGACACCATAGACCACATACACACAGTGAGGCAGATTATACAGAAGTCCGAAGAGTATAATCAGCCCCTGTGTCTCGCTTTTGTGGACTATGAGAAAGCCTTTGACTCCGTTGAAACCTGGGCTGTTCTGGAATCCTTACAGCGATGCCAAGTAGACTATCGTTACATCGAAGTGCTGAGGTGTCTCTATGAAGCTGCCACTATGAGTGTCCAAGTACAGGACCAGCAGTCTAAACCTATCCAATTGCGCAGAGGAGTGAGACAGGGCGATGTCATATCCCCGAAACTGTTCACGAGCGCATTGGAAGATATGTTTAAGACGCTGGACTGGAAAGGTAAGGGCATTAACATAAACGGCGATTACATCTCACACCTTCGATTCGCTGATGACATAGTCGTAATGGCGGAGTCGCTAGAGGAGCTGACCCACATGCTGGACGGCCTAGCTTCAGCCTCGCGATGTATCGGTCTTGGCATGAATTTGGATAAAACCAAAGTCATGATCAATGGCCACATTGTTCCGGGACCGATAGTCGTTGATGGTCACCTTCTTGAAATTGTTTCCGAGTATACTTACCTTGGGCAGATTGTACAGCTAGGTAAGAACAATTTTGAGAAGGAGGCCAAGAGGAGGATCCAGCTAGGCTGGGCAGCATTTGGGAAACTACGTCAAGTCTTCTCTCCATCCATACCGCAATGTTTGAAAACGAAAGTTTTCAATCAGTGCGTCCTACCCGTAATGACCTACGGAGCAGAGACGTGGACACTCACGGCAGGGCTGGTCCACCAGTACAAAGTCGCCCAGCGAGCTATGGAAAGAGCTATGCTCGGAGTCTCTCTGAAGGATAGAATTCGTAACGAATACATCCGACAGAGAACCAAAGTTATCGACATAGCTCAAAGAATTAGCAAGCTGAAGTGGCAATGGGCCGGCCATATCTCGCGAAGAACCGACAACCGTTGGGGTAAACGTGTTCTTGAGTGGAGACCGCGACTCGGTAAACGTAGCGTAGGACGCCCTCCGGCCAGGTGGGATGACGATCTGCGAAAGACTGCTGGCAGATGCTGGATGCGTCAAGCTGAAGACAGGGCGAAATGGCGCTCATTGGGGGAGGCCTATGTCCAGCAGTGGACTAATATAGGTTGATGATGATGAGAGGTGGCGACAAGCGTTTCGGAGGCAGGTACCTAATTACCTATGTAATCAATCAGAGAAATAACTTTTCTAGTGCTAGGATTTCTGTGGTTAGGAACCTTATTTACAAGCAAGTACACATGGATAGGATGCTGTTGCTACTCCCGCGGGTTCTGCTGAGTAGTGAGGCCGACTTCTTTCGCCAGATAACATCGAAGGTGTCGGTACGAGCCTGGGCGAACATGGCCGAGGCACTGCAGAATCGCGGTAGTCGCAACAGCAACCTAAACGCGTTGTTATATTGGACCCGCAGAGCATTGTAAGCTTTTTGGGTATAGTTGACCCACAGACTCGCTGAG
The DNA here is from genome assembly GCA_944547425.1 of Eupithecia centaureata. NCBI lineage: Eukaryota > Metazoa > Arthropoda > Insecta > Lepidoptera > Geometridae > Eupithecia > Eupithecia centaureata. The sequence goes on along the minus strand of OX155702.1, from coordinate 3,421,511 downwards.
TAAAGTGATGTACAGTATGCTCTGAATAATGTTACCTTCACCGCATCTGTACATCGTGCGAATCTGCGGGCCAGCATATTTGCCCTGACTGACAATGCTCTGCGTTCCCTCTCCATATCGTCATCGTCCCTAAGGTCTTCAGTCACCAAGTGTCCCAGGTATTTAAAGGTAATGCCTCGCACGCCGCCACATCGATCGTCAAATTAGCAAACTAAAATTAATTGGTGAGCTTCCAAACACTGAATTAAATCCAATCCACGGTCTGCTGATCATTTTTCAAAGTTGATTGGTGAAATCAAGTAGCGCGCGTTAGCTCCCTGCCTCCGCGTCGCGCCGCCCCGCCACAGCTCTAAATGCAAAAACCCGAATTTGCTTTCGCGATCCAAAACGTGGCCTCCCATCTCATCACAAAATCAAATGTGTTATTCTCAGTCTTCGATATCCCTAATGTTTTCCATATTAAAAGAGTAACAAACATCCATCCATCCATCCATAATAAAAATAATAATGCCTCGCACGCCGCCACATCGATCATCAAATTAGCAAACCAAAATTAATTAGTGAGCTTCCAAACACTGAATTAAATCCGATCCACGGTCTGCTGATCATTTTTGATAGTTGGTTGCTCCATTTTTAGTTTTACAGCAGGCCAAAATTTCAATAAATGCTAATCATGATTTGCCGCTGCATGAAAAATAAATTAAAGCACAAATATTTTTTAAATAGCCCGTTGTTATATTTCTTGTTGCCCAATTTTTATTTTTTTGCAGGCCATTTGTCGCAGCCCAGTTTTATTTATTCAGCTTACCGAATTAATTTTTTTGTTCCCCAAAATCTGTTTAATTCACTGACCGATTAAATGATACCCAAACGAAAACAGCCCTGAGTTCAGTGACCCGGTAGTATAGATGATTTCGTCATCTCGTCGACCTATGTGGCGTGGAGGGAGGTCTGCCTGAGACGCAGTAGGTTCGAGATTCGATTCCTGCCTTAGGAGAATTGTTTGTATTCAGGAGTTCTAGTGTTTTCTATGTAGTACAAAAATATCTATCTATGTATGTATGATTTTCTATGGAGTAAGCACATTAATTAACAACGAAAATTACAATCAAGGAATAGAAACAAATTAAAACTTGTATATACAATTGAAACAATTGAACTAACTGCAAACGATTGCAAACAGTCTAGAGGTAGCTCAACTGATCCATGTCAATACCAGTCAGAAGCGTCTAGATGACTGATATACTTAATAAGACACTACCTTATTAAGTATATCAGTCATCTAGTACCCATAAGCCCTGCTTAGCTTGGGGCTAGATGATGTTGTGTGGATTGTCCAGCATTATTTTTGTTTATGTTTTTAGTGTGTCCAGTTTCAAAAATACTCACTTTTCGGCTGATCACAAGTGAGGTTCAAGACTATAGGCGCAGACGGCGGTCTCACATCCGTCATGATGTAAAGAGGACTGGACTCTGGTCCCAAACGTTCAATAACGTCGGATGAGTTGAAGTGCCCGTGGGAGAAGTTGTAGAATGCACGCACCCAGATCTTGTACGGTGTGAATGGGGCTAGAATGGAAAAAATCTTATTTATCCCTATTCAAGAATGATTTTTTCGAATACAATAGTTTATTTTATCACAACATACAAATAAAAGGGACTTGGATATTGATATAAGACTTACAATAATACTTATATCAATAATATCACGATCACGAAAAATAAGACTAGTATGCACATAGTGTAAAAAATGACGACTAGCATTTACACTAAGTGTAAAAATTACGACTAGTTATACTAAATGTAAATAATAATTGTAGTATTTCGTTATGTTTTTTGTTTTAATAATTGTCCAATACACAATATAGGACAATTAGATTTCTTTTTAAAAATAATAAAACGAACAATTACGACTAGTATTTATACGTCGTCATTGTGACGGACGAACTTTGGGGTTATATGACCAGCAGTGGACGTTTGCGATAATTTTGATAATTACTGACGACCTCTGTGGGGCAGTAAGCATTCAGTCTAAGACAGAAGGTCACGGGTTCAATTTCTGCAGGACAAATGCAGGACGAATACAAGACATTTTCAATATTGCACACATAAATAACATAAATAATTACTTTACTGTGTCCAGAGTAATTTTTATTATTTCACTTTATGTTGATATCTGTTTTTCTTTAGAAAATACAATAAAATATTATAAAAGTATTCTTAAATATTATTATATAGATTTCTATGACTGTACACCTAAAATATTTTACAATAGAAACATGGCTTACCTAAGAGACAATTTGATTATCGCTAGAGATGCAATAAGCCAATTGTCTATAACACCCATAAAAACAATTTCGAGTGGAATGAATTATTGGAATGGTAAACAAGAAAAGTGCTGATAACAATTTTCAAATATTATAAATGCTTTGGCTGTATGCCGTAGAATTTATTCATATGTAGAATGGCTAGCTAGGCGCTTTATAAAACGGAAAATGCACAATTAATCTGCATACTGCTGACGCTTAGCCATCTCGTCGAAAGAAATTTATTAAGAGTTCCCAACAATAAGCAGCCTAGGCAATCTAAAAGCGAACTGATTCTACGATCCCGCAGCGACATATAGTATATATATGTATATATATATATATAGTATATAGTATGTATGAAGAGCATTTTGTGAGAACGTATTACGTTCTCACAAAACGTTATTTTTAAGGGTTGAGCTTTGGATCCCGTCGTTGACTGTAAGGGTGACAAATCTAAATCGAGCTGTGCTGCGCTGTACTGCGCTGTGCTGTGTCAACGTCGACTCGCTCGTCTAATATTTGAATGAGGATACAAACAAACCATGCTGTGCTACGCTGTGCTGTGCTGCGTCAATGAGTTGACCAAACATAGCACAGCGCAGTACAGCGCAGCACAGCTCGATTTAGTTTTGTCACCCTTAATGGGGTTAATCGTAGCAAAACAAAGAAGACATAGACACAGTATGTAAAAGTTTACAGCCAACAGCAAAAGTCAGCTGTCCAGCAGTGAACGTATTACTACGTTTAGCTTACCTAAATTCTTCAACCAAAACCCAACCACCTTTGTCACCTTCCCCGACGTATTATAAAGCGTTAGATTCTTCACTGTAGACTGTGACATCCCTAAATCGCTTTGAAAAGCATTCCTCCTAACATCTTCCTGCGTTTGAACTCCTTTGATGTTCACCACATCCTTTCTCAGAGACCCTTGCTCGAAGTAAAGAACGTATGCTATAGCAGTCGAGTCTTTTTGCTGCATAGACTTTTTGACTATATCCTTTCTGCGTTCTAGCTGCCAGTATTCTATGTCTTTCTCTTCTTCGTTTTCTGATTCACTGGTGTTAGTCTGCCGTTGTTTTCGGTGCCTGTGGTAGCGTAGGTCTCTTTTACTTTTGAAATCCATGAGGATTTCTGATGTTGAGAACTCATTATTGTTTTTGTCACTACGGTAGTAAAAGGGAGTTTCTTTGAGGATCTCTGGTGTGATCAGCGGAGGGTCGGGCAGTTCGTTCGGCTCGTCGCCTTGCGGTTCGGTTTTCGGTTCTGGTTTCGGGTGGGTTCGGTTTTGTACAGTGTTGTCTAGGGGAGGCGCCCACCAGAGATGGACCTCGCCATCGGAAATGTAGTCAGCTGTCAGGTTTTGTGGCGCGGACGGAACTGTAACAATAGCAATTGTTGTGTTAGATTATTCTTGGACTTGACTGATTTCTTATGGCAACTTGTGTCAAAGAAAGAAAATCCATGTAATGGCTCCCTTTTACATTCAATACCTATTAAATGTGTTATAATTTTACCTACCTAGGTACAGAAACACTTAAAAAATATCAGGAGTAAGGCACATGAGGGGCCAAAAATGTCCCTGTCTCGGCACTATGCCGCTACAGGCAGGCAGCAGCTAGTAGCGGAGCTTAACATAGCAGCATTTTCAGACAGGGCCTGGTGTGGTAGCAAAAAGGTGCCTAGTTTGCCACTTTTCTAGCAGTGTCTCGTTCATTATTATTAGTGCTAAAATATTCTTTCTACCCCGCCTCTGCTCAGAAGTAGTGCTGATGGATAAAAGTCATTGAAAATAATCTCACTAGATGAAACAAGTTTTTGAGGCGATAGATTAGGTTTCCGTTGCCCTCAGTTGTTGAAAAACTGACTACAATTTCACGCATTATTAAGGATAACTCGAAAAGTACTGGTCTGATCTTAATCATAAGTTAAATGGGACTGATGAGAAGCACCGGCATACTATTTGGATAAGTCCTTTTTATGTTATTACTAGCGACCCGCTCCGGATGCGCACAGTTTTATTATACGTACACACCTTCCTCTTGAATCCTCTATCTTTTAAAAAAAACCGCGTCTAAATACGTTGCGTAGTTTTAAAGATTTAAGCATACATAGGGACATAGTGACAGAGAAAGCGACTTTGTTTTATACTATGTAGTGATCTTCATAATCGGTTCACGTAGAAAAAAAAACAGAGGTGAAACCATAAAAAAACGAATTCCTTCCTTCTGTTTTAAGGCAGTTGAAAAGAAAATAAGTGTCTCGACGGAGTATTAGGGCAGAGTACTAGCCACCTTTAATAATACAACGTAAATTGAACTGTAAACCCTTGATACAACGGTGAAACAGGACATTCTTACTATCGTACTTTATCGACGTTATTGCATCCATTGGAGAAATGTTACCGGATGCATATAAATAAGTCATACGGCTATAAATAAGTTGAAAATATGACATTGTCGGATCAGACATTGCCTTGAGATAAAGACAGGGACAAAACGGAGAATAATGTGCACATTTTTCAAAAGACGTGGACAGCTTTTCATGGATTTACGTCGTTTTTCAGCTGAAAATTTAGGCACTTAATAAACGTATTTCTTAAGCACTAAGCTATTTTGATTCCATTCGGACGCTCGCGAGTGTATTTATTAAAAATCAACAGTAACTTCTGCGCATCCATGAATGTTTCTCCTAAACTATTCCTCATGAAATTAAGAAAAAATATTTACACTTAATAATCTCATGTAGGTATGTTAATTTTTTTCTAAATCACCGCAATTCTTCTGGGCCCTGAATGCTTCCCCACAAATGAAAACCATATTGTAGAGCCGATCCTATATGGCCATGATGGCACTAGCGCTGTATCTATCTATATATATAAAAGAAAGTCGTGTTAGTTACTTCACTTATAACTAAAGGACGGCTGAACCGATTTAGCTGAAAATTGGCAGGGAGGTAGTTTAGAGCCAGGAGAAGGACATAGGATACTTTTTATCCCGTTCGGTACTTATAATAAAACCGTGCGAAGCCGGGGCGGGTCGCTAGTAATAAATAATAATAGATGGAATCTGGCGTAATCTTTTTTAAAATGTATGCAATGCATACCTATTCAGTTTTATACTTACAGCATCAATATGTATTCGCCAGCTGACAAGTATCACACTTTTAAAATAGTTTCTTTCTTAAACCATAGAGACTATTAGAGATTAAAAACAAACGTTTTATAGCAAATTATATCAGATTTTTTTTTAAATATTTACATTACTAAAATTTTTAACTTACAAAAAAACCACTAATGTAGCTATTTTTAGCTTGGTAACCGTCTTTATCACATTAGAGAAACCCAAGATTGTTGAATCTAATTCAAGGTTTTACCCTGGGTTTCCATGATATCTAGGCCTAGTTGATTTACAAATCTGCTATGGCGCCCTCTTAAACCGTTAATTGAGTGATGGACATGCCCCGTCGCCGCCCGCATGTTGGTGGTACCCAAGTACTTGTTTTATGTTGTTAGTCACTATCACCAGGGTATCAACAATTTACGATTGTTCATTGGTTTCCATTGATAAATCTTTCTTTATCGCTTTATTCAAAGACATAGATAAGTAGGTATTTTTTGTAAGCAAATGAATTTTGGTTGAACATATTTTACAATACTGGTATCGTCAGATCAGGTTGCATGATCTCCAAACAATTCGTGGTTTTGAAAGCTTTCATTTCATTCATTATTCCATTGGTCTCTCATTCGTTGTAGAACTCGAACTTGCATCTCTATTGCTGTGCTTGAGCAAATATGCGTTGTTGAATATTTTGTTTTGGTTTTTAGTTGTTAGCTTACTGTTTACCCTGGTGTTGTCTGTTATTCTAATCAGTTTTTGTTAAGTTTTCATTCATAAAGTCAATGTTTACAAAATATATCTATGATTCTGAATCAGAGTACAATAAACATTCATAGAAACATCAAAGATAGAACTAGACTTTACTTAAACACGTTAATAAACGAAAATATTGGAAAGAAAGGAGCAATTTCTGGTAGTGTTTATCTTTACATGCTCCATTGGGTACACCTTCAGTAGGTATCGCAGACATTATGAAACCCCCCTCGCAATAAAAAAATAATGCTAAAGAAAATGCTTGAGAGTAAAATATTTACAATATTTTACTCTCAAGGAGTATACATATAAAAATAGAGGATGACAATTTGCATGGAAATACCTTTGTAAGGTTTATGTGCCTGCCCGAAGTCTCCACGCGGACGAAGTCGCAGGCACAGCAACTAATATGGTGATAAATATTTTGAATAATAATGTTTTTCCAACAGCGACATTATTTTTTATCCCATCAAAACAAAGGATGTTTGATCATTTAAAATGGAATCGATTATCCAGGTCTATACACTAATGAGCGTGTCCCCACTCTGAGTCAAGGATATCAAATATCAGCTGATAATATCTGGTCAGAGATTTTCCTTTCTAAAATATACATATACTTATAAATATTTTAGGTGAAGATAAATGTTAGAGAAAAAGATAAATTTATTTATTAGATTCTTAAATTTTAAGTAAAATTATAAAACATTATGGTAACTATACAATTATTTGTAGTATTAATAAAAAAACATGCCTTTCTTAAATTAAAATATTTTTTTCCATCCCGAGGTTGCCTGAAAGATCGCTTCGAAGCGATAAGGCTATATTTAAGCTCTACTTAGCTTGGAGCTAGATGATGCTTTGTGGATTGTCCATAATTATTATCACTACATAGTTTATAACAAAGTCGCTTTCTTTGTCCCTATGTCCCTCCCTATGTATGCTAAATCTTTAAACCTACGCAACGGATTTTGATGCGGTATTTTTTAATAGATAGAGTGATTCAAGGAGAAGGTTTATACGTATAATAAAAACGTGCGAAGCCGGGGCGCTAGTGAAAAATAAACTGAACTGTTAAACTGTTGCACAAGTAAACAACGCCTCAACATTTTATACTAACGGAAACTCCAAGTAGGTTAGTAATTAACAATGTCAATTCATGCCTCAAAGAGGTTTCTATACAAAGGTGGATGCCCTAATAAGCTGTCGGTTACAAATTGTTTCGTTTTCATTGTTTTCCTCAAGGCTATCAAAACCCTAGAGGCATTCAACGCGCAGGAGGTTGCGGGTTCGATTCACGTCTTGGAACTAATGTGCGATCGACAAATATTTCTTCCGGGTTTCTGGATTTTTCTAGGTTTAATAAAACAATATCTATTGATGTGTATTAGTAGTAAAGGTAACAAACATCCATCCATCCAAACTTTCGCATTTAAATTAGTTTATGATAGACCAGCATTATTTCCGTGAATCCAAAATTATTCAAACCTGATATCACTACATAGTAGTACATAGTATAAAACAAAGTCGCTTTTTCTGTCCCTATGTCCCTTTGAATGCAATACAATAAATACAATACAAAAATGCTTTATTGTACACCATTAAAAGAACATTACAAAAAAGAACATTAAACAAAACAAGTACAATGGGCGGCCTTATCGCTTAGAAGCGATCTCTTCCAGGCAACCTTTGGATGGAAAGAATTATGTGAATTTAAGAAAGAATGCTTAAATCTTTAAAACTACGCATCGGATTTTGATGCGATTTTTTTTTATAGATAGAGTGATTCAAGAGGAAGGTTTATACGTATAATAAAACCGTGCGCAGCCGGGGCGGGTCGCTAGTTTCCTATAATTCATTTAAAAATTGTCCTTTACGATTTAAAAATGAAATCTATTTTTATCGAAAATTTTGGGGTTTTCAGCCCTAGGGAGAATCGTTTTCAACTGACAGCTATCACGTTTCTATTGAACCATGATAGTGGCAGAATGTGAAAAATAATGACAGAAGAAAAAAAAATACGGGAAAGCGGCTGCAGTTCGATCTTCATTAAGTTTTTTCGTGTTATTGATTTCATATAAAATTCACAATTTTTTCTTTAGCTAACTTGCGTTTTTATTTATATTTCCTTGTATTCGTTATGAAAAGCAGTGTTTATCTCGGGTGAAAGTAACTTATTTAGACCCTCAAACTATTGGCGCGAGTATCGGGACTAAATAAGTTACTTTCAACCCTAGGGTAACAATGTACTATTCATCTTAGTTACCGCCTGGGGAGTAATAAATAAATAATGTTGGACAATCCACACAGCATAATCTGTCCGGTAGAGTTTGCCCGTTCATCATCATCACTTAGAAAGGAAAAATATATCAGATATATTTCATTGTGCATTCTACTTCTAGGGATAAAATAATTCTTAGTTTGTGCTATTATTATTTGAGGAGAAAATATTATTTGTATTATGAACATTTATGTGAACATTTTATAGCTTATTTAATAAATAGGATGAGTCAACCATGTTTCTTATGATTTGAAACAACATTATTTTGATCTTCTTTTTTCGAAATGGCTCTGCGTCTGGCTTGACGCAATATTGGCAATTACCGTTTCTGGATAGCATCACAATGTTTTTAGAAATTCAGACAAGTATTACAATAGACGTTCTTTAATAGTGCGTCGGCTTTGAAGGGAAGGAATTTCAACCGTAACTACTTGTTTCAAGTTTAATGAACTTCTGACTGACTGTTATATCAATAGGGAAGGAATTTCAACCGTAACTACTTGTTTCAAGTTTAATGAACTTCTGACTGACTGTTATATCAATTGTCTGAATTTTCTTCTATATTCTATATTGTAAAGCCTATGTGGTAGGGCTAGAACTATGTACCTACATATGTTCAAAATTTTAACATCCATGCAGTAGTTTAAGCATAAAAGAGGAACATCCATCCATACATCCAAACAACCTTTCGTGTTCATTATATTAGTAAGGTTCCTATGCAGTAGCTCAGTCAAATGAAACAGGTATTATATAAATTAAACAGCCTCAAGCAACAAGCGCAAGGTTGTATAGAAATATGATAGCTCATTGCAATGTTTACGTCAGTGATGCTTGGGAGATAACATGTCCTTAGTTTTCAGAGAATAGAGGTGTTTCTCTACATCACTACATATTATAAAACAAAGTTGCTTTTTCTGTCCCTATGTCCCTTTGAATGCTTACATCTTTAAAACTACGCAACGGATTTCGATGCATTGTTTTTAGAGTGATTCAAGAGGAAGGTTTATATGTATAATAAAACCGTGCGAAATCGGGGTGGGTTGCTAGTGAAATATAATCAACATATGACAAAATATGATTTGACCAATATAAGATAAACAAATATAAGTATAGTTTTGGGTGTTTTCTAATTAAATTAAAAAAATCTATCTATGTAATATATTGCAGTAAGTATAATTTAACCATCTGTTGATGAAGTGGGAATATTAATTAGCAGTCATCTAGTACCCATAACACAAGCTCTGATTAGCTTAGGTTGATGTTTTAAATGAGAATTAAAGCGATATTTGGAAAACAATTCTTACAATGACCTAAAATATAGACTTTTACATACATTGTCTATGCCCAAAAAAGAGCTTGTGTTAAACAAAAAGCTGAGTTGAGACGGGTAGTACAAGAAATATAAGGTAAGTCTTAATAAAACAGGAAGGTCATATTGATTGTGTTATTGTACTGTTGTGACTCACAGGTGCATGTGTGAAATATACTTATTACTGTACCAGATACTCAAGAAGTTGGTCAATTGATATAAACAGAAATAGGTTGTTTATGACTGAAAATGATATTGATATTTTGGCTCCATTCAATGCTATTCTTAAACTCCTAACTTTGAATGTGCATCCACTGTAATTGTAGAGTTAACAGAGTTGTAGTACTAGGTAGTACTAGTACAGCTTGTATGCATATACCTAACAACATAGTATAGGTGGTGGATATCTTCAAAGAATATGAAAAATTTAAAGTAGACAATAAATGAGTAAGTTGGTTGCAAGCCCACATAATCATGGAGCAATGATTCAGATGCTATTAGGTATATCAGATTCTGACTGGAGTAACAGTTAAAGGTAAACCACTCCTAGAATTTATAAACACGGACAGTAAGCTGGATTTGAGATAATTCAGAATGTCGTTACGAATCCCAGAATCTGTGAATACTATCGTGGGCGGTAGGTATCCATCAGATTGTGTTCTTGAATGTCAGTCAAAAAACAGGGAAACTCACCAAATCTCAGCCCAAAAGCATTATAAACAGTACACTCACCGTAAATCTGCTTGATTTCGTTGTCTTTTGATGCATTATCACAATGAACGCACAAAATAAATACAATAAAAATGGCTCCTATCGTGTAATGGATATTCATCTTATTTTATGTGATACGCACGTAAAAACGTGCGCAGCAAAACTAAATATTATTTACAAAACACATTTTCACTTTATAATTAGATGAAAGCGGAAATAATCTCGCTATCGACTCATTTATCTCATCTAAATTCTCCCAATCAAGCTGCCATGAACGAGACCCCGCCGTCTGTCATTCGTCATGTCAATAAACAACTAATGCTGCCAACTACAGTTTATTAAAACTCCCACGTTATCAGACAGACTGACATCAATACAACATTAATATGAACATATCCCGAGTTTTGTACTTATTGATGATTTAAGTCCAGCCCACATTAATAAAAACGTCGACTAGCACCACAAATGACAGACTCATATGGTACCATTCTGTAATGGTATTCCAATAAAAAGGGTAAAGGAGGAACGCCAGAATACATTTTTCTCAGAAAATTTCTACCAAAATAAAAACCATGTTCAAAACAGAAACACTGATTTGTCTATGTTTTTAGGACCAATTGGCCCATAGATAATAGACAATGTATTATGAAAATAATATTTCCCTAAAATGTGGGAAGGTGAAACAGACGTCCCACATGTTTTTGACGCAGTTATAGTGTTCTACGCATTTTTGTTCTACTAGTATCTGCCTGCGGCAGCCGTTGTTTCTATGGAAATATATCAGAGCTATTTCTATTCCATAGAAACTGATTTATGGGATTGAAAGAAGCCTACGTTTTATTCCATAAATAGAACTACGTCTCTTCAACATTTCAGCCCGATATTTTTAGTACTTTTAGAGTGAAAGAGAAACAAACATCCATACATACAAAAATCTAATTTAAAATATCAGCGAGGATCTTCATATGGACACATACATAATATGGAGCCCATTGATTAGATGATCTGATGTGTAATTAGTATACAATCAAGGAATAGAAAAACTTAAAAGTAAAATTGAAACTATTGAGCTATATGCAGGCGGTTGCGCACAGTCTTATTAATGGGCTCACAGATAACTAACGTGGATCTAATTTATATCTGGGTTCATTTACATTGTTGTCAGATCCAGTCAGTAATGACATTGTTTTCATTTTCAGCTTCTGAGCTTTCTAAATTTATATGTGATTGTGTAGCATGTCGAAAACCAAACAAAATGTTGATAACACTATACCCACATGATACCCACAGTTAGTAGGTAGGTATACCTAACATAAAAATATTTCTATGTTTAATTGTTTGCTACTTCATCATCCCGTAAGAAGTTTGAAGCAAAGCAAACTAAAGATTCGAAGAATTTATTTTTGAAACGCACATCACACAATATATTTTTTTAAAAGTAGGATGTTTCATCTTTGGCTAAGGTGGAACATCTAGGCTTTGTTGAAATCAGCTATTACATAATGTTGTTTCTAACTACGGTTATTTTATATTTTTTGTTGAGATTTATGGTTCCGTACCCGAAGTAAAAACGAAACCTTATTAACTACTATAACTACCTCCACTGTTTGCTTAGTTAGAGCGGGCTCTATCTCTTGAACCGTAGAAGATAAACGAATTGTTTTTTTACAGATTGTGAATTTCTTTTCGTGCTTATGTTTGGTGTACGTACTTATATATTTGCATAGGGTGGAATTTTTAATTTCCAAACATATAAATTGGCTCCGGAGACCCCGGCTTGGAAAAACAGACATTTACCCTGCAGTGGAAGATACTATGGTAACATGCATTTTACAAGAGGGTGGAGATAAATTATTTTGATTGGCTAAAATAAATCCGGCGGCAGCGGCACGGGGCGGCGGCGGCGGCGGGCTTTCCCGCTTTGTAAAACCAGGGTAATTTTTCGAGTAAAATATTGAACGAGCTGGTAGCACACAATAGTAGAAAGGGAAGGATTGTTTGTACGGCTTTGGGTGTCAGCCGCTTTTGTAATTTTCGGAAAATCTCTATAAATAATCACTGAAAAAGACATTTGTTTACAAAGAAGATGGATTAGCAATCCTGCTAAGTGTTCAATGTTGTGAAGCTACGACCAGTGTGTGTAAAAAGCAGGTGCTTCCGCCATGACAATGGGTCGCACGATCTGGAACTGCCGCTCCGCATTTACTATATTATTCGTGTGTATCGGATTGTTTTTAACAATTTCTGGTAAGTCTACTGATACTCTTCATCTAAACTGAGCAACTAAGGGATGTTTACGTGCTTTGATTAATCTGATCATGTATAGTTAGGCCTTACATGTATCCTGTGTAGTCGATTGTTGTACGAGATTTTTTTTGTTTTGGTTTAGGTATAAGTTTTTTCAAACTATAGGTACTGAGGTCAGGATAGTCGGTCATATTATCATGTCCATTAAATAGGTACTCATGAAATGGTTTATTTATACTCTAATGACACATTAGAGTCATTGTTTTATTGGTGTTTCCTTAGAAATCCAGTAGGTAGGTATGTTACATTTGCAATCTCTAAAATAATGGGTTCATTACATTAACTTGTTACAACAATATTACATAGTAACTGACTTTAAAAAAACAATAAGTAATTGTATTGTAACTAAATAATTTGGTAATAACAGCATTCTGAAAGACTTGAAAACTATAGCATCATTGCAAATGAATAGAAATTAAATCCATTTCACTATGTGAGTGGAAGAAGCATTACAATATCATACAGAATTTTACTCCGCTGTATATATTCTGAATCTTATTAGTTTGAATGCATAGTAATTTTTTTATTGCAGGAAAAGAAATCGTCATCGACAAACTGGAACCCAAAACCCCTGGCAATATCGGAAAGAATGTTAATATCAGTTGCGAAGTTTTCCCCGAGACTGCTAATGTGACATGGATTTTTAACGACAAGCCAATTGCAGCTAATGAAAAGTAAGTCAGGTTAAACTTCAATGACCAAAAATGCAATAGAATGGCTCACTTTGCGATGTACAAGTATTTGACTTGGCTTCACATGCATTGTTTCTATGAAAATGTCTCATGGGTATATCTACTTGTACTTTTAATTTCTATTGTGTGTGATTTATGGGATGAAAATTAGCCATTGTATTATACTATGGCTAGAACTAAGTGTATTCAAAATTCAGGCTGATCCATTCAGTAGTTTTAGAGTGAACGAGGAATAACCATACATCCATTCCATTCTTTAAAATAGTAAATAAGGATGTATATTTGATTAGATATATTTAGATGAGACATGTGACAGACAGCCTTGAATGTGAAACTGCACATAGTTTAGTGCATAATCATTACTGGATACTAAGATAACATTTATATAGGACCTATATATCAACTCAGGTATAGTTTAAATTAGCCATAATATCAACACTCCTGCAGTGCGGTGCTTTATCTGCGCACACCCACATCCCACTCATACCTTAAAAGTAAATGTTTATTTATTGCTTGAAATACAGATGACTGACAAATACAATGACGAACTATGTGGCGCGGCGGGCGAAGGTCCGCCTGCGACGCAGGAGGTTGCGGGTTCTTTTAGTATCATTAGTTTCACTAAAAGATGTCTACAGATTTAGTCTATACAGAGGTGGAGTTTTGATTTCAAGCAGTATTCTGTCGATTTTAACGATATAGGTCCATACAAAGCAAACACGCGAGCAGGGAGACGAGTGAGATTCGACGATCGATACCGTACGTTCACTCGCTTTCGCTGTTGTGTCCACACTAAAAGAACGCATGTAAACCCCAGCCAAAGCCGGCGACGGAGCACGGCCGAAGGCGAATATAGGCCCTCGCTTGCTTTCGCCATGACGTTCGACGATACTACTTTGGCGTACTTAGGTATACTTTCCAGAGCTTTAAGCCAAAAAAAAATCCTACAACTGCGAGTCCAGAAATTAGTTTTAATGGGAGAGATCTAAAAATCTACTGTTCTTCACCCTGGCATGGGTTAGGTACCCATGCCATTCTGGGGCGGGCTCGGACTACTCGCCACCCCACCTATAAACGCCAATGCTTTTCACCCTGGAGTGGGCTCTAGACCATTTTGTGGTGGGCACGGCACACCCCCCTTCATATACATATACGCCAATGCGATACTAGTTCGTTTGTTAGCATTCGCTCGCTCATATTCGTTTGTTCTGGACCCACCATCGGATATCTGCCTCACTATTTCAGAGTTATAGGTGTTTAATGATTAACCTCGAAAAGGCGATCAAGACTAACAACTTTTGTTCTACCATTTTTTCTAATTCATTTTTTTTTTCCATAGAAAAATATATTCTAAGCAAATTTACAGTTCTAATCTTCTTAGCGTCACAGATTGAGACATGTCGGTTTGGTACATGACCTATATGTCGTATACATTATATATATCTAGGAAAGAAAGAAAGGGGTTGTGGCATAAGAATAAGAACAGACTAGAAGGGAAACTTCGCTCCGAACGCGCTCAAGGTCACGATATTAGCCTACGCGATTCTGCACGTTAAACGTGCAGTAGGGCTGTCACAGCCGGCGACGCCGCACGCGGATTTTAATATTTGTGTAGGTTAGGTACCTACCTCTATAATATGACGACATGGTCAAGTTATTGTGGTGTGATCGGTTGTAACAATAAAAGATAATGCTATTATATGATAATACATACCCTATGTAAGTAATATTTTCTAAATATTATTGTGTTTTAGTAGGTTCCTATCTAACTAATTAGGTAGGTACCTAATCAAAGGAACGTGAACATCGTTCGTTGACCTTTTCTCACTCGCTTCGCCTCGCGACGACGGCGCGGCGGCGGCGGGGCGCGGCGGTACAATGCAGTAGCAACCCTGGCAAAACGCCTGGACGACAGAGGGGCGTAACGAGGTGAAGGGGGAAGTAGGTATATAAATGGCGGCGTTTGAGACTAGATCAAAGAAGAGTCCTTTCTACGTAGTTATTATTTATTCTTATGGTTGTGGTAAGGCGAGCCAAAACTAAAAAAAAAAACTGGAGACGTATTACGTTTTGGCAAAAGTCATAGAACAAAAGTTGTAAGTCTTGATTCACCCTAGTCCCCTTAGGGTCTAGACAGACGGACTGCAATTCAACTGCAATCCGACTGCCAAATGGCAGTTCAGATGCAGTTGGAATGCAGTTGGCTCGACTGCAATCAAACTGCACGTCGACGGGCAGTTGGCGTGCAGTTGGATTGCAGTCTGAGTGCAGTTAGTCGTTGTAACTGCACTCAGACTGCAATCCAACTGCACGCCAACTGCCCGTCGACGTGCAGTTTGATTGCAGTCGAGCCAACTGCATTCCAACTGCATCTGAACTGCCATTTGGCAGTCGGATTGCAGTTGAATTGCAGTCCGTCTGTCTAGACCCTTAATCATTAGGTACCTATAACCCAGTATAACTGTGTACAACTGAATTGACTCTAGATTCTCCATCCACCCACTCCACAGAATCAACACAAAACCAACACTCGACAACGACGGCTTCAATATCAAAAGCAAGACATCAACCATCAGCATCACCAATCTAGCTGTCAAAGACGCCGGTAAATACACTTGCCGAGCTGTCACTGATGATGACTCCGCAGAAGCAGATACATACCTGGATCTGTACTTCCCGGGACGCTGGGTCAATGGAACCACCAAGCTGGAAGTGGAGGTCTCGGAGTCAGCTAGTGTTAATGCGTCCTGCACTTTTGAAGGTTAGTATTATACATAGGTACTTAGTACACGAAAGTTTTGGGCAGAGAATGTCACGGAATGAAAGAGAGAGTATATTGTGACAAGAGTATATTACAAACAACCACGTTTTATATATTACAGAGTATCCTAACTATAGAGAAAATAAGGATATTACAGAGTACCCTAACTAAAGCGAGAATAAGGATATTACAAAGTACCCTAATTAAAGAGTGGATAAGGATATTACAAAATTACCCCTCGGTTGTAGAGCAACCCTAAGAAGTTAAGTGTATCCCTATACGTTGGATGACCCTTATAATAGAGAGGTACCCTTAAGCTTTTGATTGTGTCATAGAGCAACCCATAGAGAATAAAGGTGAGCCTCGTATGAAACAGACCTTAAGGTACTACCTGACTATTGTAATCAGTTACCAGATACAAATATAGAACCCTTAGTATATTTGGGTATAGTATTTGGAACTCGTGTATGACGGTCCTTAGGAGAGAAACTATCAATTGAGCCCTAGCCTATAGACAGAGCGTTTTGAAGCAGTCCTAATGTCTATGGTATAGATACCAAGATGCCTACGTAAATCTCTCTTGACATTATCAGTCAATACTATTACCTATACTGCTACCTGTATGTTAATTTTCAATCTAGCTATAGCTCCCTAGTAACTCCTCTGCCTACTCTAGCCTATCGAGGTAAAGTAAAAGAATGAATTTTCAATCTACCTATAACTCCCTAATAATGCCTTTGCCTACTCAAGCCTATCGAGGTAAAATAAAAAGACTTCCTAACTAGTATTTTTTAAAACGTGAGAATTAGAAAGAGCCTAAACCTACGAGAAGGAAAAGAAAACAAGCGCCCTTTTCTTTTTGTTAGAGCACGTGTGGAATGGAGAAAACCTTAAGCTTAAGGCGAATAAATGAAAACAAAACGACCTTATGTATAAGTCTTGAGCGCGTTGGCTTGAGGAAGTTTTGCGTCTTCTAGGCCGCCTCCTCGAAGACGAAAAGGGATGGTCTCAGCACCGCTTCACCGCCGGTGTCGCCGCAATGCGGTGCGGTTTTCATGTAATCCGTTCACTGCGCCGTCTTCGCTCCGCCCGTTACTGCTGCGGCACGAAGCGGTTGTTCGAACCGCACTCCGTCACTACTTCTCCGTCGGCGTCGCCGCAATGCGGTGCGGTTTTCATGCAACCCTCGCCGTCTTCGCTCCGCCCGACTGCTGTGGCACGAAGCGGTTGTTCGAACCGCACTCCGCCAGGACCCAGTCAGCGGCCGTCGTCACTCACGGTTATGGAACGTTGACCCCCGCTCCCGGAGTATGCACGACATGTGAAAAATGGAAAGATTTAAGTTATAGGTACGTTACGGTGGATACTTCTTGCGCGCCGAATCAGGAGGCACTGGCAAATAGAATTCCGCAGTTCATTAAAAGGGATAGCTGATCTCTAGCGGACCGCTTGAGGTGGCCTCAGAGTTTTTAACCCCCTGGAAGAGAAATCACTGCGTGTACACTTTATTATCGGTCACTGTACTCCGGGATATTATAAAATTCAAGGACGATCTCAATGTATTCAAATCGTTAGCCTTCCACAAAATCAAATCGACCAAATTCTTCCAGTTTCTTCAGTCAAGTCCCCTTTTTCATGTTTTCTTTCTTGTCATTCTTTTTCTAGTTTTTCTTTCCTACTTTATTCAAATTCAAAAATGACAAATACGTAATACGACGTAAATAAGGTCGACTTACTATCGAGTTTGAAGCCTCCTTTGAAAACGAACCCTACAAGAACCATAACCGTCGACATATTTCAAAGTGTGAGGGAGCCCGTCGTATATTTCGAAAAACTTATTACTGTTGGACAAACATATTCTTAAGTGGTAACCGCGATTCGCTTATCGTAGTTTAGAAGTTTATCCAGTCCTGTTCAAAGATTAAAGTTACATTTAGTTCGTTTGACGAGTTGTGTCGCATTGCTCAATTTTAAAGTTTATGTAATTACATTGTGTATGCTCACACAGGGTTATTTCTGAGATATAAAATAATATCCCAAGCTTATTTGCCATTAACGAGACTTAAACCGGCGACCCTGTAAAAAGTTCTATTAACATGAGGGTGAGGACTTACGCACTATAAAAAACTAACAAGCTTAAGAAACTAGTTATCCATAAACGCAACTGAATAAAACTCAATATTTCAATATTTTTTTCAGTGTACAACAACACTCAGGTAAAATGGTACAAAGAAGGAGATGAAGGCACTAAAATTGTAAACGCTGAGCAGATTAGCCCTCGTCTCATCAGAAGCAACCATGTCTTTCCCATACACCGAGTCATAGACAACGGCACCTACATCTGCGAGGTAGAGGATGGCAACACCACACGTCAAGGCAGAGTCGACGTATGGATCAGAGCGCCCCCTAAAGTAGTCATAGACACCATCAAAGGCATCAGTAGATCACAAATCTACCTTAACTGGACTGTTTTCGCTTACAACGGTGTCATCAAAAGCTACTATCTATCATACAAGAACGAGTCAATGAATATGAGCAAGGAATTTCAGCAATACCCTATAAGAATATCACCGACGAATACATCTTTTGTCATGGGTGGTTTACAAGCTTCTACAAACTACACTATAAGGCTACAAGTCAAAACTAAGTTCCCTTCAAAAGAATATGAATCTAAAATGGAAGTGAAAACTGTGTCGACGTTGGGATATGACCCTGTTTTTGTTCCAAATATATCTATCAATGGGTTTTCTGCTACATCAGTGACTATTGGATGGAAGAAGCCAGATGATAGTGTGGCTCCATACATACACTACTATTTGTTGGAAGCTAACAAGAAAGATGAGAATGTTTCACGAACGGCTTATCATTCTAAGGACGGACATAATTTACCGTACATGTTTGATAACTTGGAGCCGCATAGCACTTATATTTTCCAGGTAAGGATAGTTTAGTAAATATTTATTAAAATCAATCTTAAGTTTTCCACGTTTTTTAGAGCACGCACAAGGAATTCGTTCTGGTATGTGGTTGACAATAGATGAAGAGAAAAATATTATGGAATATGAATATATTGAATCAGATCCTAGGTATTAAACATTCTTGAATAATTGTTTCTTGTTTTTATATAAAAATAAGCAACCAATTTCAAATTTCACGCTTTATTAAAGTTATTTTAAAACCCACACAGCATCCCGAATTAAATCCTCCTGCATCGCCTTAAATCGTCAAAAAACGCTCGCAAGTTCAATTTAAAGCGCATAAAAAAATCGGTCCGAATATCGCTATCTCTGTTTAGCTTATGCAGGCGCCCGTGGCGATAGCAATAGTAGCGTTCAAAATTTGTTATGACTTTGGTTGTGTTCCGTAATACCAAAAATGGTTGCTGAAAAGTTTTTGTATTTTTCATAAAGTTTTATTTTTAGTAAGTTTTTCTGTAAAGAGACAAAGCTACTTTCCCAATCAAAAAAATATAAGATATTATTGTTGTTTTAATACAAAACCAATAGGAAGAAAACATGTCATTTTTATTGAAAATTGCACTTACAAATAGTTTTGATTTCACTACATAGTATAAAACAAAGTCGCTTTCTCTGTCCCTATGTGCCTATGGATGCTTAAATCTTTAAAACTACGCAACGGATTTTGATGCGGTTTTTTTTAATAGATAGTGATTCAAGAGGAAGGTTTATACGTATAATAAAACCGTGCAAAGCCTGGGCGGATCGCTAGTAGTTTATATAAGTAATTCAATCTTCCATATTGAAAAGGTATGCTGAAATTCTGTCGATCCCTATCGCACACATCTGTAATATTGCCCTCTCAACTGGTGAATTCCCTGCAGCATTCAAAATAGCGCTCATTAAGCCCATCCACAAAGGAGGAGAAACAGACCGGGTCGAGAACTTCAGGCCAATATCCATTCTCCCTACCCTTTCAAAGATTTTAGAAAGACTCATGAATAGCCGACTCACCTGTTTCCTTGAATCCAATAGTCTTCTCTCACCATCTCAGTTCGGATTTCGAAAAACAAAATCCACCAATGATGCTGTTCATGAGTTAACCAACTCTCTCATAACTAACCTTGATGCACGAGAAAAGTGCCTTGTGGTATTTCTGGATCTGGCAAAGGCTTTCGACACGGTCTCTATCCCTATCCTACTGAAAAAGCTCGAAAACTGCGGGGTCAGAGGTCTACCGTTAAAGCTGTTTGATGACTACCTTAGGGACAGGAAGCAGCGTGTCAAAATCAATCAATACGTAAGTGAAGAACAGCCAGTAACCTTCGGCGTTCCCCAGGGAAGCATCCTTGGTCCCACGCTGTTTCTAGTCTACATAAACGATTTATGTAATATCCATCTGGACAATGGTAGAGTCATCACCTTCGCCGACGATACTGCACTTCTTTTCAGTGGTAAAAGCTGGAGGGAAACTTTTAACAGCGCTCAAGCTGGTGTTGATAGGGTTTGCTCTTGGCTGTCTAACAACGTCCTAACATTAAATGCTTTAAAAACGAACTACATTACCTTTGCTCTTAGATCAAACCTACTTCCACCATCTTCCTTTTCAATCCGAGCTCACTCCTGTCTTTTAGCTACTTCGAACTGCTCCTGTCCCTACATCTCAAGAACTGACCATGCAAAATATTTGGGAATTATTCTGGACCAAACACTTACCTTTAGGAGACAAATCGATGCGCTAGTTAGCAGGACACGTAAGCTTATTTACGTTTTTAAGGGGCTAAGGAATGTAGCAGATCGTAAAACTATCCTTGAAGTGTACACGGCGTTGTGTGACTCTATCCTGCGTTACTGCATAACTTCTTGGGGTGGCGCGGCAAAGACTCACCTTCTAGAACTTGAACGAGCCCAAAGAGCCGTATTGAAGGTGAGCGCGAATCTTCCCTACCGCTACCCAACCGTTCAGCTCTACAAGGATTGGAATCTCCTTTCTGTAAGGCAAACCTTCCTTCTTGAAATAACTCTCACCATGCACTCTCAACTCGAGTACAATCAGGATTTGGTTGAGAGTAAGCGTAGGAAGGGTAAGGTTTGCGTCACTCAGACCTTTCACACCAGCCACTCACATAAATTCATTTGTTTCTTGGGGCCCTACATCTACAACAAGGTTAATACCATTCTAAACCTTTTTCCCCTTTCCCGCTTTAACTGTAAAACAGTAGTAACTAAATGGTTAAAAACACTAAACTACCAAGAAACTGAAAACCTACTAGTCATCATCTCATAACCTTAATTCTAATCTAATATTGTTAATACCTAATTAATCTTAAACTAAAACCTAGAACAAGCTAAATTTGTTAGAATGAAAAGAAACCTCTAGCTAAGCATGATCAGAGACCTGACACTTATCTAGTCTGTTTGACCTTAATTACATTTTTATTTGACTGGTTGTTTGGGGCAGGAACGTAGAACTTACATACTTAAACACACACTCACACAAACACCACACACTCGACACACAAAGTCACATACACATTTGGTAACTCCTGTCGCCCGGACTCTTAAGAGACCGGTGTCTTCAGGAGTACCCAACCAAACATGCACTCATACACACAAACACACACTTACATTACACTAGTAGCATTCACACACACTCACCCACTCACACACACACTTACCCACACACACATACACACACACACACACACACACACACACACTTCACCATCACTCATTTAGGTCTGTCTGTGCCTACTGTTTGTTTACCTTTATTTTTCCACGTTTTCTTTTACTCTTTTAAATTGTTTGTTTCTTTTCCTACCATGATGTTAATTTATTAAGACAGGTCAAAATAAACATTATATAGTACGTAGTATAGTGTATAGTATCCGTGGAGTGGGAGCCCTGGAGACTTGCAGTTTCAGGTTTTTTTCTAAAAACCTATAGCAAGCTCCAGCCTCTCACAATACAGGTTTTATATATTACTCCCTATAAATTTAAACACCTAATCTTAAGTAAACCTATTGTGAAAGGAAATAAATAAATTATTATTATTATTATTATTATAATCTTCAGAGCCCATTTAGTTACATTACAACCGTCTTGACCATTCCAGGTATGTGCCTGTAGCGACTTCACAGGCCTATGTGGGAATTGGTCAGACAAGATGGAAGCAGCGACATCTGACGGGTTACCAAGTAAACCTACCAACGTGAAGTCCAAGTGCAGTGCTACATTCATGAACCTAACGTGGGGAGCGCCGGATAGACCTAATGCTGAGATCAAGGGATATACGGTGAGTCTGACACCTTTATAAGAGTTCTATACAGCTAGACTGTAAGATTGGGGTGTTAAGGCCTATGTGGGAACTGGTCAGACAATTTAGAAGCAGCGACATCTGACGGGTTACTAAGTAAACTCTCCATCATCCCCTGGATGCTCTCCATCATCCCCTGGATGCTCTCCATCATCCTCTGGATGCTCTCCATCATCCCCTGGATGCTCTCAATCATCCTCTGGATGCTCTCCATCATCCTCTGGATGCTCTCCATCATCCTCTGGATGCTCTCCATCATCCTCTGGATGCTCTCCATCATCCTCTGGATGCTCCATCATCCTGGACACCCTCCATCATCCTGGACACCTCCTGGATGCTCTCCATCATCCTGGACACCTCCTGGACGCTCTCCATCATCCTGGACACCTCCTGGATGCTCTCCATCATCCTCTGGACACCTCCTGGATGCTCTCCATCATCCTCTGGACACCTCCTGGATGCTCTCCATCATCCTCTGGACACCTCCTGGATGCTCTCCATCATCCTCTGGATGCTCTCCATCATCCTCTGGATGCTCTCCATCATCCTCTGGATGCTCTCTATCATCCTCTGGATGCTCTCCATCATCCTCTGGATGCTCTCCATCATCCTCTGGATGCTCTCCATCATCCTCTGGATGCCCTCCATCATCCTCTGGATGCTCTCCATCATCCTCTGGATACTCTCCATCATCCTGGACACCCTCCATCATCCTGGACACCTCCTGGATGCTCTCCATCATCCTGGATGCTCCATCATCCTGGACACCTCCTGGACACCTCCTGGACACCTCCTGGACACCTCCTGGATGCTCTCCATCATCCTCTGGACACCTCCTGGATGCTCTCCATCGATGCTCTCCATCATCCTCTTGACACCTCCTGGATGCTCTCCATCATCCTCTGGACACCTCCTGCATGCTCTCCTGGATGCTCTCCATCATCCTCTGGACTCCTCCTGGATGATCTCCATCATCCTCTGGATGCTCTCCATCATCCCCTGGATGCTCTCCATCATCCCCTGGATGCTCTCCATCATCCCCTGGATGCTCTCCATCATCCCCTGGATGCTCTCCATCATCCCCTGGATGCTCTCCATCATCCCCTGGATGCTCTCCATCATCCCCTGGATGCTCTTCATCATCCCCTGGATGCTCTCCATCATCCTCTGGATGCTCTCCATCATCCTCTGGATGCTCTCCATCATCCTCTGGATGCTCTCCATCATCCTCTGGATGCTCTCCATCATCCTCTGGATGCTCCATCATCCTGGACACCCTCCATCATCCTGGACACCCTCCATCATCCTGGACACCTCCTGGATGCTCTCCATCATCCTGGACACCTCCTGGACGCTCTCCATCATCCTGGACACCTCCTGGATGCTCTCCATCATCCTGGGCACCTCCTGGACACCTCCTGGATGCTCTCCATCATCCTCTGGACACCTCCTGGATGCTCTCCATTATCCTCTGGACACCTCCTGGATGCTCTCCATCATCCTCTGGATGCTCTCCATCATCCTCTGGATGCTCTCCATCATCCTCTGGATGCTCTCCATCATCCTCTGGATGCTCTCCATCATCCTCTGGATGCTCTCCATCATCCTCTGGATGCTCCATCATCCTCTGGATGCTCTCCATCATCCTCTGGATGCTCTCCATCATCCTCTGGATGCCCTCCATCATCCTCTGGATGCTCTCCATCATCCTCTGGATGCTCTCCATCATCCTCTGGATACTCTCCATCATCCTGGACACCTCCTGGACACCTCCTGGACACTTCCTGGATGCTCTCCATCATCCTCTGGACACCTCCTGGATGCTCTCCATCGATGCTCTCCATCATCCTCTGGACACCTCCTGGATGCTCTCCATCATCCTCTGGACACCTCCGGGATGCTCTCCATCATCCTCTGGACACCTCCTGCATGCTCTCCTGGATGCTCTCCATCATCCTCTGGACACCTCCTGGATGATCTCCATCATCCTCTGGATGCTCTCCATCATCCCCTGGATGCTCTCCATCATCCCCTGGATGCTCTCCATCATCCCCTGGATGCTCTCCATCATCCTCTGGATGCTCTCCATCATCCTCTGGATGCTCTCCATCATCCTCTGGATGCTCCATCATCCTGGACACCCTCCATCCTGGACACCTCCTGGATGCTCTCCATCATCCTGGACACCTCCTGGACGCTCTCCAGCATCCTGGACACCTCCTGGATGCTCTCCATCATCCTGGACACCTCCTGGACACCTCCTGGATGCTCTCCATCATCCTCTGGACACCTCCTGGATGCTCTCCATCATCCTCTGGACACCTCCTGGATGCTCTCCATCATCCTCTGGATGCTCTCCATCATCCTCTGGATGCTCTCCATCATCCTCTGGATGCTCTCCATCATCCTCTGAATGCTCTCCATCATCCTCTGGATGCTCTCCATCATCCTCTGGATGCTCCATCATCCTGGACACCCTCCATCATCCTGGACACCTCCTGGATGCTCTCCATCATCCTCTGGAAGCTCTCCATCATCCTCTGTATGCTCTCCATCATCCTCTGGACTCTCCATCATCCTCTGTATGCTCTCCATCATCCTCTGGACTCTCCATCATCCTCTGGATGCTCTCCATCATCCTCTGGACACCTCCTGGATGCTCTCCATCATCCTCTGGATGCTCTCCATCATCCTCTGGATGCTCTCCATCATCCTCTGGATGCTCCATCATCCTGGACACCCTCCATCATCCTGGACACCTCCTGGATGCTCTCCATCATCCTGGACACCTCCTGGACGCTCTCCATCATCCTGGACACCTCCTGGACACCTCCTGGACACCTCCTGGATGCTCTCCATCATCCTCTGGACACCTCCTGGATGCTCTCCATCATCCTCTGGATGCTCTCCATCATCCTCTGGATGCTCTCCATCATCCTCTGGATGCTCCATCATCCTGGACACCCTCCATCATCCTGGACACCTCCTGGATGCTCTCCATCATCCTGGACACCTCCTGGACGCTCTCCATCATCCTGGACACCTCCTGGACACCTCCTGGACACCTCCTGGACACCCTCCATCATCCTGGACACCTCCTGGATGCTCTCCAGCATCCTGGACACCTCCTGGATGCTCTCCATCATCCTCTGGACACCTCCTGGATGCTCTCCATCATCCTCTGGACACCTCCTGGATGCTCTCCATCATCCTCTGGATGCTCTCCATCATCCTCTGGATGCTCTCCATCATCCTCTGGATGCTCTCCATCATCCTCTGGATGCTCTCCATCATCCTCTGGATGCTCTCCATCATCCTCTGGATGCTCTCCATCATCCTCTGGATGCTCTCCATCATCCTCTGGATGCTCTCCATCATCCTCTGGATGCTCTTCATCATCCTCTGGATGCTCCATCATCCTGGACACCCTCCATCATCCTGGACACCTCCTGGATGCTCTCCATCATCCTCTGGAAGCTCTCCATGATCCTCTGTATGCTCTCCATCATCCTCTGGACTCTCCATCATCCTCTGTATGCTCTCCATCATCCTCTGGACTCTCCATCATCCTCTGGATGCTCTCCATCATCCTCTGGACACCTCCTGGATGCTCTCCATCATCCTCTGGATGCTCTCCATCATCCTCTGGATGCTCCATCATCCTGGACACCCTCCATCATCCTGGATACCTCCTGGATGCTCTCCATCATCCTGGACACCTCCTGGACACCTCCTGGACACCTCCTGGACACCTCCTGGATGCTCTCCATCATCCTCTGGACACCTCCTGGATGCTCTCCATCATCCTCTGGACACCTCCTGGATGCTCTCCATCATCCTCTGGATGCTCTCCATCATCCTCTGGAAGCTCTCCATCATCCTGGACACCCTCCATCATCCTGGACACCTCCTGGATGCTCTCCAGCATCCTGGACACCTCCTGGATGCTCTCCATCATCCTCTGGACACCTCCTGGATGCTCTCCATCATCCTCTGGACACCTCCTGGATGCTCTCCATCATCCTCTGGATGCTCTCCATCATCCTCTGGATGCTCTTCATCATCCTCTGGATGCTCTCCATCATCCTCTGGATGCTCTCCATCATCCTCTGGATGCTCTCCATCATCCTCTGGATGCTCTCCATCATCCTCTGGATACTCTCCATCATCCTGGACACCTCCTGGACACCTCCTGGACACTTCCTGGATGCTCTCCATCATCCTCTGGACACCTCCTGGATGCTCTCCATCGATGCTCTCCATCATCCTCTGGACACCTCCTGGATGCTCTCCATCATCCTCTGGACACCTCCGGGATGCTCTCCATCATCCTCTGGACACCTCCTGCATGCTCTCCTGGATGCTCTCCATCATCCTCTGGACACCTCCTGGATGATCTCCATCATCCTCTGGATGCTCTCCATCATCCCCTGGATGCTCTCCATCATCCCCTGGATGCTCTCCATCATCCCCTGGATGCTCTCCATCATCCTCTGGATGCTCTCCATCATCCTCTGGATGCTCTCCATCATCCTCTGGATGCTCCATCATCCTGGACACCCTCCATCCTGGACACCTCCTGGATGCTCTCCATCATCCTGGACACCTCCTGGACGCTCTCCAGCATCCTGGACACCTCCTGGATGCTCTCCATCATCCTGGACACCTCCTGGACACCTCCTGGATGCTCTCCATCATCCTCTGGACACCTCCTGGATGCTCTCCATCATCCTCTGGACACCTGGATGCTCTCCATCATCCTCTGGACACCTCCTGGATGCTCTCCATCATCCTCTGGACACCTCCTGGATGCTCTCCATCATCCTCTGGACACCTCCTGGATGCTCTCCATCATCCTCTGGATGCTCTCCATCATCCTCTGGATGCTCTCCATCATCCTCTGGATGCTCTCCATCATCCTCTGGATGCTCTTCATCATCCTCTGGATGCTCCATCATCCTGGACACCCTCCATCATCCTGGACACCTCCTGGATGCTCTCCATCATCCTCTGGAAGCTCTCCATCATCCTCTGTATGCTCTCCATCATCCTCTGGACTCTCCATCATCCTCTGTATGCTCTCCATCATCCTCTGGACTCTCCATCATCCTCTGGATGCTCTCCATCATCCTCTGGACACCTCCTGGATGCTCTCCATCATCCTCTGGATGCTCTCCATCATCCTCTGGATGCTCTCCATCATCCTCTGGATGCTCCATCATCCTGGACACCCTCCATCATCCTGGACACCTCCTGGATGCTCTCCATCATCCTGGACACCTCCTGGACGCTCTCCATCATCCTGGACACCTCCTGGACACCTCCTGGACACCTCCTGGATGCTCTCCATCATCCTCTGGACACCTCCTGGATGCTCTCCATCATCCTCTGGATGCTCTCCATCATCCTCTGGAAGCTCTCCATCATCCTGGACACCCTCCATCATCCTGGACACCTCCTGGATGCTCTCCAGCATCCTGGACACCTCCTGGATGCTCTCCATCATCCTCTGGACACCTCCTGGATGCTCTCCATCATCCTCTGGACACCTCCTGGATGCTCTCCATCATCCTCTGGATGCTCTCCATCATCCTCTGGATGCTCTCCATCATCCTCTGGATGCTCCATCATCCTCTGGATGCTCTCCATCATCCTCTGGATGCTCTCCATCATCCTCTGGATGCTCTCCATCATCCTCTGGATGCTCTCCATCATCCTCTGGATGCTCTTCATCATCCTCTGGATGCTCCATCATCCTGGACACCCTCCATCATCCTGGACACCTCCTGGATGCTCTCCATCATCCTCTGGAAGCTCTCCATGATCCTCTGTATGCTCTCCATCATCCTCTGGACTCTCCATCATCCTCTGTATGCTCTCCATCATCCTCTGGATGCTCTCCATCATCCTCTGGATGCTCCATCATCCTGGACACCCTCCATCATCCTGGATACCTCCTGGATGCTCTCCATCATCCTGGACACCTCCTGGACACCTCCTGGACACCTCCTGGATGCTCTCCATCATCCTCTGGACACCTCCTGGATGCTCTCCATCATCCTCTGGACACCTCCTGGATGCTCTCCATCATCCCCTGGATGCTCTCCATCATCCTCTGGATGCTCTCCATCATCCTCTGGATGCTCTCCATCATCCCCTGGATGCTCTCCATCATCCCCTGGATGCTCTCCATCATCCCCTGGATGCTCTCCATCATCCCCTGGATGCTCTCCATCATCCCCTGGATGCTCTCCATCATCCCCTGGATGCTCTCCATCATCTCCTGGATGCTCTCCATCATCCTCTGGATGCTCTCCATCATCCTCTGGATGCTCCATCATCCTGGACACCCTCCATCATCCTGGACACCTCCTGGATGCTCTCCATCATCCTGGACACCTCCTGGACACCTCTTGGACACCTCCTGGACACCTCCTGGATGCTCTCCACCATCCTCTGGACACCTCCTGGATGCTCTCCATCATCCTCTGGACACCTCCTGGATGCTCTCCATCATCCTCTGGACACCTCCTGGATGCTCTCCATCATCCTCTGGATGCTCTCCATCACCCTCTGGATGCTCTCCATCATCCTCTGGATGCTCCATCATCCTGGACACCCTCCATCATCCTGGACACCTCCTGGATGCTCTCCATCATCCTGGACACCTCCTGGACGCTCTCCAGCATCCTGGACACCTCCTGGATGCTCTCCATCATCCTGGACACCTCCTGGACACCTCCTGGATGCTCTCCATCATCCTGGACACCTCCTGGACACCTCCTGGATGCTCTCCATCATCCTCTGGACACCTCCTGGATGCTCTCCATCATCCTCTGGACACCTCCTGGATGCTCTCCATCATCCTCTGGATGCTCTCCATCATCCTCTGGATGCTCTCCATCATCCTCTGGATGCTCTCCATCATCCTCTGGATGCTCTCCATCATCCTGCTCTCCATCATCCTCTGGATGCTCTCCATCATCCTCTGGATGCTCTCCATCATCCTCTGGATGCTCCATCATCCTGGACACCCTCCATCATCCTGGACACCTCCTGGATGCTCTACATCATCCTGGACACCTCCTGGACGCTCTCCATCATCCTGGACACCTCCTGGATGCTCTCCATCATCCTCTGGATGCTCTCCATCATCCTCTGTATGCTCTCCATCATCCTCTGGACTCTCCATCATCCTCTGGATGCTCTCCATCATCCTCTGGATGCTCTCCATCATCCTCTGGATGCTCTCCATCATCCTCTGGATGCTCTCCATCATCCTCTGGATGCTCTCCATCATCCTCTGGACACCTCCTGGATGCTCTCCGTCATCCTGGACGCTCTCCGTCATCCTGGACGCTCTCCGTCATCCTGGACACCTCCTGGATGCTCTCCGTCATTGGATTCATACTTATTTTGGAAAGTAGTTTTTTGTACTAGGTATGGTTTACGCCCTTTAGAACCAGAAATAACGATATGAGCAATCACGTCGAACCTTCACGTCAATAACGAATTGTCGACTTAATCGATACTTATGACGTCAGCACTTTATCAAGCCCTATCGTAATCAAAGGTTTTTACATTTTGTACAATATGTATATCTGTGAATTCTCCATTTAGCAGTCTAATTTGATGATACGTCCAAAGGGAAACATATTATTTAACATTACAATAGGACTTTTCTCTCATTTTCAAACAAAAAATAACGAAATTATGATAATGAACAATGCTATAAAATAGTCAATATTTACCGGAGATATGCGATGATATTCTTTCAAATTATGTCTCCTGAAAAAATAGTTTAACTATCTCTTTTTCTCTCGCGGAGATGGGGTTTTGACAAATATCTCTCGCTCTCACGCTTTGTTGGTCTTTTGAATGAACGTAGTGAAAAAATTTTAAGTCTATGTTTAATACAATATACTAGTACATAGATAGATATTTTTTTATTATACAAATTTCTGCAGATCGTACACAAATTTGTTCCGAGGCGGGAATCGAGCCCGCAACCTCCTGCGTCGCAGGCGGACCTTCGCCCGCCGCGCCACATCCGTCGTTACGGGTGCCTAACCGTGAAACGTTTCCATAGAAACAATCTATCTTGTATTTCAGATGGAACTGACTGGTAACGCAACGTACAGAGATCGATACGGCAAGGAGAGAGTATCGACGTGGGGACCACTGGCTAAGTTTACCACAAACGAGACTACGAGCGTCAGGTTAGTATTGTAAACTCAAAGGAGGTTTAGTAAAATGACTAGTACTAAGGATTTTCCCATCTTCCATGGACTAGAGTGTTCTGTTTTTTTTCTGTAAATAAAAAAAAGTATATCAGTTATTTATTACCCATAACATCAGCTCTGCTTAGCTTAGAGCTAGATGATGCTGTATGAAGTGTCCAGCATTATCATTAATCTCTTTCCTTATGTAATAATGCTAGACAAATAATACTATTTCTCCAGCAGTTTATTTAAATATTTGTTTGTAGGCTATGTAGGTAAGTAATAGTTTTCTTTTTAATTTTAATTGATCAATTGCAACTACCATCGTCTATATTGTTTTTGAATGCACAGCCCATCCTAAGGTTGCCTGGAAGGGATCGCTTATAACGATAAGACCGGTTCGATCGAGCGAGTGACGTCACGACTCTGTTAGGAGCGCTCGCTGTGCAGTTAGCGTTGGCAACTCCGGGTTG
Source organism: Eupithecia centaureata (assembly GCA_944547425.1). NCBI lineage: Eukaryota > Metazoa > Arthropoda > Insecta > Lepidoptera > Geometridae > Eupithecia > Eupithecia centaureata. The sequence continues at coordinate 3,390,307 of OX155702.1, read as the reverse complement.
AACGTTCGGGTTGGATGTGATAAGTACCTCTATAATAAAGAGTGGTCTATTATCTTTCAGGATCGACGACCTCCAACCTAACACTCACTACACAGTCCGTCTCAGCGCTATGACGCGCACGCGGCGTCGCGGGCAGGAGGCCACCGAGAGCTGCGACACGTTGCCTGCGCCGCCTGACCATCCGCCTAGGCCGAGGTGGAGGAAGGTATGTGTATCGCACCACTACAGTATACAGCAGACTACTATATTATACATCAGGTTACTTCATAATACATAAGGCCACTACATAATATACCAGACCACTACATAATAATAATACACCAGACCAATATTTAATATACCAGACCACTACATAATAATACACCAGACCTATACATAATATACCAGACCACTTCATAATAATACACAAGACCAATACATAATCAGATCACTTTCTTCAACAATACCAAATATATACTGACAAGAATATCTTTTAGATTTGCAAGTTAAATTTTGCCTTATAAACCAACTTCTTCTTTTCGAAGGCAAAACAAATACATTACATAGCAAACACATTACCCATTAGTGCATTATCAAATATTAAAAAAATTGTTTCAGATACTGCAAGACGAAAAATACATGTTCAAAATGTATCTACCCAGGATAGCGGAAAGGAATGGTCGACTATGCTGCTACAGGTACTTTCACTAATTACACAATTGAACAAAGTTCTCCCTGAGTATATCAAATAATACAGGGGCCTTATTGTCTAATTCAACTGATAATCGAGATCGATTCATTTTTGACATTTGAAACCGAGCCTGGACTTCGCAATTGTAGCACTGGTTGACATTTGAATTTAACTGATAATTGATTTCAAGTTAGACAATAAGGCAGCTGGTTGGCCCTATGTATTAAGTATATCAGTCATCTAGTACCCATAACACAAGCTGAGCTTAGCTTGGGGCTAGATGCTGTGTAAATTGTCCAGTATTATTTATTTAATTGGTTCTGTACAAGACTTATAGGATTCTCATCGACTATCCAGGTTATTTATTTATTTATTTCATCATCATCATCAGCCTATATTAGTAGACAGCTGGACATAGGCCTCCCTTAACTCGCGCTATAGCGCCCTGTCTTCAGCTTGACGCATCCAGCATCTGCCAGCAGGCTTTCGCAGATCGTCACCCCATCTGGCCGCAGGGCGTCCTACACTACGTTTGCCGAGTCGCGGTCTCTACTCAAGAACACGTTTACCCCAATGGTTGTCGGTTCTTCGCGAGATATGGCCGGCCCACTGCCACTTCAGTTTGCTAATTCTTTGAGCTATGTCGATAACTTTGGTTCTCTGTCGGATGTATTCATTACGAATCCTATGCTTCAGAGAAACTATCAGAGGACCTATAGTAGAATGTATTAATCAGTCATCTAGTACCCATAACACAAGCTCTGCTTAGCTTGAGGCTTGTTGCTGTGTGGATCCAGCTTTATTTATTTACTAGCGACCCGCCCGGCTTCGCACGGTTGTATTATACGTATAAAACTTCCTCTTGAATCACTCTATCTATTAAAAAAAACCGCATCAAAATCCGTTGCGTAATTTTAAAGATTTAAACATTCGAAGGGACATAAGGATATAGGGACATAGGGACAGGAAAAGCGACTTTGTTTTATACTATGTAGTGATATATGTGTACCGTACAAGCTGAAGACAGGGCGCAATGGCGCTCATTGGGGGAGGCCTATGTCCAGCAGTGGACTAATATAGGTTGATGATGATGATGATGTACAAGAACCCAGGTTATACTAACAACGTATATCTTTGCCCCAGGGTACATATGGTTCGCCTGCCCCCGCACGCGACGGAGCGGTCATTGCCCCCGTTCCCGAAGGACATCAAAGTGATCGAGCATAAAGATGCGCACGCGCAGCCGCCGGAATTCGGCGCTTATATTACTGATATATTCTCCAAGTAAGTTTTTTACGCTCATATAAAGTCACTGATTTAGTCACCAAGGATTTTTTTTCTGAACTATGGAAACTACCTAATCACGATATTTAAGAAAAACCAGCAGCACATACAGAAAATTTAAAATATGGAAAATAGAAACAGAAGGCTATTAAAAGGTTCTTGAAAATGATAAATAGGAGATCCATAAAAAGTGTGAACAAGCATAGTAATAGTGTGGTTATAGTATATCTACCCACAAATTGCACTTCGCAATTTGCATTGATATAGAACAAAAAGAACAAATTGTTCTTATGCTCCTCTTCTGCATTGCGAAAGATTTTTCCACATTATATTCGTACCTTATGCTATTCTTTATTATTATTATTTTTTTGTGCATAATTATTAAAATTAATACAACTATTCTTGCAGCGACAACTTTCCCTACGACTCAGAAATAGTGATGGGCGACGAAAAGTCTCTCTTCAACAAATCCGACCCCACATACAAAATACCGACCTGCAGCCGATGCCTCAAGCGGTGGAGACTCGAACCCACGACTACGAGCACCACCACGTCGACAACGACTGAAGAATTCGACGAGGATGATACAGAGGATCCTGGGGATGAAGTCACTCCACCGGCTCGGAGGAGACGGTATGACAAGTAAGTATCTTCTCACCACCACGTCGACAACCACTGAGGAGTTCGACGAGGATGATACGGAGGATCCTGGGGATGAAGTCACTCCACCGGCTCGGAGGAGACGGTATGACAAGTAAGTATCTTCTCACTACCACGTCGACAACCACTGAGGAGTTCGACGAGGATGATACGGAGGATCCTGGGGATGAAGTCACTCCACCGGCTCGGAGGAGACGGTATGACAAGTAAGTATCTTCTCACTACCACGTCGACAACCACTGAGGAGTTCGACGAGGATGATACGGAGGATCCTGGGGATGAAGTCACTCCACCAGCTCGGAGGAGACGGTATGACAAGTAAGTATCTTCTCACCACCACGTCGACAACCACTGAGGAGTTCGACGAGGATGATACGGAGGATCCTGGGGATGAAGTCACTCCACCGGCTCGGAGGAGACGGTATGACAAGTAAGTATCTTCTCACTACCACGTCGACAACCACTGAGGAGTTCGACGAGGATGATACGGAGGATCCTGGGGATGAAGTCACTCCACCAGCTCGGAGGAGACGGTATGACAAGTAAGTATCTTCTCACCACCACGTCGACAACCACTGAGGAGTTCGACGAGGATGATACGGAGGATCCTGGGGATGAAGTCACTCCACCGGCTCGGAGGAGACGGTATGACAAGTAAGTATCTTCTCACCACCACGTCGACAACCACTGAGGAGTTCGACGAGGATGATACGGAGGATCCTGGGGATGAAGTCACTCCACCAGCTCGGAGGAGACGGTATGACAAGTAAGTATCTTCTCACCACCACGTCGACAACCACTGAGGAGTTCGACGAGGATGATACGGAGGACCCTGGGGATGAAGTCACTCCACCAGCTCGGAGGAGACGGTATGACAAGTATCTTGTTTTTAAACTATTCCTATTATATATTATTATTGTTTTAAGTAAATTAAAACATGGTTTGAAAAGCAATTCACGTAAAGAGTAATAGAATTACACAAATGCAAACAAAATCAACTTCAGGTCTCTGTGATTATATGATGATTTTATTATTGATATGTTTGAAAAACAAAGCGGATTTCTGGTGAGCTACTCAATACTATCCTATTTCAAATATAGCCTTGAGACGTTTCTATGAACAATGCGTGGAAGCCGCTTACAGATACCAGTTTCCTTCTTTCCCAATTATGTACTTGTTTCAGGGATTTCACCAACGATCCAACACTAAAAGACAGGCCTCAACCGATCGCTCAGACCGCGGATAGAGAAGATATAGTCGTTTTCGACGGACCTCTCGACTCCGGCGCCAACTATACGCTGTTTGTGGAACTAATCAGTAAGTAACTATGATTTTATAAATAGATTGATTTGTTTTTACATTAGGCTAGGTTTACACTTGCGAGTGACAAGTGATAGTATGATTTCCGATGTTCACGGAACATTTTGAACTGAGTCGCATGCCATCTTTCACACAGCTGTGTCTTTTAGTAGTGTTTGTATTATTTGTATCTTTCATTTGATGGCCGATGTTGCGGGTTCGATTCCCTTGGGAAAAATATTTGTAAGATCTGTAAATGTTTACTCTGGGGTTCTGGGTGTTTTCTATGTACAATAAAAAACATCTATACACTAGCCAAACTCGATGTAGAATGTTAGTAAACAAACCATGACACAAAAAACTAAAATTCACTTGCTTGGCGACAAATTTTAGATATAACTATACGAAATATTTAGTGAAGGAAGGATCTTAAGGTTGGTGCGAACACCCGAGCCCCCATACAAACGTTGCTTTCGTTTCATTTGGAAAGTACCGGCTCGATTTGAATTAAATTTTGCATACATAATCGGATAACAAAAAGCTACGGGTGCACCGTTTTAGATTTTCAAAAAACGTAATTAGCATTAAATGAGAGCGAAACTAATTTGCCATATTTTCACACTAAATCGAGTCATTTTCAAGGGACTTTTTATGCATGATAAACACCTGTATTCGAAAATCTGTCACGGTGCACCCATCGTAAATATATTTAACTTTAGGGATAAACAATAATATTTGAGAAAATAATCGATAATTCCAAATAAATCGAAAGCAACGATAAAATATTAAAATTTTTAAAAATCATTGTCGTTTTTGCCACCGCTCGCTCACGCGAGGGGGGCGGTGAGACGCAGAGGAGGTGGAAAATGATACGATTTCCGAAATAAGGCGAGCGCACCCGAACGGGCCGAGCCGACCGACGACGAGTCGTCATCGTCAGTCCGCTCAGCCATTCACGGACATTCAGCTGACACGCTCAATCAAATATAGCGTTCATTGATTGACACCTGACAGACCCAGTCAATTATTGCATCGAACGATTGGTGGAAATATTACAATTCGCGAAACAGGGCGAATTAGCCGAACGGGCCGAGCCAACCGTGCTCGACGGGTCGTCATATTCTATCTATATATAAAACCATCTGACTGACTGATTCATCATCAGAAAAGCCAAAACCGCTGCAGCCACATAAAAAGTTGAAACTTGTAAAAAAGCTTCCTTTTCTAGTATAAGCACTAAGGCGGGTGAAAAGAAATGAAAACATTGTTATGAAACTTTTTAATGCGTAGTCTGACTTTATTGAACCTAGATTATTTCAAATACAAAATAAAAGTACACGTACCGAATTTTCAAAAATTCATAATTTTTCGATCTACCCTGAAAAGAGGTATAAGATAATACCTATGTATAGTTTGTATGAAGTGTTTTAAGAATGAAAGAATACTTATTTCAGGATTTTGATATTTAAAATGGGGTTTAAATGGGGGCTAATTCTACGCGGACGAAGCCACGTGGTTTTGATAGTTATAACTGAATAAAATCCATATTCATAATTTTTGATGTAGTTTAAAATTAAGATTACGTCATTAATTTACTGACAAGATTTCTTGACGTTAGTCAAACGAACTTCTGAATTCATCCAATCCAGAGTAAAGGCTATTATTTTGACGTCAATGACGAAAGTATTTCGTGACACGATCACTTCGACTCGTTTAGACGCCCTTTCTCACTCAAAACGCGCACCATTTCATTCGACTTGAAACAGCAACAAATACACACGGATCGGCCGCTGAGATTTACGAGAGGTTCCTAGCCTTCTTAAATTGACAAGTAATGTAAATTGCAAATAAAAAGGCGCGGCAACAGAGTGTATTTTAGGTTAAGTATGGGCGGTTTATTTACTAACATTCTACATCGAGTTTGGCTAGTGTATATGTATATAATGTATTAAATATATCAGTATCTAGTACCCATAACACAAATCCTGCTCGGCTTGGGGCTATATGATGCTGTGTGGATTGTCCACCATTATTGTATCATCATCATCATCATCATCAGCCTATATTAGTTCACATCTGAAAATAGGCCTCCCTAATGAGCGCCATAGCGCCCTGTCTTCAGCTTGCCGCATCCAGCATCTGCCAGCAGTCTTTCGCAGATCGTCATCCCACCTGGCCGGAGGGAGAGTCGCGGTCTCCACTCAAGAACACGTTTACCCTAACGGTTGTCGGTTCTTCGAGAGAAATGGCCGACCCACTGCCACTTCATCTTGCTAATTCTTTCCATTATTATTATTTATTTATTTATTATGGTGTATTTATTAAAATACAATATCTTTACAGCCCAGATAAAGGACGAGGATTCTATCTACAGCGAATACATGAACGTGCTAATGCCGGCACCCACGCCGCCCGCGCCGCAACCCACAAGTGTTATAGAAATAGCTCTACAGGTAAACTAAACCTTATTGTATAACTTGTAAGTCACTTTTCAGTTCTTTCGTGAACATGGCGCTTGAAACTGCCGAAATATCGGATAACTCAAAAGAAATCAATCTAAGTCTATTCAAGAAAAAATCGATTCTATTCAAGAAATCAAATCCCCTGTTCAATGACCTCAGTAAACCCACAGAGTAAATACGAAGAGTAGGTTAACCTTATTGTTGTTAGATTGGGGTTGTGTTTATTCTGTACTACAGTATGCGGCGAATGTTTGCGACGTAGGAGGTTGCGGTTTCGATTCCAGCTCCGGGACATATGATTGTACAATGTGCAGATATTTTTTCCTGGGTGTTTTCTATGAATAATAAAAAAATAAGAAAATATCTGAGCCTCTGAGCGTCTGGTGGATGCGACGCGTGCGTGACCCTCTAGCTGGTGAGTATCTGGCTCAGCGCAACAGCATTGCCATACAGCGTGGTAATGCAGCCAGAGTCTTGGGGACGCACAGACTGGTATTGACATGGATCAAATGAGCTACCTTTTGACTGTTTGCAACCGTCTGCAGTTAGCTGAATTGTTTCAATTAGTTTAGTCTAGTTTTAATTTTTTCTATTCCTCTATTGTAATTTTCGTCGTTTAATAAGGTTGTATATAAAAAAAAACCTATATAATATAACTAGCGACCCGCCCCAGCTTCGCACGGTAATAATCTGTAATAATTCTTCGACAGGCAACCTGCGCAATAGCAGCCCTAGTGCTCCTCCTGATGATATTGTTCTGCATCCGCCAAACGCGACGCTCCCGCAAAATGCCGCCGCATGCTCCATTAGAGATGAACTCACTGCAAGCTGCTTTCAGGTAAGATTACTGTTATCTCGGCTTTGCCCTTTGAAGCCGTCACAAACAGAAGTCGTGGTCGGGCCGGATGCGAAGGTGTCAGAGGTATTAGCATAGTAAAGATAACTCCAGCAACGGTGTTTAGATCGCAACTGCTTTATAAATTAGATTTAGTAAACATGAAGATAAAATACGGAACATGAAAAGCACGTAATTAAGGTGATTTCGCGTCCAGGACTAAGCATAGCTCCGCTACTAGATGGCGATGATTTTCAATTTTGATGTTTTTCACTATTTTCTAATTAAATTGTGCATAATTGTTTAATGGTAATGTATTTGCCGCAAATGGTATGTTGTTTTTTATGTACCAAGCAATTTTTCAAGTGTTGAAAGCATCTATGGAGCTTGTATTTGGGAAGAGCAAAAAAGATCTTGCCTGTGTGAGTGATCGGCCGCTACGAGTCACTCACACAGGCAAACCCTATAAATTCAGTGGAACTAAAATAACTACTGTTCGAAAAATAACAGAGATAATTGGAGACGCCTTAGGACTAAATATTTTTCGGACCAATATTTCCGTTTTCGGGACATTACTAAATTACATCTAAAATTAATTCAATAAAACCACTAGTTAACGAACTAATTTTCGACTCTTGTTTTTTTTAAGAATAAAAACAGGCTCTATTTACATAAAAAAAAATTGGAGGTAATTTTCTTTTATCGTTTTGAACAATTTAAGTAAAAAGGCGCAGAGGGTAATGTTATTTACAAACTAGCTTATTAGCTAAAGAATATCTTACAAATCATAGGTAAAAAAAAATACTTTTCATGCTATTTATTAATTTCGTTAAATCATTGGAATTGACAAATAAATTGAATAAGTTCACAATAACAATCATTAATTTTAAATGTACTCACTGTGAAAGTTGTTCCAATTTTATAATAAAATTACATTAAAATTATTAGCGTAAGGAAGTCTCCACTTTTTTTGACTCTGTTCTTTGTGTACTTAGGTATTTTAGCTCCGATTTTACGACCACTTATAAAAGATTAAAAGTAATACAAATTTTCACTGTATTTCAATAACTCACTTTGGACTAGCGGTTTGAACAGTCGGGTGGGTGCGACGATGTATAGTCGTACCTGGGTTCGAAACCACCGAAAATTTAATTTACTTTTTGCTTTTTGATAATAAAATATCCACAAAATTTTGATACATACCGTTAGTACGGGCTCGAATCCCTTCAACACTACCAAAATTTTTGATTTTTATCATTTTTATTCTTTATATTTTGAACAATGTCATAGACCTAGTACAAACAAATTCATATTTGTCATAAATTACTTATTGTAAGCCTTCCTAAGTCTATTTGATTGTTATATAAAACTTTGGTAGACTGTTCTGCGTAGGTACATCCCACAAAGGGTCCTGACCTCGTTTCTAACGGTATGACAAAAATAAAAAGAAACAATTATGTACTATCAACACCAACTGATTTTTATTTTATTTTAGCTCTTACGCCAGCTAAGTTCAGGCATTTTTACAAATCGCTCATTGAATGCAAAACGGCCACATTTCAAAAAAATTACAAAATGGTTTTATTTCTGATAAAGTATATTTTCTTTTGAGAACATTTCATAAAGCTAGTTTAATTTAAATATTTATTTCTTTTTATTGGGATAATTATCTTAACTTTGCTTCAAAATTTTAATGCAAAATGGGCTTTTGTAGTTTTTATCAAGTTGGGTGATAGCTATAACAGCGACCATTATTTTAAAAAATAGAGCAAAAAATTACAAAAACAATGATGTTTTAATATTAAAAAAGAAAAACTTTAACTTTTCAAAAAAATCATGTTCAAAATTTTGTTTTGGCTCTCTGTAAAAAGTTACGATTAGTCCAATAAAAAATATATATACCTATATATAATTCCGGACAGTCCACACAGCATCATCTAGCCCCAAGGTGAGCAAAGCTCGTATTATGGGTACTAGTTGACTGATAAACTTAATACAATACATTACATATAGATATTTTTTTTTATAAATACATAGAAAACACCCAGACCAACGGAACAATTTCATGTTCAATTTCTGTAGATCGTACACAATTTTTTCCGACACGGGAATCGAACCCACAACCGGTCGCAGGCGGACCTTCGCCCACTGCGCCACATCGGTCGTCGCTGATGAATGATCGAAATGCTTTGCATACAATCTGACACGTCTGATGCTGGGGCCACACTACCGTGATATGCCGATAATTATTTTAATTATAAATTATACAACATCTAGGTGTAACCACGATTTATGGCCATAATTTTACAATGCCAATCAATATGGCAAATGGCGGTAGACAATAGCTCCGGCGGCGGTCTTTTTTCGCACATCAAAGAAGATTACCGCAGTAATTAATGCGTTTGTGGCCACTACCGTTTGTCCAGTGTGCAATATGAGCTCACCGGCGACGCACGTGATATTTTTACCGCCTTATTTATTGACATATCTAGGTAAACTCTAGTGTAACCACACCAGGTCATGCAGTAATTTAAACGGTAATTTAATGTCATAATTATTGCGGTAACAGCCCGGTGCACGGTAAGGTAGTGTGGCCCCAGCGTAAAACTCTCTAAACTGGTATCTATAAGCAAACATTTTATCTGTTTACATAGTGTCATTTATTGTTGTCATGGAAACGGAACGTAGGCTTCCTAGATCTTATTTGACATGCAGCAAAAATAGATAGGAATAAATACTTGGACGATGGAAAAACCCTTTGAGAACGGTAGACTATGGTATTATTAGATGATTCTTTAGATAGCACACAGATGGCGATTCCGTTGCCGCCATCACACTCACATGTTCAAGTAAGCGGGCGTACGACACTATCCGTGTTCACTCACGCATTGATAGAAATGGCCTAAAATTTTCACGTTATTTCTAATTATTCCGAGTGTTTTCATGAATCAAACACAATTTGCCGCAAATAATGACGAATAACAAAGCCAAAAACAGTTATTTATTTGTTAAATTATGTCCACATCGCTCATATTTGGGAAAATACAAACGTATGGAAATCGAACAACCTTAAAACAATAAATATCACTTAATACACGTACGGCATTGCTAAGCTAAAATAAAGGAATTTAATTCAACTAGCTTCCGCACGTAACTTCGCTCTGAGTAACATTGTTCTTTGTACACCTTGGCCACTAGAAAAAGGAAAACATATGTTAGAATAAGAATTGTTTAAACAAGAATCTAGACACGTGACACAACTATGATTCTTCCCGATAATCAACACTACATTCTACTTTGTACAGAAGGCGAGTTGTATCCTATTGAATCATATGCATGACATGAGTCACATACACCGGAGGCTGTGTGCGGTATCAATAGGATACAACTCGCACGCCTTCGCCTCCGGCCCGACCAAGGCTTCTGTGTGTGACGGCTTTCAAAGCCGAGGTTTTCTGAATGTGATATATTAAGTGTTGTTGAGCTAGATTGATTGATTGATTGATTTATGGGCAGCAGTTATAATTCCAGAAATATGGAATAGGTTTGGAATAGAGGACTGTATAACGCATATAATATTCATTTAAATAAACTACTGACACTGACGGTATTCAACATATGTTGCGATATGCGTAAAAAAGTAAATAATTACTGCTGACGTAATCACTATCTAGATCCCCACGCCCCCATTTCATCAAAAATAAGCAATGCAAAGACCCTGTCCCCCCTTTGGGGGGGGCTCCATAGTGCTTACGTCATACTTGAACGGCCCCTCTGACTATATTTATATTGCTCATAAAATAAAGTGACTTATATATACGCAGAAATATGTTCGGCCGTCGCCCGCACCACACTGTGACGGCCCCGCCCGACATGGCGCCCATCCCCAAAGACGAGCTCGCGGCCGCCTACGCGGAGCGACAGGCGGACTCCGACTACGGCTTCCAGAAGGAGTTTGAGGTATCTTTCTACTCTTGTAGTGGAGGTATAGTCATTATATGAACATGTTCGGTCGCGCCACCACACTGTGACGGCTCCGCCCGACATGGCGCCCATCCCCAAAGACGAGCTCGCGGCCGCCTACGCGGAGCGACAGGCGGACTCCGACTACGGCTTCCAGAAGGAGTTTGAGGTATCTTTCTACTCTTGTAGTGGAGGTATAGTCATTATATGAACATGTTCGGTCGCGCCACCACACTGTGACGGCTCCGCCCGACATGGCGCCCATCCCCAAAGACGAGCTCGCGGCCGCCTACGCGGAGCGACAGGCGGACTCCGACTACGGCTTCCAGAAGGAGTTTGAGGTATCTATCTACTCGTGTCGTGGAGGTATAGTCATTATATGAACATGTTCGGTCGCGCCACCACACTGTGACGGCCCCGCCCGACATGGCGCCCATCCCCAAAGACGAGCTCGCGGCCGCCTACGCGGAGCGACAGGCGGACTCCGACTACGGCTTCCAGAAGGAGTTTGAGGTATCTATCTACTCGTGTCGTGGAGGTATAGTCATTATATGAACATGTTCGGTCGCGCCACCACACTGTGACGGCGCCGCCCGACATGGCGCCCATTCCCAAAGACGAGCTCGCGGCCGCCTACGCGGAGCGACAGGCGGACTCCGACTACGGCTTCCAGAAGGAGTTTGAGGTATCTATCTACTCGTGTCGTGGAGGTATAGTCATTATATGAACATGTTCGGTCGCGCCACCACACTGTGACGGCGCCGCCCGACATGGCGCCCATTCCCAAAGACGAGCTCGCGGCCGCCTACGCGGAGCGACAGGCGGACTCCGACTACGGCTTCCAGAAGGAGTTTGAGGTATCTTTCTACTCTTGTAGTGGAGGTATAGTCATTATATGAACATGTTCGGTCGCGCCACCACACTGTGACGGCCCCGCCCGACATGGCGCCCATCCCCAAAGACGAGCTCGCGGCCGCCTACGCGGAGCGACAGGCGGACTCCGACTACGGCTTCCAGAAGGAGTTTGAGGTATCTATCTACTCGTGTCGTGGAGGTATAGTCATTATATGAACATGTTCGGTCGCGCCACCACACTGTGACGGCGCCGCCCGACATGGCGCCCATTCCCAAAGACGAGCTCGCGGCCGCCTACGCGGAGCGACAGGCGGACTCCGACTACGGCTTCCAGAAGGAGTTTGAGGTATCTATCTACTCGTGTCGTGGAGGTATAGTCATTATATGAACATGTTCGGTCGCGCCACCACACTGTGACGGCCCCGTCCGACATGGCGCCCATCCCGTCGTAAAATAGCCCCCACCCCGTTGGGGGGTGACGATCTGCGAAATACTCTTGACAGATACTGGATGATGCAAGCTGGGGCTTGGTTAAAAATACTTAATGATGTCCCTCCTAAATTTACACTATATCCTCTATTTAGTTTTAGATTGCGTAGTTAAAGTTTTATATATTTTGTTTCGGCCTATAAGAAGTTGATGGTTTTTAAGAGTATACTTAGGAGTGCTATTTATAAAATTATGTAAATAACTATCTTGTAAGTTTTGGTGTCGAGCTATAGCTATCCCTGTAAAAAGGTTACTATGTATTGAAAAATAAAGGGTGTGATGCATTAATTTTTTTACGTCGCTGTTTCATCAGTCCTGTTTAAACATCATCACCGACCTATTATTAGTCCACTGCTGGACATAGGCCTCCCCTAATGAGCGCAATAGCGCCCTGTATATACATCATCATCAGCCCATATTAGCCACTGCTGGACATAGGCCTCCCCTAATGAGCGCCATAGCGCGCTGTCTTCAGCATATACTGTATATACATAACTAGCGACCCGCCCCGGCTTCGCACGGTTTTATTATACATATAAACCTTCCTCTTGAATCACTCTATCTATTAAAAAAAACCGCATCAAAATCCGTTGCGTAGTTTTAAAGATTTAAGCAGTCAAAGGGACATAAGGATATAGGGACATAGGGACAGAAAAAGCGACTTTGTTTTATACTATGTAGTGATAAATGATAATTTTAACCAATCCAAAACACTATAATAACTCAAAAAATCACACAGCTGCTTCAGATGCTACCAGAATGCTACCCGGACCGGACGACGCACGCGTCAGAGGCTCGCGAGAACCAGCCAAAGAACCGCTACCCAGATATAAAAGCTTACGACCAGACGAGAGTCAAGCTGTCGCAAATCGACGGGATCGTCGGGTCTGACTATATCAATGCTAATAAAGTTATGGGTTATCAGGTGAGTCTTTTACGCTTAACTTAGGCTGTGTCCCCAGTAGGCAAACGGTGAGCAGCCGACTGAGTTTGCGGCGTATCAGTTCAGTACGCCCTTCCATATATTTTAAATTGAGTGTCCACAGTTTGCTAGTTCGCGCTCACTGTACGCAGTTTGCAGCGATACGTGCGCCGACTGTCTCAGTTAGCGGCCGACTCGCAGGTTCCAGTGCTTGCGATACGCACGCAAACTGATCTGAGTTTGTAGCTGTTCGCCACAAATTTGCGGCTCACTCAGTCGGCCGCTCACAGTTTGCCTACTGGGGACACAGCCTTAAAGTCCAAGTGATTGCCCATCCGTACTTATATACTATCGCTGTTAGGGCCTTATCATACTAGCGGATTGCGAGCGTCCGCAAAGCATATCAATCTGAATTTAATATCAAATACTCAGATTTATTGTCCCTTGGAGCTGTGAAAAGCCATCGCAGTCAAAAGATACAGCCGTCTATGCTACATTCTACACTCAAGGGAATCAAAACCTATAAGGTACTTCCCGTGAACTTAGAATCTTGAAATTAGGTCTGCGACGCAGTTGTTGCGATTCCTTGCCTTAGAAAGAATGTTCGTACGAACTACAATTATTTGTTCCTGAGGTCTGGGTGTTTTCCCGCAACGAAAACGCGGCGATTGCGCAGAGAATTCGTTGCGGGCGCGCAACGGAATCGCCGCGAGTAGCAGCTTTCCAAAATAACACTAAGTAGTCGCTCTCTTCCATTCCATTAACTGATAATGTTACAAAGACGCGACAAAAATGATAGGGCCTTATCATACGGCGCGTGGCAAATTGGCAACGTATTCGTCCGCTAATAAGATAAGGCCCTTACAATAGTAGTAGTTGTTCTATCCTCCGAGTCCTTCCTATCTTAAAGAGAGCTTTGAGTTCCTTTCAAAGACTCGCTCTCTCTATTTAAGTAGATCTAGTGTAACTACCACAGTCTATACTGTTATTTTCAGTCCAGTCGATGCCAAGGTTGCCTGGAAGAGATTGCTTCTAACGATAAAGCCGCCGTTTATACATAGTCTATTGTACTTAGTATTGTTTGTATAATTTTCTTTCTTTTTTCTTGGTTTCTTTAATATGCATATAATGGAAGAGTTTTTTATTCTATTCTACATAAGTTGCAATGTTTCCATGACCAATGGAACCGTTTCTTTATCGCGTCAATTTTTGTGAGCGTCATAAAAATACGCGATAATCCTATTGTCGACTAGAAACATAGCAATGCACGTATCTGATGGAAAAGCTTTGCCCTTACATACACGAAGGATGTTTTTATTTTATTTATTAGGGTTATTTACTAGGTTGCAGGTTGAAGTTCCGTCGAAATCGATAAAAATAGAGTTTATATAATTTCTTAGAAATTACCCTGAGTACTTACGTAGCTTACGCACTACAAAACAAACTTAGAATTAATTTATGGTTCTTTTTTTTTAAAGTTTTGCTTAACAAAATACAACATATAAGTCCACATATAAAATGCATTGTTTTTTCAATTGGTGCTACTGAAAAATGTTTCGGGCTGTTAAATCTAATGCTTTGAATGTCTGTTTGTATGTCTGTTCCTTCGCTTTCTAAGGACCCTTCGGAGCTTGATAAGGTATCGCATGCGATGCTTAGTCCTTTGTTTATGTTGTATATGTTCCTAGATGAGTATTTATTTTTAGAATAAATTAGAAGAAAATAAAAAAGTTTAATAATTCTGGACAAGCCGCACAGCATCATCTAGCCCTACTACATATAATAGTGTCCCGTTTTTACCTTTTTGATACGGAACCCTAAAAAAAAGTTTTGACAGGCGGACAACAAAGTTCCTGATATGTTGATCCTATAAGGGTTCCCTAATAACTATGTTATATATTGTATTAAGTTTATCACTCATCTCGTACCCATAACACAAGTTCTGATCTAGCTTTTGGCTAACTGACGCTGTGTGGATTGTCCAGCATTAAAAAAAGCAAGATTAAATTCAAACCTTATTCCCTCCCCAACAGGACAGAAAACAGTTCATCTGCGCGCAAGGCCCCACCGATACAACCGTCAATGATTTCTGGCGCATGATTTGGGAGCATAGCTTGGAACTGATCGTGATGCTGACGAACCTTGAGGAGTACTCCAAGGTTAAGTGCTCCAAGTACTGGCCTGATGAGGTGCGGGGATCGAGGAATTTTGGAGGATTGACTGTGCAACATGTTACGGAGAAGAGGTCAGTGTGATTCAACTATATTCTTACCGCGGTTTCGCCTGTTTCTATCATCATCGTCAACTTTACATCACTACTAGCAGCGCCTCGCGGTTTCACCCGCGTTATTCCCGTTCGTTTAATTCCAATAGAATATAGCCTGTGTGTTATTCTAGACTATAATCTATCTCTGTGCCAAATTTCAACCATATCTGTTTAGTAGATTTTGCTTTTTGAGCACTTTATTTCCTAGTTTTAATTGTTTATAAAATGAATTTTATGATGTGTCCAAGTGCCCTGTAAGGTCTTAATGAAATAAAGCACTTTAACTATTGACTGGTTGAATGTTTACAAAAGCACCAAAATAAGTTAAACCCCCCTTTTCACCCCATTAAGGTAAGTTTAGATCTGTTCAACATCGGGCGATTTTGTGGAAAGCAACACTGTTGCCGTTTGTGGAATGAGTCTTGCAACAGAACGTCGACCGTTCTACAAAATACGCCATGTTGAAACGTGTTGCTCTTGTACCCACATTTGATGGGTTCATTCAACATTATGGGCAACTGTAGAACGTATGTAAAATGAAACTGTCGAATCAGTTGCTGCAACAGATGTTGATCATTGTTGAACATACAACATTGTGGAACAGTGTTGCGTGCGACAATCCGTTGCGTCAACGAAATCTTGAACAGATATAAACTTACCTTAAGAGGTAAAATTTCCAAAAATCCATTCTTATCGTGTGTCTATGTAGTAAAAGGTATCTACCCTCCAAATTTCAGCTTTTTAGCTTCAGTGGTTTGGGCTGGGCGTTGTCTCCAAAAATCGCTGGTTTTATAAATTAAAATTATAGTGTGATTCTAAAATATAAAAACTTTCAGGTACTCTGACTACATTGTGCGAGAACTAAAGATCACGAAGCAGTCTTTGAACTCGGAAGGTCAGCCGATTGTTGAAGGAAACGGCATCGCCAAACGAAATGGAGGTGAGAAGAAATTCACAGACTAAATCTTATTATAATCATACTAGCAACGCCTCGCGGTTTCACCCGCGTGATTCCCGTTCCCGTGGGAATACCAGAATAAAATATAGTCTGTGTGTTATTCTAGACTATAATGTGTTCTGATCGCGTAAGTTTAAAAAATTTTACGCGAATGGTCTCTTGATATCTACTAACTTTGTTGTCTGTTTTTTTTTTAAATGTAAATCAAATAAATGATTTGCTAATCACTTTCAGCGATAAGGTCTCCCTTTATACTTAGACTGAGTACAGTTCTTATGTTCTCTTTTCTTTCTTTGTGTGTTCGATTTAAGTATATGAAGAGTTTTCTATTCTATTCTAAATTAAAGTTCAAAATTCTTTCAGACTGCACCGACGCGTCGGAAGGCAGCGTGCCCACATCTCCCCGCGAGGTCAAAGACCCCGAGACGCGGATAGTGAAGCAGTACCATTTCCTAATGTGGAAGGACTTTGCTGCGCCAGAACATGCCTACTCTATTCTCAAGTTCATAAAGGTGAGTTTTGCTTGCCCAGGATATAAAATAAATAGAATAATAAACTGGTCATTGACGATCATAGTGGCACAGCGGGCGAGATTCCGCCTGCTACAGCTGCGACGCAAGAGGTTGCGGGTTCAGTTCCCGCCTAGGAACAAATTAATGTACGATCTGCATAAATTTGTTCTGTTGGTCTGGGTGATTTATATCTAAAATAAAAATATCTATCTATGTATATAATGTATTTATTTACTTTCATGCAAACGTCTCACGATGCTAACCACGTAATACGTTCCAGCGCGTAAACGAGGCTTGGTCGAGCATGTTGTCGCGAGCATGCGTGGTGCATTGCTCGGCGGGCGTCGGCCGCACCGGCACGCTAGTGGCGCTCGACTGTCTGCTGGACCAGCTGAGGACGGTCGGCCATGCGGCCGTCTTCAACACCGTGCAGGAGCTGAGACGTTCCAGAAATTTCCTCGTGCAGTCACTGGTACCTACATACTTACATCACTACATAGTATACCCGAGCATGCGTGGTGCATTGCTCGGCGGGCGTCGGCCGCACCGGCACTGTCTTCAACACCGTGCAGGAGCTGAGACGTTCCAGAAACTTCCTCGTCCAGTCTCTGGTACCTACATACTTACATCACTACATAGTATACCCGAGCATGCGTGGTACATTGCTCGGCGGGCGTCGGCCGCACCGGCACTGTCTTCAACACCGTGCAGGAGCTGAGACGTTCCAGAAACTTCCTCGTCCAGTCTCTGGTACCTACATACTTACATCACTACATAGTATACCCGAGCATGCGTGGTGCATTGCTCGGCGGGCGTCGGCCGCACCGGCACTGTCTTCAACACCGTGCAGGAGCTGAGACGTTCCAGAAACTTCCTCGTCCAGTCACTGGTACCTATACACTAGCCAAACTCGATGTAGAATGTTTGTAAACAAACCACGACACAAAAAACTAAAATTCACTTGCTTGGCGTCAAATTTTAGATGTGAGCGTACGAAATATTTAGTGAAGGAAGGATCTTAAATCAACAAGTAATGGAAATTGCGTATAAAAAGGCGCGGCAACAGAGTGTATTTTAGGTTAAGTATGGGCGGTTTGTTTACAAACATACTACATCGAGTTTGGCTGATGTATACATACTTACATCACTACATTGTAGAAAAGAAAGTAGCATTTTTAATTATTTATTTACCAACTTAAATATAATGTAACAAGTAAAATCATAATAATAACACGAAGTAAACCACACGTTGTAAATGAGTGTTATTAGCGAGTCAGCCACTTAGAGTCGTCTATGGTCTGACTAAAGTAAACAAAAGCATCGACTTTTTCCTTATTCGAAAAACTCGAATTAATATGAAAAATGAAATGAAAATATTTCGAAAATCTCGCCAATCGCCTCATAAAACGTACGCAATTTAAGTACAAAAACGGCTTCGAATTATGAAATAGATGTTATTGATTGTTTAATATCTTTTCTCCTTCTAGAAACAATACGTTTTCGTATACCGAGCGCTAGTGGAATACGCTCATTACGGCGACACAGAGATCCCGGCACATCGACTGAAAGCCAGCGTCGACCGTCTGAGAAACACGCCGCCTCAAGCCACCACCTGTCTCATGGAGATTGAATTCGAGGTATGTTATTATAAGGCGTGTGTATGGCATGGCGTATCCGTGACAATAAATAAAAACTGGGTAGAAGGGACTCTTCTTTGATCGAGTCCCAAACGCTGCCATTAATATGTTACTGTTAAATAATTCGTGTAAACACAATATTGCAGAAATGTAAGCTTTTTTAAACATACTTAATAGTTTTACTTGAGTGTGTTTGGTAGAGTCGATATTAGTTTGTTTTCATTGTATTAAATATTTAATTTTCATTAAGATAGCCGCGCTGCAGAGCGAGACTAGCACAGGTATAATATTACTGAAAAGAGGGTCCCATACCACTGAAATGTATTAGATTAAGTAAAAAAATAAATATTTTATATGTGTTTTTATATTTTAGGTTCTTAGGTAGGTATAATAAAAAAACCTATTATTTATATTATTTAGAAACAATAATTTGCTTATCTTTACCGTGACATCATATTACAGAAGTAAGTACCTACACAAACATTAAAATCCGTGTGCGGCGTCGCCGGCTATGACAGCCCGACTCAATATGCCCGTTTAACGTGCAGAATCGCGTAAGCTAATATCGTGACCTTAAGCGCGTTTGGAGCCGAAGTTTCACTTATACACTGTTTCTAATTATTCTTATGGGGAATCTGTAAAATGTTTTGTATGAAGTATATCAGCCATTACATATAGCTTGGGGCTAGATGATGCTGTATGGATTGTCCAGCATTATTTATTTCTTTTTCCAGAAAATTCTGAACAGTCCAATACCCGAGCCGCTCAAATCGTGCGCTGCCGGCGCAGCCGACGAACTGCGGCCGAAAAATCGCAGCCTCGAAATTCTGCCGTACGACAGAAATCGCGTCATCTTAGCCCCCATACCCGGGAGGGATTACTCTACGTATATCAACGCGTCTTTCATTGAAGGTAAGTAAATCCTACACAGTATTTGCTACCCCGAGCGGTAAGCGCGGTAGCGCTAAAATATGATTGAAAAACTATAAACCAACTTCAAATATTTTAAAACATAAATGAGAACGACATCAATGTAGTCGAAGAGAAAGTTAGATTATAAATAATTTTATAACGAGATAAAGAATTTTTATAAGTTATAGTTATAATTATTATTGCATGCTAGCATATAGTGAGACATGAGTGCATTATTAAGTTATACCTTTATAACATGTTTGACGCAATAAATATCTTTGAATCTTTAAATTTTCTAAATTTCTCGCGCATTTTTTTTATTATTTTCTTTTTATGAACCTTCTGACAATAACAAACACGTCAAAAAGGAATTAGCGTTTATTATTATTTATTTATATTTAAAATCTGTCGCCGTTCACGCGTGATGACGTTATCAAGGGAAATAGGGATTCATGAGTCATCTACTAGTACCTATTACTAGTAGTACTACTACTAGTATAAGCCCTGCTTAGCTTGGGGCTAATGATGCTGTTTGAATTGTCCATAATAATATATTATTATTTTCAGCATACGATAACTCAGAAGGATTTATCATAACGCAAGATCCAATGCCGAGTACGATAATGGACTTCTGGAGAATGGTGTCCGAACACAATGTTACCACTATCGTTATGTTGAGCGAGGTTAGTATCTTTCTTATATGGTTGTCTTGAGATCGCTTATAGTAAGACCGTAGTTAAGGGTTACCAACAACGGTGTACAGTTCAGGGTTACCAACAACGAGGTACAGTTAAGGGTTAACAACAACAACGCCTTGAGGTCGCTTTTAGCGATAAGGCCACCCGAAATGGAAATAACGAAAGGCCGCCGGTAAAGCCGGCGTCAAATTCAGTGGCAAGGCGGTCTGAAAGCCTGCGGCAATCCCGGCGGTATAAGCCGGCGGCATGTGTAGATACGCCATATTAATGGAAAAAGACGAGTCCAACAAATCAAAGATCATAAAAATAGGTTCAGCCGAAATTTTTGAGTTAGATATTGGTTTAACTTGACTTTTTTGTATGTATACTAGTATCTTGAGCGCGGCTTCGCCCGCATTGTTATTAGGGAAACGTCAAAAGGGTATTTCTCTCCCATGAAAACTGATTTATGGGATAAAGTAGCCTATGTTTTATTCAAGGGTTAGAAATACGTCTAGTGAATCATGTGGCCGCTTCTTCGTCAAGTCTTGTGCTGTATGTGAAAATATAAGAATTTCAGCCCGATTCGTTCGTTAGTTTTAGCGTGAAAGAATATAATTTTGAGTAGTGTAATATAAATAGAAAGTTATTGCAGATTGGTGAAGGCAAGTGCCCCCGGTATTGGGACGACGGCACAGCGCAATACGAGCACATCTCAGTTCAGTACGAGGAGAGCGAATCGTGTCCCTACTACACGCGGCGCCAGTTCAGGGTTACCAACAACAAGGTAAGGGTTACCAACAAAAAGGTACAGTTAGTATTGGGAGGACGGCACAGGGCAATACGAGCGCATCTCAGTTCAGTATGAGGAGAGCGAATCGTGTCCCTACTACACGCGGCGCCAGTTCAGGGTTACCAACAACAAGGTACAGTTAGTATTGGGACGACGACACAGCGCAATACGAGCACATCTCAGTCCAGTACGAGGAGAGCGAATCGTGTCCCTACTACACGCGGCGCCAGTTCAGGGTTACCAACAACAAGGTACAGTTAGTATTGGGACGACGACACAGCGCAATACGAGCACATCTCAGTCCAGTACGAGGAGAGCGAATCGTGTCCCTACTACACGCGGCGCCAGTTCAGGGTTACCAACAACAAGGTACAGTTAGTATTGGGACGACGACACAGCGCAATACGAGCACATCTCAGTCCAGTACGAGGAGAGCGAATCGTGTCCCTACTACACGCGGCGCCAGTTCAGGGTTACCAACAACAAAGAAAGGTAAATAAAGATAAGATAAAGATAATGCTATGTGTGCACTATGAAAGTCATATTGCACCAATAAAAAACCCGTTTGCTTCCTGCACTAGGTCTTTGTAGGGTTACCAATAACAAGGTACGGTTACCAACAACAAGGTAATATTAGTAAAGACTGAAGTTCTTTATTACATTTAATTACATAATAAGAGCAGTGCTTAGACCTAGTTTCTTAGTCTTCTTTTAACCCCTCGCTCTAACAAAGTTTGAATTTTGTAATATATTCTAATGTATATCATTATTTACGTATGTATTTGATCCTCAGAGTGGTTGTACATCGTCGGTGAGACAGCTACAGTACCAAGGCTGGCCGACGGCGCCGGGGCACGTGCCGGAGGTGACGCGCGGGCTCGCCGAACTGGCCGACGCGGCGCCTTGCGACCAGGGCGCTATGCTGGTGCACTGCCAGTGAGTATGAGGACTGGCCGACAAAATGTATCGGTGAAAAAATAACATTGCAAAAATTTTCGAATTCTGCGGGATTTGAACCCGCGACCCTTCTATTATTCTTATTTTGTCTAGTTTATAGTCCGGTCAATTTAGACATTCGAAGACATAAAGTCCCAACAAGCTGAAAATCAGTGAAATTGTTCAAAACATAATTATAAACAATGTCTAGATGTTCCCCATCATTCCCGTGTATGGATTTTTTTTTATTCAAGATCTAAGGTCAAAAAAAATTGTTTTTCGCGATTTTCAGCAAAACGGTAAGTTTTATCATAAAAGTATCTCAGACAAAAATTGTAGATGATAAAATTATCAATAAAAAAAATTCAATTCTTTTTTTCTTACGAACCACCGTTTCTGAGATATAACTATTTAAAAAGTTATAAAAGTTGTTATCGTCATAATATGGACACGTTTCCACGCCACCTATGAGGTAGTGTATAGTTCGCGTCATGTAAGAAGAACGCTGGCGGTCAAGCTGCGCAGAAGGCGATTTATGGGTCTCTTTGGAGGTAGGCGGTGGGGCGCGGGGTGGAAGGGTCATGCGCCGCATGCTTGCCGGTGTGCTATTGGTTCGTCAGTTGACATTTGCTGTCACACGTCACGTTTCTTGTCAAAATACCATCGCGCACAAAAGTTTACGAAATGGTTTTACATTTTAATGGTTTTTGGAAATTATGCACAAAGGTAAAGGAAATAGAGGTAAAGACCGATTACTGTAAAAGCGATCATTTGGTAGATATGATTACAGAAACATTTATTATTCGTGTAGGGGATGATGATTCTGACTCAAATAATGATGAAAGCTCAAGTGACGACAGCGACGATGATGAAATAGCCACCTCCAGTATCAATCCCGCGTCCTCATCTGGTTTTCACGTTACCCAAGACGACTTAATGGATGGAGTTGCTACATTACATTATTTTTTTGTAATTAGATTAAACATTCTAAACTGAATCGAACTTGTTTTTAATTTTATCTAATATTATTTTCTAATAACCAACACCAAGCCGCGAGTGAAATATTAGTTAAAAATAGGCATAGCAAATTGGCATAGTCTATCGTACGCGAGTGTACCCATGCGCGAACATACCCCTTCCACTTTCTTCCAGCGTTCTTTTTACGTGACGCGACCTATACTTAGCGCAACTTTTATAACTTTTTGAATCGTTATATCTCAGAAACGGTGGCTCGTAAGAAAAAAAGTATTGATACATTTTTTATAGATAATTTTATGATCTACAATTTTTGTCTGAGGTACTTTTGGATGAAACTGAATATAAACAAAGAAAACTAACCTAAATTTAACCTTGTTAAGCCTAGTTGTAATCATAGCTAGTTTAAAATAAGTCTAATAGATGTAGTTTTATTTATGATTCCCTGTTAACAGACTGGGCACGGAGCGATCAGCGCTGTTCGTGGCGCTCTGTATCCTCATCAGTCAGTTGCGCACCGAGCGAAGAGTGGACGTGTGCTGCGTCGCGAGGAAGGTGCGCTCGCAGCGAGTCAAGACCATCAACACATTTGTAAGTACATATCATCTCATCAGTCAGCTGTACACCGAGCGAAGAGTGGACGTGTGCTGCGTCGCGAGGAAGGTGCGCTCGCAGCGAGTCAAGACCATCAACACATTTGTAAGTACATATCATCTCATCAGTCAGCTGTACACCGAGCGGCGAGTGGACGTGTGCTGCGTCGCGAGGAAGGTGCGCTCGCAGCGAGTCAAGACCATCAACACATTTGTAAGTACATATCATCTCATCAGTCAGCTGTACACCGAGCGAAGAGTGGACGTGTGCTGCGTCGCGAGGAAGGTGCGCTCGCAGCGAGTCAAGACCATCAACACATTTGTAAGTACATATCATCTAATCAGTCAGCTGTACACCGAGCGGCGAGTGGACGTGTGCTGCGTCGCGAGGAAGGTGCGCTCGCAGCGAGTCAAGACCATCAACACATTTGTAAGTACATATCATCTCATCAGTCAGCTGTACACCGAGCGGCGAGTGGACGTGTGCTGCGTCGCGAGGAAGGTGCGCTCGCAGCGAGTCAAGACCATCAACACATTTGTAAGTACATATCATCTCATCAGTCAGCTGTACACCGAGCGAAGAGTGGACGTGTGCTGCGTCGCGAGGAAGGTGCGCTCGCAGCGAGTCAAGACCATCAACACATTTGTAAGTACATATCATCTCATCAGTCAGCTGTACACCGAGCGGCGAGTGGACGTGTGCTGCGTCGCGAGGAAGGTGCGCTCGCAGCGAGTCAAGACCATCAACACATTTGTAAGTACATATCATCTCATCAGTCAGCTGTACACCGAGCGAAGAGTGGACGTGTGCTGCGTCGCGAGGAAGGTGCGCTCGCAGCGAGTCAAGACCATCAACACATTTGTAAGTACATATCATCTCATCAGTCAGCTGTACACCGAGCGAAGAGTGGACGTGTGCTGCGTCGCGAGGAAGGTGCGCTCGCAGCGAGTCAAGACCATCAACACATTTGTAAGTACATAATCATCCTCATCATCAGCCTGTATTAGTCCACTGCTGGACATAGGCCTACCCCAATGAGCGCCATAGCGCCCTGTCTTCAGCTTGCCGCATCCAGCATCTGCCAGCAGTCTTTCGCAGATCGTCATCCCACCTGGCCGGAGGGCGTCCTACACTACGTTTGCAGAGTCGCGGTCTCCACTCAAGAACACGTTTACCCAACGATTGTCGGTTCTTCACGAGATATGGCCGGCCCACTGCCACTTCAGCTTGCTAATTCTTTCAGCTATGTCGATTACTTTGGTTCTCTGTCGGATGTATTCGTTACAAATCCTATCCTTCAGAGAGACTTCGAGCATACTTAATGATGAGAAATACTTAGTCAGCATTGAATACAAATTTAGTCAAGAAAATTCGTTATCAACATAACTAATACATTCGAAAAAAATAAAACATTACAGTTGGTTCTTAAAATAGATTAAAACCTCTTTCCGTGCTAGATACAAAACTGTGATACGGCAAAGTAATGATTCTTATCAACTGAGAAAATACGGGTCATGTTAGCGTGACAACAATTGTTGAGCATTTTCCCTCTTTGTTACAGTTGCAATACGAATTCCTACACCGTGCCATACTAAACTACGCGGAACTACACAATCTACTGGAAGACAGCTAAACGCACCACGTTTGGTATGTTAATATCGGTATTACCAGAAAACCTGTTGTACACTGAAATACGAATTGGAGAAATTGTTACTTGATTCTTCAAGCTATAACGCTCAAAACATGTGGAAATGTCCAGTCTTTTATATGTTGTCTTATGGAAATGGCTGACTTAATAGACACTGCATTGAATGGAGTTTCATCATCGGTGATTTCACTTGTTGGTGAAATAAGATGGGTTTTGGTTTGAGATCTTTTTATGTATTTATTTGATTGTAGACAGGCTGCATGTGGTTGATGTGTATAATCACATTGTTCAGTTTAAGGTCATTGCGTCACATTTTACAATTTATTTTTACACTTTCAATCGATGAAAATCAATAGAAGATGGTTCTCAATTCCATTGTATGTTTTTTGTGTGTATATTACTCGATATTTTTGCCAATTTTTGACTGATTTTGATAATTATTTTGCTAAAGAGGGTCCCATAAATATTCCATTTATCCCGTCAAACTTTATTTTTTATATCTTACACGAAAATCAAGATTGTTTGCCAAGAAGTGCTCTATACTAATATAGAGTTACATTTGATTTTTTTTTGAATTTTTCAATAACATAATATACAGGGTGTTAGTGTGAAATGTACTTGTGTACATTTTACCTGGTCGAAGTACTTGTGTCACGTGTTTGTGAGCAAACGTTTAGTGTTTATAAAAATTTTCTTTAAAAAATGAGTAAAAAATAGAATCAATGTTTTTCATCCGTTTTGGGTTCTACTCATGATGCTGAACCTCTGGTTTCAAGGACAACGGTGTTCACACTAACACCCTGTATTTTCAGTAAAATAAAAGCAACCTTTCCGAACCATATCAATAAATAGAAAAGTATGATAAGTTATTGTAACAAGTATTTAATTTACTAAAAGTATTTCAGTGACCATTCAAAAAGTTTAAGGCCTACTTTATAAGGTTGATGGGACATGAACAATTTTGTTTTTATATTGTAGTTATAAGAATACATTGTGTTAATTTCAAAAGTTGCTTATTTCTCCCATTGAAATATATTTACAGTTTCTGCCAAATATTAAATTTTGATCTTTTTCCACCAGAGTTTAGCTAAGTGATATAAAAATAAATACTTATATAAAATAAAAAATACGCGATATAAATTAATTCAGAGTATATTAAATAATATTTTCGGACAAGTGCATTGTTGTTGGCTTATAACTTGACCAGTTACAATAAAAATGAGCAAGCATAACATGATAATTTAGTAAAATTAATAATGAACTCTATAGACCAAAGTTGTCCATATTCTACTGTTTAGCCTAGCTAATCTCTGGTGAAAAGACACGGAGTTAAAAATAGGTTTCTCAAGTTAGTCTTCAAGTTTATTAATATTTTTATAGGTGCTCAACTCATTGGCACGACTTGGAGTCATTTGAGTAGGATCTTAGCAGTGTCTTATGCATTTCTATAAATAATGGAGGTCAAATTGTAACTTCTTTAGGCAGTAAGCAAAAATGAACATTCACCGTCATATAAATCAATGGAAAAAAAATATAGCTAGAAACATTTTATATTATATTTAAAAATTTAGTTGAACTGTAGCCATAATATCAGAGCATTTGAAGTTATAATAAGTGTGGGCTGTAAATTCTACGTTATTGCTACGAATTTAAGGATCACAAATAAATAAATCAATAAATCAAACTTTTAACCACTTTTTTTCCAGCCTATGCCATTCCACTAAACTGCACTTTGGTGCCATGGTGCTCGCATTTTATGCTTGGATTATAGTTACTCTGATACCTTGTATAAAAAATAACTTTTATATTTTTCTCCACAATACGATCGGATTGGATGCTTTGATCTTTATGACGCTAACTTTACTGTGTTTAATCATCATCGATCTATTTTCTATATCAATTTTGTTTTATATAATTTTAAGATTATAATTTAAACATATGGTTAATTGATATTGTACAATGTTGGTTTTAAGTTACTTATGTACCTATGTACAAAATATTATTTTAATGATTTTGTATTTTAGGTTAATTTTGTATTTAACGGCTTCTGCTTTACAGAGCGCTTGACCAGTAAGATGCCGATTGTTTTTGTACGGTAATTATTATTACTTAAATATTAATAGATTTACTAATACCGATACGAACAAATTTCATACATTTTACAAAACATATGAACTTCAAATCTTTTTTTTATACCACCAAGGAGGCAATCAAGCTTGCCGTCTGATGGGAAACGGTTGCCGCAGCCTATGGACGGTATAAAATCGTTTTGATTATGAAATAATTATTTTAAGATTTATAAATTCCCTACTTTATCACTACCTTAGCAGTAGACGTGTAGTTACAGTAGAGTCTCACTGATCAGACATTCAAAACAAGAAGGCGCCAGGCTATTAGAAAGTTTGAATGATTTTTACAAAAAAAATGTAATAAAATAGAGAAATCATGATTGATAAGTACATAATTATGTATTCATATAAAAAACTTATTTTTAAAACAATAACATTATCCTGATAATTAGTAATGAAATAACTCTTAATTGCGGTTTCTTTTTTAAACTTTTTGTTTACTTGACATATTGAAAAAAATTTTGCTACGTTATTTTTAATGATAACATGATGTAGTGAGACTTTATCATTATTTTTAGTTTTAATTTAATTTTGGTGTTTGTATACCAAACAAAAACCATGCCCAAAGAAACGAATAGTAATAGTGACGCGATAGATTATATTACTTTGTAAAATATTACATTCCCAAAGTAATATACTTAAACTATCCAAATGATATTGACTTATAAAAAATTATGTATTTATTTTGATGATTAAATTAAAAGAGGCCATATTTTAGTGCATTTTGGAACGAGTATTTATTTTAAGTTATGTATTAGTATTATCAGAGAATTGGATTTAAAATTGGGTTTTGAGAAAACCTAAATAAGGCCAAATAAAGTAATACCCCAAACAAGCACAAATTTTAAAGCATGGGACAAAATTGTATTTTGTTGTTTACCCGAATTTTGTAACATTTTCTTTACTTTCATACATATTTTTCCTGCCAAAATACTTAACAATATTGAAAAATATATAAACGAACCAGAATTTTCACATACATTTCCTCTTGAATGTGTATGTAGCATTGAAAAAATACACTGAAATTAGTAGAAAAATATGTATGAAAAACAATAGGAATTTTTGATGTATTTACATTAACATTTTTTTGTATGAGACCAAATATTTTGGTCTAGCGTGCGACTGTTTAAACTATATAGTTAGTAAGCCTATGTAACTAGATTTTTATGAGCTAAATAAAATATACACCTTTGTATGCATGTAATGGTTGAAATGAGAAGTAAAATTGTGGTCTTATAAAAATGTACAGAAATAAAAACGTAATAGTGAAGGCTAATTAAGAACTTTGATGTAGGTAAAAGAAAGTTTAACACGTTCACCGCAAGAGCTGTCGTACATGTGCGTCGGTGGCAGTTAAAGTGTTAAGCTCCACAATTTTAATTAAATGAATTGTATGTATCTGTCGTCCAACACTAGTTTTGTTAAGAAAGTTTATCGATATCGATGGAATACCGAATGCCTATGACAAGTCTACGCCGATACATATCTGTTTTGAAAAGTATCCATTCTATCTTTTATAAATATTTTCCTGTTCTGGTACTAGTGTTACCAACATAACATAGATATCGATAAATTTTTATTTCATCGCCCTAGAATACATAGAGAAATCTATCTCGGTATTACAATCTCCTTGGATTTTAAACTCTAGGCTAGCAAGCTTAGAGGTTGTTTTCTAATGAATTGATGGATATTGTTACGGAAAGGAGGAATTGCGTAGTTTACAATTACTTACGCTTAATTTGAACTCTTCCTAAAGTTTCCACTCTCACCGTTAAGTGATCTCTTAAAAATTAAAAATGTGTTCATTATTTCTTTATTTATGGAAACTACGCAAGTCTTCGAGAACGACTGATGGTGTGTTTTTAGCTTTTTATATCAAACAGTAAATAGTAGGGATGTTGATTTTTATAAACTGTAATAACAATAGATAGTAAGATTTAGGCTAGCAATGATCAGATTTTTATAAAATGGCGCCATTTTACATCGTAGATAAACTAGTAACAGAATACTCTTAGGAATAAATCAAAAGATCTGAACATCGTACAGCCATACCTTTATTCTTTACACCAATTGACAATCTCTTAAGAGTGCTACAAATACAGATCATGCTTTTAGACATGTACCAATGCGCTTTCTTATTTATAACACGGGCTAAACTGTACGCTGAAGATGGAACAAAGTCAAAGTCCACTGCTTGATTAGTGAAGTTAGATACCCTTGGTTATCTTGCAGTGGTGAATTCCTAAGCTACACAATGTACCTACCCGTAGTTTTAAAATATCGATATTTACCTATCTGATATATCGACTGTGTCACAACACTTACTATCGAATATGGGTCGTTTTTCTCCGACCAGATTTCGTTGAGCTGTTTTCAAATAAACCAGTTGATATGAAATAGGTTAATATTGATAGGTTCATAAATTTGTAAATATTTTATAAGCAAATTACGCTGCCAGCCCATATTTAATTTATAGTAGTGACGCATCGGCGAGGATTTATCATTATTACTTTTGTAAATAGATAATGCAGGTCATGTAATTCGATATTTTTGAAAATATACCATTATTTAGAAAAGCTGATTATTATTTTATTTCCCCTTTAGAATTTTACACTGAGGGCGTCAGCTAGCTTAAAGACTTGAGTTTTAGGGTGACAAATGTAAATCAGGCTGTGCTGTGCTGTACTGCGCTGTGCTATGTTTGGTCAACTCGCTCGTCTAATATTTTAAAGAGGATACAATCTAACCAAATAATCAATATCTTTATTTCTTTAGGCTTACAAAATAAGCACTTAGACAAGTTAAATTTAATACTATAGGTAAGTACATAATTATCAAAATAATATAAGAACCAAGCTGTGCTGCGCTGTGTGAGGCTACGCTCTGTTTCTATTGACCAAACATAGCACAGCGCAGCACGGCTCGATTTAGATTTGTCACCCTTAGCCTTAGCTTTTTTACACGTTACTATAAACGTTCAGACAGAAAGAACTATGTAGGTATGTTTAACAAGGCATTTAGCTCGACTGCACTACCATAACTATAAGGGGAACGGAGTGATGCTAGAATCTTTGCTTTAAGGTTTTCACCTATACATACATACAGGTGTAACATTTAAATCGGTCAGTATGGGAAAGTCTGAAAGTATAAGACATACGAAGATCTCTTTCTTCTTGGGAATCATGCCATCGATTTAAGCAACAAGAAAAACTGCATTCATATTTAAAAAAATCTTATACTCAGCCCGGGTATCGAACCCGGATGTTTTGAAAAATAAAACTAACACTATTTTTAGTTAGATATCGATTGTGCCGGTCTTAAGGAGTAAATGTTATTGAAACGTGATGTCTAAAATTAATGCGGCCGCGGCCCTACAAAATGGCCCACGAGGTCACCCGATTTAACCCCAATTAATTACCTATGACAATGGAGTAAAACGCAGATAAACCAGATATATATTTAATATGACTACTAATTATAATGAAAACATTCAATGAATAACAATAAATTAATTGAAAATACAGATCTTGGTTCTTATAACTGAGAGTTGTTACTATCTTTCAACTCTAATTTAACCCTATGTGCTCACCATCACCATGCGTTTTCATATGTCTTTTAATATAATCATTTGTCATAAATGTTTTACAACACTTCTCACATTTAAAAGGCTTTTCACCAGTGTGAGACCGCATATGATCTTTTAATGCCTGTCTTTTAGCATAAGACTTTGGGCACATATCACAACAATGTGATTTCTCCTTCAAATGAACATACTGTATGTGTTTTTTCATTGAACATTTCTTTGTAAAGGTCTTCCCACACCGATCGCATGCATATGGCTTTTCTCCCGTATGAGTTGTCATATGAGTTTTCATATTAGTGTGTTCGGCAAATGATTTTTGGCAAATTGTACAGCTATATGGCTTTTCGCCTGTGTGTGTTCTCATGTGGATTTTAAGGTGGCTGTTGAGAGTGTAAGCTTTCCCACATCTTTCGCAAGTAAATGGCTTTTCCCCATTGTGAAGTTTTAAATGATTTTGTAAGTTGTAAATAACAGCGAAAGTTTTACCACATACTAAGCAAGAGTGAGGTTTGACTGGCATACCTTCTGTGTGGGTAGCTTGGTGCCTTATCAAAGTGGATTTATGACTAAATTTTAACTCACATTTATCACATGCATGGGTTTTAAGACTTCTTAAATGAATTTTCATGTGTCTTTTCAAAATTTGTGGACTATTCATTAGTTTTTGACAAACGGAACATGCTACTGTTTCTTTAACTATTATATGTACGGTTTTTTTGTGTTTTATAAGGTAGTCCTTAGTTTTAAATCTATTTGCACAAATTTCACAGGCAAATGGTCTACTTTTATCATGTACTTTCATATGGTGGCCTAAAGCCTTCTTTGTCACATGTTTTTTGTTGCAAACAGAGCAGTTAAAACTTAAAACAGACCCATCTGGTGGTTTATTGTCATACTCTGTTTGGTTTTGATGATCTGAACCTTCTTCCTTTATTAAACAGATGTCCATGTCTTTTTCAGATTTCACTTCATTGATGTTAATTCTAGATGTGTTTTTTGACTCTTGGACTTTTTTGGGTGCTGAAATGAAAGCAGTTCCCTAGTTTACATGTATCAAAATGGAATAATCTAAAAAACATAATAAATTACCTAAATTATAAAATAAAACAGTCAGAAATTAGGTGCCTATGTAAATGGCTTTACAGCATTTAGTATAATTTGAGTTTTATACTTTGTGATAATGTCAATAAGTTTGACAAAAAAACTATTTAGAAATATTGCCAGATGTTGCAACATTCTTAGTCAAATCATTTTTAATAAAATATGCTAAATCAAGTGATTATTATTGGTACCTTCTCTTTTGATGTGTGTCAAAGGCATCTCATCATCATCATTATTGTCCGCTGATCCTGCAAAATTAAATTCTTCCTTCACAGTTCCCGCTTCAATATCATCAAAACTTGTATGATGTACAGCTGATTGTGACAAGTAAACATGTGTTTTGTTTTCCAATAATAAGGATGTTTTTGGTGTGAGCTGAAACAAAATGGTGAAATTAAATAAATTGACATAAATTGATTGGTCTGTTTTATATTCAAAATCTTACATAATATAGGCATAGAACAGTTAAAATGTAGTACAGTGCTAAGAATGGTTTGTGAAAGTGGTAATGTAGTTACTTTTACCTACAGTTTAAAGCGGTATTACACTACACGATATTCAGGGACCAACCTAACTAAGAGTGGTGTAATAAGATTTAGGGTCCCTTAATAATAATGCGGTAATACCGCTTTAAATCTTATTATCATATTTATCATGCATAATTAATTCAATTTCATATTTATAGGTATAGGCATAAGAATAAATAATAACTGGGTAGAAGGGTCTTTTCTTTGATAGAGTCCCAATCGCCGCCATTTATATACCTACTTCGCCTTTCACCTTGTTATGCCCCTGTGTCGTCCAGGCGTGTTGCCAGGGTAACTACTGCACTGCATTCTACGGCGTCGTCGCCGCGGGCTTTGACAGCCCAACTGATATGCCCGTGTAACATGCAGAATCGCATAGGCTAATATCGTGACCTTGAGCGTGTTCGGAGCCTAAGTTTCCCTTCTACACTGTTTTTATCTATTTTATGGTATAGGCATGGTGTCCCTTGTATTGTAAGGCAGAATACCTGAAATTTATCTTCACAGATTTTTGTAAGCAGCTGAACGGCATTTCGAGACATGGCTCTGAATTTAATACACTTGAGCAACTGTGCCAGGCACATGTAGCAGATTGTTTCTGGTATTCCATCTTTTGAGTTGAGCTGAAACATTAGAATAGGTTTATTTTTATTTACATACCAGTGGCGGGTCGCTAACCCGCCACGGCTTCGCGCGGTTTTATTATACATATAAACTTTCCTCTTGAATCACTCATGCTTCAAAATCCGTTGCGTAGTTTTAAAGATTTACTATACGCATAGTATAGTAGGTACGCTTAAATCTTTAAAACTACGCAATAAGATTTTAGCGTACCTATGTGGGTGATTCTACGAAAACTCGTTTTTTGTCTGACTTCTGTGGCACATTTTTTTTGTGTTGAAATTGCACATAATGATGGTTTATTCTAAATGAAGATTTAATTTTGAAGTTTTTGGTAGTGAAGGGAACTTTATTGGCTCTATGGTTACGAAGTTATTCAATTTTAAAAATATGGTGTCCACGGAAATCAGAATTTATATCACCTGGTTTATCAATAAAAATATGTGTTTTCGGTAGTAAGTAGATTATTAAGCTTCAGTTAGTTTTTACAAAAACACCTTTATATCTTTACTGTAAACATTTAGTTTTTAATCAGTTTATTAAATCACATAGGTTATATTATACAAGTACTAGGTTTTTCAAATATTATTTAAATCCTGTAAGACGTAGGTTTATGTTCTATAGAATATCAAAGAAAATGGAACTAAGGCAATAGTTTACATCTACATCGAGTTCATACAATTTTATAATCAGTCATGTTGCTAGGTTCTATTCTAAAGATGGAATTGAAAAAATAGATCAACTACTAATCAAAATAGGCTTATCCTATCCCACTCTTTTCTTTTACTTAGAGAAATAGGCGTATAGTATTGAGTAAACCTGGCAGAAGTTATTTTTTTAATGATATTAAAGTAAATTTTTAACAAAAGTCACACTAATAATGTTTATCTTTGTATTAAAAATATTATAATTATTCATTTTATATTAATTATAAACTTTTATCCTAAAAAACATTATAAAAACATAAAAATATTATTATTGAGATGTTAATCAACCCGCAAAATCCACGGAAATCAGTACCACGGAAATCAAAAATAATTACAAAATCCTAGAAATTTTCTGAATTTGCTGGTTTATTTTACATTGAAATATGCAGTCGAAATTTTAATTAGGAACACAAGAGGCATAAATTGTTGCAATTATTATAACAATAGGATTAGTATGAACAAATTTATAGTCAACATGGTAATCAGAATTTCTAGATACCAAGCCACGGAAAGTGATTACGTACCGAAATAACAGAGTGACGTGGAGACATACACCTTTGTTGTATACACCACTGATGGGGCGTGACTGATAGTTTCTCTCAATCTAACAACTATTTACGCAGATATTAAAGTACAGTATTTATGAATAATTTAGTGCGCACCACGGAAACCAGAGCTAAACGACGGACGCGAAGTTATCTCGTTGTAACTTGTCAATTAGAGCTTAGTTTTGCGTAGTAATAGCGTCAAATAAGCAAGTAACTATCTGGGTTATTGTGAACCTATGTAAATTAGTACCAGAGTTTTTAGGAAATGATATAAAAATTTATTAACACAGGAACATGAGGTCCGGACGCACCACGGAAGTCATAATTTCCAAGGATTTTATTTATTTTTACCTATTTAAAATAAGAATATTAAAAAACTAAAAAAGGCCTCCCCTATTATCTTTGTCTAATCTACTATCATAAAAAAAATCAAAGGGCTAGGGATACTTTTTGTATGATTTTTCGAGCCGGACATGTATTTTTGAAACCCGGGAGAATCACCCATGTACGCTTAAATCTTTAAATCTACGCAATAATCTCTCCCCATGTGCCTATGCACATGGGGAGAGAGAAAGCTACTTTGTTTTATAATATACATAGTAGTGATTGGGTAACAAGGGGTGACAATAGACTATAGGATGAATAGAAATGGAGAAATACTGAAGCAAAGTATCCTTTTGCATAGGACAACCACTGACACAGGAGGTGAACAGTCCGGACTGAGAATACTTCCACTGCTACCAGCCAGGTAAAGTCTTGCACCAGTTTTGGTCCATTTCTTTTGAACCGGTTTGAGTAGGTATCTAAAACAGAGTGAATAGAGACACACTATTCACTCTGTTTTAAATACCTACTCTAGAAATTAAATTATGTTTTCTAGTAGAATGGCATTCGCTCTTCCATTTGTAATGTAGTAGGTACTCACTTTGGTGCAAGAAAACAATTCAAATGTTTCTTCTAATTTTGTACCAATCAACGAATACATTTTTACGTTGCGGATAAGACAAACTCGACAAATCCTTATGTGGTTCATCGTAAACCCTAGTTAGTTACTATAACCCGATTTGTTTTGTTGAGGTTTTGATCCAGAAAATCCAGATTTTAATTTAAATAATCGGGCTATTCTCTCTCAAAGATATTACTTTAGTGCTACATATAAATCTGTGGATTAATAATATCTTGGATTTAATATTATTAATAATATCCTGTCTTATTAATATCTTGGATTTTAACAATCTAACAATAATCAATATCTTTGGTTTCTCCACTGTTTTCTTTCTTTCCTTTCTTCGATTTTCTAAAATTCTTATTTTGCGGCTCAACTTCAACTTCTTTTTTATGGCTCAGCTTGCTTTTCGCCACGACTCTGCCAGTGTCTATGTTAGAGTGTCATAAACTTCTAAAATAGAATTTGATCGGTTTAACCACTGACCTCTTGTATACAATGTGATTTTTCGAACCTTGATCAAACGAAATGTGCGGATACATGACACATATTTATCGGTAAAAATCGGAATAAAAAAAATTATATGTCATTTATCTCAGAAATAAATCAGTTTTAATATTTTTTTAAATGAAGACTACTTCATCTGGTTTTTTCTTCATTTCTTTTTGAGTAAATGGTGTATTTTATTCAAAGTAGTCTCATTTGAAAGCTAGATAGTTTACCTAGCTAATAAAATAAATAAAAAATACAAATACGATACTTAAGCGTAGTAAAAACAATATGTTTTTAGAAATAAGACAAAAAAAACGATTTTTATTTTATTTTTTCTCTGTAACGTTAAAACTGGGTAATTAAGGTGTACTTTTTTGCATGTTGTATTAAATTTAATAATTTTTTCTACAATTCTTCCAAAAACTGGGGGTCTATCTCTTTCCGTTGTCATGTTATTCACCATTTAAATTAGGTACTTTCTGCCATTTAGATTAAATCAGTTGAGATTCCTGTTGCTATCTGTACTTGACTTGTGTTTACAAAAACAACATATAATTTTTTTTATCTCGATTTTTATCGATAAATATGTGTCGTGTATCCGCATATTTCGTTTGATCATGGTTCGAAAATTCACATTGTAGATACAGGTCAGTGGGTTTAACCAAATAAAGTCATTAAAATTTTGAACCAAAGTGATTTTGCTAAAACAAAAGGACACACAATATAGGCAAAAAAACAACACAACATAAAAAGCATAATGAATAAGCATAATGGTTATAGTAGAATACATATTATTTACAATTTATACACTAATCACTGGCGGTTCGCTGTATCTGAGCCTTTTTAAACAAATGGTTCACACGTTTCTCATACCTGTGTGTGTAAACTTCATCGGCGTGAATCTTTTTCTCTACACCCTGTTGGCTTTTGAATGCACTGGGAAAACTATCGGGCAAGCTACATTGCGGATCCTTCCACGGTAGACCCACAGTCCACCTGCCGTTGTCAAATACGGCAGACTTTTCTAGCATTTTTTGCGCTTGTACATGTTCAATATTCTCACTAGGCTTACCTGAAACACCCAAAGCGTCGATCGTAAAGGAGCAGCGTACTTCCTCAGGCACCACACAAAGGTGGAGCGTGGCGTACCTACGCCGAGCGCACGGCCAGCGACGCGACGTACGCATTGCAATAGGTTAAAGCAAGATAGAAATATAAATAAACGTGAAATTGAGCTTAAACTGGGCGCCAGCTGACATGCCCGAAATGGCCCGCCGCACTGTTGACGGATATTTGACAGAAGCCCGAAATGAGCCTCTGCACTGTTGAGCGGCTATAAGGTTGTAAAATCTGAATAAAAAAAATACCTTACAAGATTACTATAAAAGATTTTTAAATTACCTATAAAGAAACTTTATTAATAACGAAAATTACAAGCAAGGAATAGAAAAATTACAACTAGTATTTACAATTGAAACCATTGAGCTAACTGCAGACGGTTGCAAACAGTCTAAAGGTAGCTCAATTGATCCATGTCAATACCAGTCGGAAGCGTCCCCAAGACACTGGCTGCATTACCACGCTGTATGGCAATGCTGATGCGCTGAGCCAGATATTCACCAGCTCTCGGGTCACGCGTCGCATCGACCAGACGCTCAGATAATTTTTTACCTTTAAATGATTGTTTGAAATAAGGACCTTTAACACTTGCTGCATGGAAAAAACTACCAATGTCATAAACGTCATATTTGACTTTGGCGGTTTTTCCATGACTATCACGTAAGCGTAAAAGCTTACCAATTTAGTTTGTCCTGGATGGATCCCTTATATTATATCTCTGCTATAGAAATGACTGCTGGTAGAAAGGGATGGCAACAGTGGTGGGGATGATGGGATGAACATAAATGTAATAGTATATAAGTTAAAATAAATAAACATTCGTATCAAGTCATCATCAAGTGGTCTTCAACATTTCGACTGTGCGAAATGCTAGTAAGAATCGAACTAAAGTTCATTTTTCTGGCGTCAACGTCGAGAGAAGCTTCTCTCGAGTCATGTGATGTCGCTCCGAGAGCCATGCAGGCTACTCGGAAGCTGTTCGTTAGCCGGTTGGCTACGATGGTCTGGGGAAAGGTCTTCCGAAAGCTCCAGGAGCTCTCTGGGTAGGGGTCTCCAGCATGGTCTTGCTTCCGGTGGTCTTGTGTGAAGAGGGGCGAGTCCGTTTAAATGTACGTGTCTAGAGTTGTCCGCACGGTCGTACATTTTTCGCGCTAGCTTCACAACAAACTCCTTTACAGGAGGTATCTGCAAATCACGTGCGATAACAGTGTTTCGCACGTATCGGCCTGCGCCTGTACAAACTCTGAGGGCGATGTTTTGTTGAGCTTGGATTCTCTTCTGGTTGGTTGCGGAGCAAAGGGAGTACCACGCTGGTGCTGCGTATGTGAGCCGGGAACGGATGTATGTTTTGTAAACTCCAAGCTTCGTTCGTAGCGGCAGTTTTGATGTCAGAACTGGTCGTAACATCGCTCTGGCGGCGCGTGTTTGTCTTAACGCGCGCTCCACCTGTGCGTTCATCGTCAAGGACCGATCAATGTCAATACCCAGATAGCGAACAGAAGTTTGCCAATCCAAGGCATGACCTCGAAACTCTAGTGTTGGTAGGACAGTGCGTCGACGAGACACTAGCATCGCTGCTGTTTTCCCCGCGTTGACCGCAATGCGCCATCTGTCTAACCAGGCTGGCAACAGGTTTAGCAGGCGCTGCATTTGATGAGTAGCTATAACTGCATTGGGTGCAGAGGCAAAGTAAGCGCTATCATCCGCAAAGAGCGCTAGTGTGACGTCTTTTTCCCCGGGTAGAAGCTGATCCTCCAGTGTAGGGATGTCGTTTGTGTATAGTGCATACAGAGCAGGAGACAAGCAGCTCCCTTGTGGCACTCCGGCTATGATGGGTCGAGGTTGTGATTTGGCTTCTTCGACAGCAACGTAGAAGCTTCGTCCTCGGAGAAAGGATGCAACCACTTGGATGATGGCTGCTGGTGTGGGAGAAGCGATAAGCTTCAGAATTAGACCTGGGTGCCACACTCTATCGAATGCTTTCTATACATCTAGGAAAATAGCAACTGTAGACTGGTTGTTGTTCAGATTGTGAGCAAGGTGGTGCAAAATCCGCGTGAGTTGCAGAGTCGTGGAGTGCTGGTTGCGAAAACCAAACTGTTCTGGTCGAGGTTCAATGTGTACGGCTAACCTACGAAGTAGAAGACGCTCGAAAAGTTTGGCTGTCGTTGACAGTAGTGTAATAGGTCGATAGCTGGATGGGTATCGGCGATCCTTTCCGGGTTTCGGGAGTACCACGACTCTGCCTGTCTTCCATATGTTGGGGAAATGACCTGTTCGCAAGATGGCATTAAAGAGCATGGTTAGAGCTGTCACACCTCTTCTAGGGAGATATCGAAGTGCGGTGTTTGGAAGGCCATCATCTCCTGGGGCTTTCCGTTTTGGCAGGCGGAGTATTGTTCGTCAAATAAGTCGTATCCTGGCGGCCGACTGATGACAGGCGCGCGACGCGGAATGGACGGACAGCGCGCAATTTCACTGGTCTTTATTTAAAAATGTATAATTTGCAACAAAATAATGTTCTTTCGCAATAAAATAAAACCATAATTCACTAAAGTATATATTAGGGAACATGTGGTCGAAATTTCATTGTAATAGGTTAAATAACTAGCAATTAAAACTAATTTTTCCGTAGAAGTATCTCTGTAAAAAATAAGATTTAGAGGTAAGTTTGCGATAATTTTCTATAGATTCAAATTCGATGAATCTTGTTTCGACTCCCACAACTCACTAGCTAGTATCCTTAATTTTTGATTGCTATCAAAAACAATTGAAAACTTAGATGTTTTTAAGCTTTAAAATTCATTTACCGTTTGGTATAAACGTGAGTTTTGGGACCCACGTCACCTTATGATCTCTCTACGCCCCACTAAGGGGGCACGGTGGCCCACCGGTTGGGAAATCCTGACGTACTAGAGTTTAGTTCTGTAATGAGGGGTTTTCGGTTCGAATAAAATAATTAGTTCTAAATATCTCGATAGATGCTAGTGTCTCAATTGGCAATTTGAGTATGTCAAATGAATGAATGCTTGTCCAATGCTTGAAATCTTAATGGTGACCAAAGCTCAAACCAACCGATTTCTACCGATCATATTTTTTCGTATAGCTTGGCAAAAAAGAGTAGAAAATAATGGGGGCGCCACTGTAGGTCCTTATGGCAACACCTATAGCGCACCAAGCTAGTCTTGATACTTAGGTGTATATTTCTGTTATACGTACATTTATATCCACACATAGTATACTAGTATCAGTAAATATTGTTTAATTGAGCAAGGTTCTCGTTATGTAAGTATATAAAGAAAAAAATATAA
Source organism: Eupithecia centaureata (assembly GCA_944547425.1). Classification (NCBI taxonomy): domain Eukaryota; kingdom Metazoa; phylum Arthropoda; class Insecta; order Lepidoptera; family Geometridae; genus Eupithecia; species Eupithecia centaureata. The sequence goes on along the minus strand of OX155702.1, from coordinate 3,349,876 downwards.
AGTAAATTAAAATTTAATACATTGCATTGTAAGTTCTCTCTCACAGTATTCCTTTTCTATTTTTATTACGTGCTGGCACGAATTCTTCCAATCCTCCTCCGTAATAGCTTGGAACCGTTCCGTTTTAGCACGCTCAGCTGCTTCCTATAAAGAAGAAACTTTTTATGATACCTTTATCTTACCTTTTTCAGTTTATTATTTAGGCACCTAATTTCTAGACCATTTAAAATACAACGATATATTAACTTTATTACAAAGAAATAACACAACTTTTAAATTATGTAGAAATAGATTTACATATTAGCTAGTCTAGCTCAAGTATCAAATTCTATGCCCGCGCTATAGCCGAGTACGCAGAACAAACGTAAACATAACCTAACTGCCCGATGTTTATTGTTGAATATTTCACTTGTTTCGTGGTACTTTAATTTAATCCTGCTTTAGGAGCATCAAGTTACCTTTGATTCAACTAAAAATTACAAAACAAACTCTCACAAACCTGTCATATCAGCGGTTCTTTGAAAAACATTGTTGAGATCTGAAAGAATAGTTCTGGCCTCAAATTCTGCCAGACATCGCCTGTCTTCTTCTTCCGGGCCTTATCCCACGCTAAGTGGGGTCGGCACAACATGAATTCTTCTTCCATTCTTCTCTGTTATTCGTCATCTCCGTATTCACACCTTTCTTAAGCATATCCTCTTTTACACAATCCATCCATCTTTTCTTCGGTCTTCCTCTCCCTTTATATCCCTCCACATTCAAATCAATCACTCTTTTCGTAACATGATCTTCCTCTCTTCTCATAACATGCCCATACCACGCTAGCCTATTACTCCTCATCTTTTCCGTCACTGGCGCTACTTTCAAACTTCCTCTGATGTACTCGTTTCTTATCTTATCCATCCTTGTCACTCCACACATCCATCTCAACATTCGCATTTCTGCTGCATGTACAGCTCGTTCATCCTTCCCTTTCGTTGCCCAACATTCAGATCCATACAGTAAGACAGGTCTTATTAAGGTCTTGTATATTTTCCCCTTAAGTTTAAGGGGCATTCGTCGATCGCATATAGTGCCTGTGACCTGTCTCCATTTCATCCATCCTGAGCTTATCCTGTTCTTGACGTCGCGGTCTATCTCACCGTCGTTTTGGATCAATGAACCAAGGCTAGACATCGCCTGTATACCTTATAAATAACCTCCCTGGCAGCACTTCTAACTGTTTTATTCATTATTTTTCACTTTTCGTCACTTTATCACCACCGCTTGCTTGACCGATCCAAGTAAAAAATCCGAAAAAAAACGTCATTGTTTTAAAAATGTTGCCATTAAACAAAAAAATTAGTTCCGTTTCAAGACTTTTTTGCCAAGCAACACTCCTTCTATATTTATAAAACTTTGTGGACAGGACACTGGCAGAAAAGTAGCTAGCCAGATACGATTGCCCTAGGCAAGAAGAAGGAGAAGAACAACAAAAAATTATGGAAACACACGCCTTCGCCTCCGCTCCGCCTCCGACTTCAGTGTGTGGAGAGTGGAGTGTTTAAAGACAGTCATTGGCAAAATTGCGTCTAGCAGATACAGAGCCATAATCAAGAAGTTGAAGTCAAACAAAAAAGGTGCAAAACTGCAAAATAGCTTGGTACTACCAAAGAGAATATAAATGTTATTATTACTAGTTATTATTACTTCGTCGGTTCGTTACAGAGTTACTTACATACAGTTTTACCTGATTTTACTTCAGCTAGCTTCCACGAAATAATGACAATTGCCACAGCAGAAGCTCCCTGGCAGGTCCAGTTTAAGGAAGTGGAGCAGAGATGTGATTACATACTTACGACGGGCCAGTGGTCAGATTGCTCCTTCCAGGTGTGCTCGGAGACCAACAAAGTGGTGGTGCCGGCACACAAGCTCATCTTGGCCATGGCGTCTCCCGTCTTCGACAAAATGTTCTTCGGAGAGCAACCGGAGAAGAACGAAATGATATCTGTTTCTAAAGTTCAACCAAATACTTTCAGAGCTCTGTTACAGTAAGTTGTTACACCAAATTTGTTTTTCTTAATTTTTCCCGAGGAAAAGAACCGCTTATTAGGTACTCATAAACGGATCTTTGATCTAGATGCGCCCCGCGGCCCTATTTATACCCCTCAGAAGTTAAAATTTCCAAATTTTAATAGCCTAATATGTCATATTGTAGGTCCTAAACTATCTACATAGCAAATTTCATTTATATAACTTAAGTAGTTACACAGATTACTTATCACAAACATTCACACTGACTTTACCATTTATTATAATAATAAGATGGAAGAGGCACTCACTATCAGGTGAGATTGTGGTCAGTTCATCATTCAACAACAATACAGCTTGGCAAAAAAGTCTTGAAACGGAACTAATTTTTTTGTATAATGGCAACATTCTTAAAACAATGACGTTTGATGTAAAATTGTAAACAAAGATTACGAATTCTCGGATTTTTTACTTGGATCGGTCAAGCGGTGGTGATAAAGTGACGAAAAGTGAAAAATAATGAATAAAACAGTTAGAAGTGCTGCCAGGGAGGTTATTTATAAGGTATACAGGCGATGTCTGGCAGAATTTGAGGCCAGAACTATTCTTTCAGATCTCAACAATGTTTTTCAAAGAACCGCTGATATGACAGGTTTGTGAGAGTTTGTTTTGTAATTATAAGTTGAATCAAAGGTAACTTGATGGTCCTAAAGCAGGATTAAATTAAAGTTCCACGGAACAAGTGAAATATTCAACAATAAACATCGGGCAGTTAGGTTATGTTTACGTTTGCTCTGCGTACTCTGCTATAGCGCGGGCATAGAATTTGATACTTGAGCTAGACTAGCTAATATGTAAATCTATTTCTACATAATTTAAATGTTGTGTTATTTCTTTGTAATAAAGTTATTATAGCGTTTGTATTTTAAATGGTCTAGAAATTAGGTGCCTAAATAATAAACTGAAAAAGGTAAGATAAAGGTATCATAAAAAGTTTCTTCTTTATAGGAAGCAGCTGAGCGTGCTAAAACGGAACGGTTCCAAGCTATTACGGAGGAGGATTGGAAGAATTCGTGCCAGCGCGTAATAAAAATAGAAAAGGAATACTGTGAGAGAGAACTTACAATGTATTAATAACAATGTATTAAATTTTAATTTACTTTATATTTTTTTCTTTATATACTTACATAACGAGAACCTTGCTCAATTAAACAATATTTACTGATACAAGTATACTATGTGTGGATATAAATGTACGTATAACAGAAATATACACCTAAGTATCAAGACTAGCTTGGTGCGCTATAGGTGTTGCCATAAGGACCTACAGTGGCGCCCCCATTATTTTCTACTCTTTTTTGCCAAGCTATACAGTTGTAGGTTTTATAGGTATATCAACTTTTATTATTTACAAACTACCACCTCTTATTTAAAATAAGGCTTTTCCGTCTGAATTTGCGCTCATCAAAAAGGCAATCTAATGATTTACAGTCTTACAGATTTACTATAATTTTTTAGTTTTATTAATCTAGTTCATTATTTCATAGACAATATCACTACATAGTATAAAACAGAACCGCTTCACACTTTCCGTCTTTCCCTATGTATGCTTACATTTTTAAAACTATGCAACTGATTTTGAAGTGATTTTTTAATAGATAGAGTTATTCAAGAGGATGGTTTACATGTATATTAGACCCGTGCAAAGCCAGGGAGGGTTGCTAGTTTTATTATACAGCACAAAATCATAAGAAAACTGTTTCAATATGGTCACACCACACTGATTTAGTTTGATGACTCTAATAACTAACTTATATTCTACAGATACATCTACACAGGCAAGACAGATATAACCTCAATCGACAGTGCAATAGAACTGTGGTTAGAAGGGAAAAAATACTTGCTGCCACATCTCGAGCAAAAATGCAAAAGCTATATCTGTTCAGTTGTTAGCCCGAAGAATGCTTGCCAAGTGTACGAGTTAGCATGCCAACTTGAGGAAAAAGGACTTATGGATCTATGTATTCAGGTAATTTTTAGTATTTATGGTTTATGGCTTGCCAATATTACACATAACAAAACATTCGAAGTGAACACGTAAAAGTTCCTTTGTGTAGGATGTGTACCTCTAATTTTCTTGTCTTCTCTAAGTTTCGTGTCTTTGAAACAACCTAAAATATGCTAAATCAATAATCTATACCTAAAGTTGGGGTTAAGAGGTTTACCTCTTTGTAGAGGCACGGAGTCCTAGAGACAAAGGGCTGGAATGAAACTCAGTGTCTGCATTTTGTAGATACTGTAACACTGAAATTGTTTACTGCAGTGAGGCATAATTTGTATATTATACAAACTCAAAGTGCTTTATTTCCTTTATTACAGGGCCTGAATAAATCGCTTCACCATTTAAATAATATGGTGTCAAATTAACTGTTTGGTGGACTCTTTTTGGTATTTATAACCTAAGACCAACCAGTCACTATCATTATAAACTTTACTGTGCAATAACAAATTACAAAAATTAATCAACAATCATTTGGTTCCAGATAATAAGCTCAAACACGAAAGAAGTTCTTAATGACAGGAGTTTTATGAATGTCAAATTTGACACATTGCTGACAATTTTTTCTCTTGACCACCTTGATTTGGACAATGAGCTAGACCTGTTCAAGGCATTGGTGAAGTATGACAAGGCACAACGCATGCTAGGGCAGAGTAGCAACTCTCCTGCTGATAGTGGACCACCAGAGATACCGGCCAATGTTCTAGAACCCTCGACATCTGAAGAGAAGGTATAAATAAATAAATAAATAATGCTGTTTTTTACGAAGTGACAACCCTAAAGCCAGCTATCCTTATACTTAGGATGTCAATGAACGAAATGTAGTGAAAAAATTCTATGTCTATGATTTCGACAGAAGAGGTCTTTCAGCGCTGTCTTTGTCCAAGTGCGCCGAAATATTTTTTTACGGGTTCCGTAATTTCGGGACCTCACATTGGTATGCTCATTTCAAGTTTATACATATAATGTATTAAATATATCAGTTATCTAGTACCCATAACACAAGCTTTGAGTAGCTTACTTTGGGGCTAGATGGTGTGTGGATTGTCCAGCATTATTTATATATTTATATTTATTTAAACTCAATCAGAACATATTAGAGGTATTATATTGTTTTAATATAAAATTTAGCAAAGTTAACATAATAACGATTATTCCTTGGGTATTTATCATGTATCGCATGGTTTTATTATATGTATAAACCTTCCTCCTGAATCACTCTATCTATTAAAAAAACCACTTCAAAATCCGTTGCGTAGTTTTAAAGATTTAAGCATACAAAGGGACATAGGGACGGAGAAAGCGACTTTGTTTTATACTATGTAGTGATAGTGAAGTATATCAGTCATCTAGTACCCATAACACAAGCTCTGCTTAGCTTGAGGCTAGATGATGCTGTGTGGACTGTCCGGAATTAAGTACTTATTTGTTATTTATTTATTTAAGTCTGAGGAACATATTCCTAAATTCTTCAGCTACAATATGTTTAGTAAAATAAAAACCCTGTTTATTTCTTTTAGGATTTGTTGGAGAATGTTGAGGGTAGTTCTCAAAATAGTACCTCAGTTGAGCTGAATTCAAAGAAACCTCCCGAAGAAGTACCGTCATCTGAACCAACAGCTGACAAAGAAGATTTGAAAAAAGGTTGTTAACTACCCTCCTGTATATTACAATAGTACTTGGTCGCATTACTGGGCTGTAAGGCCAGATGGCCTTATACTAATAATATTATAAACGCGAAAGTTTGTAAGGATGGATAGATGAATGGATGTTTGTTATTCTTTCACGCAAAAACTACTGAACGGATCTGAATGAAATTTGGCACAGAGATAGATAATAGTCTGGAATAACACATAGCCTTTATTTTATCCCGTAATTCCCACGGGAACGGAAATTACCGCGGGTGAAACCGCGGGGCGTTGTTAGTTAAAACTAAAATGCTCTGCAAAAACCTGGCCATCACGGATTATCGTGTACCGCCAACTTCAATATAGAATAATTGTAAACATTGAAGTTGCATTGATGATTTTCCCACGGAAGTTACACTATTGTCCGCTTAATTTCTTTCTTAGAATGCATATTACTGTAAAAAAATAAAGTTCATTTCATACCAAACAGATTATATAGTATTTTTGTGCAGTCATTTGTTTGTTTACAATAATTCTACATTGGAAATGGCTCGATTATAGGTTCAAATGTCAATTGTTCATTTGTTGTTTCTAAATTATGTTACATAAGATATCTACTTACATTGTTGTCTGTTTGTTTTAATATTGTGCTGTCTATGTTTGTGTTATAAACATACACAACTTTATTATTACAAACTTTGTAAATCAAATAAACGATCTATCTATCTTTTTCTTTTAAAGGAGAAGAGTTAAATAAGTCTATAAAGGAGGCTATAAAGAAGATACGGTTCTTGTCTTTGAACAATAAGCAGTTTGCGGAGGGGCCGGCTCAATCCTGCTATCTGGATACGGAAGAAAGATACGCAGTGCTCGTGAACATCGCAGCGGAAGCCATTGTGGAGCCGATGCCGAATGGATTGTCAGATTGCTGGAAGGGAAGGCAGCGGAACAACAAGGTTTATATCTTATCTTACTATTATAATAAACTAGCGACCCGCCCCGGCTTCGCACTGTTTTATTATTCGTATTAACCTTTCTCTTGAATCACCGCATCATAATCCGTTGCGGAGTTTTAAAGATTTAAGCAGTCAAAGGGACATAGGGACAGAAAAAGGGACTTTGTTTTATACTATGTAGTGAGTAGCGACCCGCCCCCGCTTCGCACTGTTTTATTATTCGTATTAACCTTTCCCTTGAATCACTCTATCTATTAAAAAAAACCGCATCAAAATCCGTTGAGTAGTTTTAAAGATTTAAGTATACATTGGGACATAGGATGTAAGGACAGAGAAAGTGACTTTGTTTTATACTATGTAGTGATGGGAAAGTCTGTGTGAACGTTTTTTATAAGTAATCTCCGTATATCTGTAATTTAAATGAAATTTGGTATGTAGATAGTTTAGGACCTAGAATAACACATAAGATATTAAAATGTGGAAATTTTAACCTCTGGGGGGTTTAAATGGGGTGATAAAGTTTGTATCGAATATTATTATTACTTGGTTTGATTCACTCAAAACTCGGTATAAATAAACTAGAAAGTAAATATCATTTAACACGTATTTTTTCTTTTTATGAAACTACTCATAGGAAGCGTGCAATAAGTTTCTGAAATTTGACAAATAAATTTCCATGCGGGTGAAGCCGCGGGGCGCAACTAGTATCTGCTAAGTTAATGTGCATTTTAAGTACAAAAACATATGTATGGCACTAAAGTTATTTAACACGGGATATTAACCATGATTTCATTTGTTTTCAGTTTTTCTATATTTCAGCACAGTTTCGATCGCGATGATCACGAATGAATCAAAAGAATGAAGAATTGTTGATTTCTGATTTCTAAAATACGTACTAAGAAAGCAGTAGGTACCTAGACAAATACAAAGGTTCGCATTGCTTATCACTTCACTTATTGTTATGGGATTTTCAAATTTATGGCACTAAGAATAGAATACTGATTCAGACTCGAAATTTTTGTGGTCCGACATTTCGTGACTGAGAGCAAGTGAACTAGTGTACTACTAGGAACGACTTGAGCTGAACTGTTCTTACTAGTTCACTTGAAGGAATTAGTTCTTTTTAGTTCATCGTTCCTGAACTACACGAGACTAGATAACTTTGGTTCTCTGTCGGATGTAACACCCTGTATATTTGATCTGTCACAGGGCAACCAAGAACCCAAAGCTGAGCCCCTTCCGAAAACTGAGTCACGCGACGACGCTGCTACAAAGTTGCCAACCCCTGCTCAAATTATCAAGGGTAAGTATATAGGGTATAATAATAATGTTGGACAATCCACACAGCATCATCTAGCCCCAAAGTAAGCTACCCAAAGCTTGTGTTATGGGTACTTGATAACTGATATATTTAATACATTATTATATTCATAGATAGATATTTTTTATTATACATAGAAAACACCCAGACCAACAGAACAAATACCTGCAGATCGTACACAAATTTGTTCCGAGGCGGGAATCGAACCCGCAACCTCCTGCGTCGCAGGCGGACCTTCGCCCACCGCGCCACTTCGCTTGTTAGTTACATGTTGGTGTTTAAACACGCCTGTTTTTGTACGTAATCACTATGTCCCTATATCCCTTTGAATGCTTAAATCTTTAAAACTACGCAACGGATTTTGGTGCGGTTTTGCTTTACCTGTAGAGGAAACATCTCCATATTATAAGAAATGTGAAAGTCAGTGTGAATGTTTGTTATAAATTATCTCTGACAGATACTCATCAGCATCAGGTCACGCTTCGCATCGACCAGACGCTCAGATAATTTAATAAATCAAATACATTTAGTATGTAGATAGTTTAGAACCTAAAATAACAACACATAGGCTAGTATTTTTTTTATATATTTATCTCTTCATCATTGATACATTACAAAAATAAAGAAAAAACTTAGAGACACTGTGCAATGTATTTCGTACGATGACACAGAAAATCTATTGACTGTTTTGAAGTAGGCCACACATTGTAAACACCTTTATTATAAAAACAGTTTTAATATTACCTTAGTTAGCAAAGAAAATTAAAAGTAATCACCGCATTTATCATCAGTCAATAATAGTAATTATTTTTGTATTATTTATGTAATTATTTATAAGGCAAACATGTATTAGACATATAAGTTATATACATGCTAGTGGTTTCTATTTCGCCTCTTCAACTAGTGGTCAAAAAAGTGAGGTGAACTGAAAATCAATTATCACTTTATTTCATTATTTTGATAATTATGTACTTACCTATAGTATTAAATTTGACTTGTCTAAGTGCTTATTTTGTAAGCTTAAAGAAATAAAGATTTTGATTTACTGATTAGTATTTGATTATTTCATTCGATTTTATTTGTTATTTTGCCTGAGAAAAAGCTTATTACCTAGTTTAGGCACACGCATTATCTTGTCCCACAAAATATATGATTTTGTACTAATTTTATTAACAACGAAAATTACAATTAAGGAATAGAAAAAATAACAACTAGTATATACAATTGAAACCATTGAGCTAACTGCAGACGGTTGCAAACAGTCTAAAGGTAGCTCAATTGATCTATGTCAATACCAGTCGTGGTGTCCCCAAGACACTGGCTGCATTACCACGCTGTATGACAATGCTGATGCGCTGAGCCAGATACTCACCAGCTCTTGGGTCAAGCGTCGTATCGACCAGATGCTCAGACTAATTTTATAATTTTAGTTATCACTACATAGTATAAAATAAAGTCGCTTTTTCTGGCCCTATATCCTTATGTCCCTTTGAATGCTTAAATCTTTAAAACTACGCAACGGATTTTGATGCGGTTTTTTTATAGATAGAGTGATTCAAGAGAAAGGTTTATAATAAAACTTATAATAAAACCTTGCGAAGCCGGGGCGGGTCGCTAGTTTTTGAATAAATTATTATTATTATTAAAAATAACATGATTATTTTCCAGATCTCTCGTCTTCCGATAAAGATACATTGAAGAGAGCCGTGCGCGCCGCTCGCCTCATGACCGCAGAGGAGCCTTCGGAGAAAGTGGATAAACTGGTTGCAGCCGGATTAATACGACTTCTGGTGACGGTGCTGAGCCAGCCATGGTACACTATCCTACTATATCACTACATAATATAAAACAGAGGACACGAAGTTAAACAGAGATAAAATAAATAAATAAATAATTCCGGACAGTCCACACAGCATCATCTAGCCCCAAGCTAAGCAGAGCTTGTGTTATGGGTACTAGATGACTGATATACTATATAGATCCCTCGCGACCACATCACAATTCTAGAACTTAGTTGGAGCAAGGAGTTCAAACTTTATTTAGTGAAATAGGTCTAAAACACATTATGTATATTTATATGTAAGATCTTCAGAAATAAACGATTATTATTATTATTATTTATTATTAACAAAGTCGCTTTTTCTGTCCCTATGTCCCTTTGTATGCTTAAATCTTTAAAACTACGCAACGGATATTGATGCGGTTTTTTTTAATAGATAGAGTGATTCAGGAGGAAGGTTTATACGTATAATAAAACCGTGCCAAGCCGGGGTGGGTTGCTAGTACAAAATAAAGTAAGAAAAACAAGTGAAGAAAAATTTGTTTAGATAACAAGTAAATAATTCAATACAAATGTTTATAATCTTCAATCAAGGCTATTTTTATTCCATGGGAACTGATTAATGGGATGAAAATAGCCTATGTGTTATTTCAGGGCTAGAACTAAGTCTGTTCAAAATTTTGGCCCATGCATTAAGATCTAATTTGTTAAAAATGTCTTTAAAGGTCTCTACACACTGAAGCCGGAGGCGGAGCGGAGGCGAAGGCGTGCCGGTTTTTCCTATGGCACCGCGCCGCCACCGCCTGCGGTGTGTGTGTAGTCTTTCATATGATTCAATAGGATACTACAACTCGCACGCCTTCGCCTCCGCTCCGCCTCCGGCTTCTGTGTGTGGAGACCCTAATTGTAATTTTCTTACAATAGATCAATTTTCTTACGTCTACAGGAGTAGTGTTCAGTACGATGCGGGCTGGGCGCTGACTAACATAGCTCAGGAACATTACACCGATGCAATTGTTTTTGTAAGTTTTACTTTTTAATGATATAACTATGTAGAGGGCGCGATGGTTGTTTATTTATTTATCATTTACTCATCAAGTGCTCTTCAACATTTCGACTGTGCGACATGCTAGTAAGAATCGAACTAAAGTTCATTTTTCTGGCGTCAACGTCGAGAGAAGCTTCTCTCGAGTCATGTGATGTCGCTCCGAGAGCCATGCAGGCTACTCGGAAGCTGTTCGTTAGCCGGTTGGCTACGATGGTCTGCGGAAAGGTCTTCCGAAAGCTCCAGGAGCTCTCTAACATCATTTACTAATGTATTTCGCTTTGGGGACAAGCAGCTGCTGATATCCAGTCTTATCTCATATTAATTCTTCAAAAAAGGCGGCAAAAAATTGCGCGTAATTTATAAATTAAAGCCACGTGACTCTTTGAGAGAATTATTTAAATAAATAAATATTCTGTAATATCGCAATACGAAGCCGCGGGGTGCAGCTAGTAATAATTATAGCTAACAACATCATCATCATCAGCCTATATTAGTCCACTGCTGTATAGTTAACAATTAGTATGCAATAGTTGTTTGTACCTACGTAAAAATGTTCCAAGCTATACACTAGCCAAACTCGATGTAGAATGTTTGTAAACAAACCACGACACAAAAAACTAAAATTCACTTCACATACTTGAATCGAATTTTAGATATGAGTGTACGAAATATTTTGTGAAGGAAGGATCTTAAATCGACAAGTAATGTAAATTGCGTATAAAAAGGCCCGGCAACAGAGTGTATTTTAGGTTAAGTATGGACGGTTTGTTTATAAACATTCTACATAGAGTTTGGCTGATGTATAGATTGGTATTGATCTAGATTGTTGATTGTTGTTGAAATAGAAACCATAGACTTTTCTCCGTTCCCTTCAGTAGAACCGTCGCTCGTGGCAACTCTCACCTGCCTCGCTCCCTCGCTGGACTCAACAGACCTGCCCTCCTTATAGCAAATGCAGTACTTGTAAAATAGCGGTTTCGAGAAAAACGCGTTTAAAGATTTTTTATTATCTCTACAAAATGGCTATGTTAAATAACTTTTTAGCGTAACTAAAAAAACAGAAAATTCTTCGTCAGTCTTCTCGGTAAATAATAGTAAATCAGTAAATCAATATCTTTATTTCTTTAGGCTTACTAAATAAGCACTTAGACAAGTCAAATTTAATACTATAGGTACATAATTATCAAAATAATATAAGAATAATAATAATAACTCGGCCAGAACCTAGACTAGAAATCTTCGCAGATGAATGGAAGAGCTTAATGTCAGTACATATGCTTGAGATTTTGCGAGAGTGATGAATGAAAGGATGGTTGCTTGATTTTTTTTTGTATTTATTCTAAATTGTATTATTATTAATAAGACTGCTGGCAGATGCTGGATGCGTCAAGCTGCAGATAGGGCGCTATGGCGCTCGTTAGGGGAAGCCTATGTCCAGCAGTGGACTAATAAATATGCGCCGATGATGATGATGATGATGTATTATTATTATTTCAATATTATGAAAATCTTATTTATTATATAAATTTATTCTGTTTTTCTTATAATAATTTTAATTTTGTAGATATAAATGTGAATTCATATAATTATGTAAAACTAGCTGCGCCCCGCAGCGTCGCCCGCGGGGAAATTTATTTATTTGTCAAATATCATATTTTTATACATAATATACTATTCCCGACGAAGACAAATCCAAAAACACAAAAATCATAAAAATCGGTCTAGCCGTTCTCGAGTTATAAGTGTTGTAACAAACACGACTTTCTTTTATATATATAGATTTCTGTAACCTAATGTAATTGGTTATAAAACCGTATTAGTTACTAAGTAAATAAATAAATAATTGTTTAAAACAGAGTGGTGCCGTGCTAAAGCTCGTGGATCTCGTGAGACGCGGCGGTGAACTGGCAGAGCAGGCCGCTCTAGCCTTAGGACACATCGCCCAGACCGATAGGTACCTAATTAAGTTTTAATTTCTACAACATAAATGTAAAATGAAATGTAACGCCAATAGTTCGAGGGACTAAATAAGTTACTTTCACCCGAGATAAACACTGTGCTTTTCATTACGAATATAAATAAAAAACATGAGAAAACAAATTAATCAAATTGCCGCTATGTATTTGTTTTTTTATATATTAGTCCATCTAGGACAGGCGAAAGCCATAAAGCCTTGTCTTTCGTATTTTTTGAATTCAGTGAATTGTCGCTAAGGCGATTTTTTTAGCTTCATCATTTATTCTGCCACTATCATGGTTCAATAGTAACGTTATAGCTGTCAGTTGAAAACGATTCTCCCTAGGGCGGAAAAGTATCACTTTCAACCCGCTTTTCAGGCATGTTCAGACCTACTTTCCGAGTATGAGTAATGAAAAGAATATTTAATCTCACTGTCATACAATGAAACAGAGGGTTTGCTTGAATTTGCCAAATGATTGCTCATACACACACACACACACACACATATCGTGGTTGCTCCTGTTGCCCGGACTCTTAAGAGGTCGGTGTTCTCAGGAGCACCATACACATTCACACACACAACACACACACAAACACAACACATATACACACACACACAAACTCGCTCACCGTACATACCACATGTTTTTTTGTAACAGACTGGCTAAAATATTTAATATTATAGTATTTCATTTTTTTCATTTCATTGTTTTTAACTATAAATTTTCACTGTAACTTCATCCTTTTCGCTGTTTGATAATGTAATGTATAAGTTTCTTAACATATTGTAAGTTTTGGAACTGTATTCTTTTAACTTCGGAGGAGGGCGTTGTCATCTGCGACACAGATTTTTAAACTCCTGCAGATGGCATCGTTTCCATTTTTAACCATGAAACTATTGTTATTGTTCCATAATAAACGATTTATTATTATAATAGTAATAATTTACTCGGTAAACGTAGTGTAGAACGCCCTCCGGCCAGGTGGGACGACGATCTGCGATAGACTGCTGGCAGATGCTGGATGCGTCAAGCTGAAGACAGGGCGCTATGGCTCTCATTGGGGGAGGCCTATGTCCAGCTGTGGACTAATATAGGTTGATGATGATGATGAATAATAATGTGTAGGTACTATGCTTTTTTTCTTTTATAATTGTGTTAGATACCTACCTGTTTTCTTTTCTACTGTACCGACTTTTTATTAAATTTTGTTTCTGTTCTCTTTTCTTAATTTTCCTGAGCTGTTTGTATGTGTTTCCAAAAAAAAGTCTATCTATCTATCTAACTAAATTATCTACTCATATACATAAAACGAACGATGTGGCGCGGTGGGCGAAGGTCCGCCTACGACGCAGGAGGTTGCGGGTTCGATTCCCGCCTCGGAAGAAAATTGTGTACGATCTGCAGAAATTTGTTCCGATGGTCTGAGTGTTTTCTATGTATAATAAAAATATCTATCTATGTATGTATATAATGTATTAAATATATTAGTTATCTAGTCCCATAACACAAGCTTTGAGTAGCTTACTTTGGGGCTAGATAGAATAGTGATGTGTGAATTGTCCAAGATATTTATATTTATTTATTTGTAATAATAAGTTATGAAATCAATTACAGAAGCGCAGTGGTGAATGCTGGAGCCCTGACTGCGTTGATAACTCATATGAAGACCGATACACCACCCACTCAACTTAAAACTTACTTGTGGGCTTACGGAAACATATGCGAGTAAGTTATATTCCTATACTAGCGACCCGCCAAGCTTCGCACGGTTTTATTATACGTAAGTTTTTTTTTGTCTAATTTCTAAAAAATATTTTTTACTAGGCTTATGTACCGATATTGTATTTTTTATTTACTTTTTTAGCCAGGTAAACTATCTAGCTTTCAAATGAGACTACTTCGAATAAAATGCACCATTTACTCAAAAAGAAACGAAGAAAAAAATAGAATTAGTCTTCATTTAAAAAAATATTGAAACAGCTTTGTTTTTGAGATAGCTAACATAATTTTTTTTTATCCCGATTTTTATCGTTAAGATAAAAATCGGGATAAAAAAAAATTATGTTGTAAAATGATGTAAAATTATGTGTCGTGATCAAGGTTCGAAAATACACATTGTATAGTGTTTGAGTATTATTATTTATATATATTTTATACTTTGGGGCTAGATGGGCTGTGTGTATTGTCCTGCATTATTTATTTATTATTATTTATTTCATTGTAGACATGAGCCACGGTTTGCACTGGTATCACCCGTATTGCCGCATATCAAAAATCTACTTGCCTTGGAAAATGAACAAATTCTTGGTAAGTGCGTTTTTTTTTAACAGAACGGAAAAAGCTAGAATGCTTCGACCCACTATTTTTTCTCATGTTATTTATTACACAAACTAGCGACCCGCCCGGCTTCGCACGTTTGTATTATACATATAAACCTTCCTCTTGAATCACTCTATCTATTAAAAAAAACAGCATCAAAATCCGTTGCGTAGTTTTAAAGATTTAAGCATTCAAAGGGACATAAGGATATAGGGACAGAAAAAGCGACTTTGTTTTATACTATGTAGTGAAGTATGACTATAAAAGAAAATACGAGCGAGGATTTCGAGCGATATTAATTAATTCACTCCGTCTCTTTATTAATTGAATAGACCATAGAATGAAATTCCTACTAACCTAGTCTGAGAATGTACCTACTAACTATATTATGGATCTTTGTTATCTGAAAATAAACAATATTATTATTATTACTCTTTATTTATTTTAATTCTCGTTTATAAAATACATTTTTTACTGTAGAAAATACAAAAATATTATAAAAATAATCTACAGTAAAAAATATATCAAAACGGTGGATCACCGGCCGCGAAGCTAGGCTCAAGCAGCCGGTGACTAGGGTTGCAGACAGAGGAACTTTCTGACGATACGCGCCGAATTATTATTATATTATTAATAATTCACGTTGGTATGAAATGTCCAGCTGTATATTTGTATACTAGTATCTGCTACCGGCTTCGCATGCGTTGTATGGAAACGTGTCAAAGTTATTTATATCCCATGGGAACTGATTTATGGGATGAAAAGTAGCCTATGTGTTATTCCAGGGCTAGAACTACGTCCAATTCAAATTTCAGCTCGATCCGTTCAGTAGTTTTTGCTTGAAAGAGGAACAAACATCCGTACATACAAAAAATCGCATTTATAAAATTAGTAAAGATTCGTCTGATATCATCTTTTATGAGGCTAGATTATGCTGTGTGGATTGTCCACTTGTCCAGCACTAGATGAGCCCCGCGGCTTCGCCCGCGAACCAGAGGATGTTTCTCGTACAAATGTCAGAAATTTATTGCACACCTATCTGTTTAATTATTCAGACCATAGTTTATTTATACCGAGTTTTGAGTGAATCGAACCAAGGAAAAAATATTTTCAATACAAACTTTACCACCCTATTTAACCCCCTCAGAGGTTAAAATTTCCAAATTTTAATGGCCTATGTCCTATTCTAGGTCCTAAACTATCTGCATACCAAATTTTATTTAAATAACTTAAGTAGTTACAAAGATTACTTATAAGAAACAATCACACAGACTTTCCCATTTATTATAATAGTAAGATTATTTTTTATTATATTATAACTGTCAAAACTGTTTTTTTTTTCAGTGGAGGCTTGCTCTGTCCTGTTTTACCTGACGGGCGGTCAGCATCAAAACTTCAACCCGTTTCTATTTACCCCCGAGCTGACGTCGCGCCTCACAGCCTTGCTGGGGCACGCCGAGCCGCGCGTGCAGACCGCCGCGCTCGTGGCTCTGCAGAATGTACTGGCTCACACTGAACTGGTAACTAACTATTTACCCCCGAGCTGACGGCGCGCCTCACAGCCTTGCTGGGGCACGCCGAGCCGCGCGTGCAGACCGCCGCGCTCGTGGCTCTGCAGAATGTACTGGCTCACACTGAACTGGTAACTAACTATTTACCCCCGAGCTGACGGCGCGCCTCACAGCCTTGCTGGGGCACGCCGAGCCGCGCGTGCAGACCGCCGCGCTCGTGGCTCTGCAGAATGTACTGGCTCACACTGAACTGGTAACTAACTATTTACCCCCGAGCTGACGGCGCGCCTCACAGCCTTGCTGGGGCACGCCGAGCCGCGCGTGCAGACCGCCGCGCTCGTGGCTCTGCAGAATGTACTGGCTCACACTGAACTGGTAACTAACTATTTACCCCGAGCTGACGGCGCGCCTCACAGCCTTGCTGGGGCACGCCGAGCCGCGCGTGCAGACCGCCGCGCTCGTGGCTCTGCAGAATGTACTGGCTCACACTGAACTGGTAACTAACTATTTACCCCCGTGCTGACGGCGCGCCTCACAGCCTTGCTGGGGCACGCCGAGCCGCGCGTGCAGACCGCCGCGCTCGTGGCTCTGCAGAATGTACTGGCTCACACTGAACTGGTAACTAACTATTTACCCCCGAGCTGACGGCGCGCCTCACAGCCTTGCTGGGGCACGCCGAGCCGCGCGTGCAGACCGCCGCGCTCGTGGCTCTGCAGAATGTACTGGCTCACACTGAACTGGTAACTAACTATTTACCCCCGAGCTGACGGCGCGCCTCACAGCCTTGCTGGGGCACGCCGAGCCGCGCGTGCAGACCGCCGCGCTCGTGGCTCTGCAGAATGTACTGGCTCACACTGAACTGGTAACTAACTATTTACCCTCGAGCTGACGGCGCGCCTCACAGCCTTGCTGGGGCACGCCGAGCCGCGCGTGCAGACCGCCGCGCTCGTGGCTCTGCAGAATGTACTGGCTCACACTGAACTGGTAACTAACTATTTACCCCCGAGCTGACGGCGCGCCTCACAGCCTTGCTGGGGCACGCCGAGCCGCGCGTGCAGACCGCCGCGCTCGTGGCTCTGCAGAATGTACTGGCTCACACTGAACTGGTAACTAACTATTTACCCCCGTGCTGACGGCGCGCCTCACAGCCTTGCTGGGGCACGCCGAGCCGCGCGTGCAGACCGCCGCGCTCGTGGCTCTGCAGAATGTACTGGCTCACACTGAACTGGTAACTAACTATTTACCCTCGAGCTGACGGCGCGCCTCACAGCCTTGCTGGGGCACGCCGAGCCGCGCGTGCAGACCGCCGCGCTCGTGGCTCTGCAGAATGTACTGGCTCACACTGAACTGGTAACTAACTATTTACCCCCGAGCTGACGGCGCGCCTCACAGCCTTGCTGGGGCACGCCGAGCCGCGCGTGCAGACCGCCGCGCTCGTGGCTCTGCAGAATGTACTGGCTCACACTGAACTGGTAACTAACTATTTACCCCCGAGCTGACGTCGCGCCTCACAGCCTTGCTGGGGCACGCCGAGCCGCGCGTGCAGACCGCCGCGCTCGTGGCTCTGCAGAATGTACTGGCTCACACTGAACTGGTAACTAACTATTTACCCCCGAGCTGACGGCGCGCCTCACAGCCTTGCTGGGGCACGCCGAGCCGCGCGTGCAGACCGCCGCGCTCGTGGCTCTGCAGAATGTACTGGCTCACAATGAACTGGTAACTAACTATTTACCCCCGAGCTGACGGCGCGCCTCACAGCCTTGCTGGGGCACGCCGAGCCGCGCGTGCAGACCGCCGCGCTCGTGGCTCTGCAGAATGTACTGGCTCACACTGAACTGGTAACTAACTATTTACCCCCGAGCTGACGGCGCGCCTCACAGCCTTGCTGGGGCACGCCGAGCCGCGCGTGCAGACCGCCGCGCTCGGGGCTCTGCAGAATGTACTGGCTCACACTGAACTGGTAACTAACTATTTACCCCCGAGCTGACGGCGCGCCTCACAGCCTTGCTGGGGCACGCCGAGCCGCGCGTGCAGACCGCCGCGCTCGTGGCTCTGCAGAATGTACTGGCTCACACTGAACTGGTAACTAACTATTTACCCCCGAGCTGACGGCGCGCCTCACAGCCTTGCTGGGGCACGCCGAGCCGCGCGTGCAGACCGCCGCGCTCGTGGCTCTGCAGAATGTACTGGCTCACAATGAACTGGTAACTAACTATTTACCCCCGAGCTGAATAACCATACTTCTTAGAGTTTCCACAAAATAATTATTTATTTATTTTGACACAACAACAGTTTTACACATACTTGTTGAATCCTTAGGATCCTAAACTAGCCTTAACTGTATATTAGGATCTTTATATAATTACTAGTATATTTGCCAGCAGCTTCGCAGTTTGCTTGTTTTTTTTCCATGGAAACTTCTCAAGGCTATTTAAGAACTATATATTCATACAAACTGTCGCATTTATATATATCATTTATAACATATATTAATCTTATAAATATTTTGTCGCTGATCGAGGTGAAATGTTTTATAATTTTAATAAATAATTTAAGGTTCCTATTTAAATATATGTCCTGAATGTTTCAGATGGACCAATGTCTCAAAGGCGTCTTGGATCACATGAATAATTTGTTACAATCTGGGAATTCTACACTTGTCGAGGTAATAATATTTTTTCTTATGATCTCTACATATATAGTAAAATACAAAGTCGCTTCGTGCTGTCTGTCTGTCCCTATGTATGCTTAGATCTTCAAAGTAAGGAAACATTTATTTTTATTATTGCAAAATTTTATACTTAAACTAGCGACCCGACCCTTCGCACAGTTTTATTATACGTAAAACCTTCCTCTTGAATTACTCTTATCTATTAAAAAAAACCGCATCAAAATCCGTTGCGTACGTAGTTTTAAAGATTTAAGCATACATAGGAACAGAGAAAGCGACTTTGTTTTATACTATGTAGTGATAGAACCAAATCCCAGCAGGGTGATCGCAAAATCTCATTATTTGATTCGATATAGAATTTGTCCTTGATGGGAAATAGAGTTGTTTTCTGTTTTTACAAAAAACAAAAATATTACCTTAGAACTCAATACCAGTCGTCGCGTCCCCAAGACACTGGCTGCATTACCACGTTGTATGGCAATGCTGATGCGCTGATCCAGATACTCACCAGCTAGAGGGGCACGCGTCGCACAGTTAGATGGTTACATTTGTTTTATATTGTAACATTTGTTGTATATTGTAACATTTGTTGTATATTGTAACATTTGTTGTATATTGTAACATTTGGACGACGAACGATGTGGCGCGCTGGGCGAAGGTCCGCCTGCGACGCAGGAGGTTGTGGGTTCGATTCCCGCCTCGGAACAAATTTGTGCACGATCTGCAGAAATTTGTTTCGTTGGTCTGGGTGTTTTATATGTATACTAAAAAATATCTATCTATGTATATAATGTATTAAATATATCAGTTATCTAGTACCCATAACACAAGCTCTGCTTAGCTTGGGGCTAGATGATGTTGTGTGGACTGTCCGGAAATATTTGTTTATTTATTTTATTTATTATATTGTAACATTTGTTGTATATTGTAACGTTTGTTTATAGGACGCTGCGCAGGTCGCTGCAGCCATATTGAGCGGAACGCCGCTCCAAATTCAGAAAGCGTTGGATCAGAGGATCCTAGATCCGCTGGCGAAACTACTAACCGAGGGAAACGCAAGGCGAGTACTTTATTCAAAATCAAAGTGCTTTAGTTCCTTTAGATCGTACAGGACTCTTGGACACGTCATAAAAGAGAGGTTAAAAAAATTTTAATCACTACATAGTATAAAACAAAGTCGCTTTTTCTGTCCCTATGTCCCTATATCCTTATGTCCCTTTGAATGCTTAAATCGTTAAAACTACGCAACGGATTTTGATGCGTTTTTTTTTAGTAGATAGATTCAAGAGGAAGGTTTATATACTTATAATACAACCGTGCGAAGCCGGGGCGGGTCGCTAGTTATGAGATAAAGTGCTCACTTTGATATTTGTTCACTTCAGTCTTTTTAGGTAAAGTAAAGAAGCGAACAAGAAATCTTTACCTTGTTAGGTTGTTAGTTTAAAGGAAAACTCGTTCCATATTTATCCTCTAGATAATCTGATATTTTATAGTAAGCCTTTTTACAAAGAATAGTGTAAGGCCCCTTTCTTGATTTATTTTATTTCTGTGTCCACGGAGCCATACTGCGTCTTAGCGTCTGTCATTGTCAAATTGGAGTTGACAGTCCAAAGTGACGTCTGTCTATTCTACTGTCAAGTCGCGTTGTCATTTCGAGTGACTTCCTTCTTTACGACGATCCTCGCTGGTCGAGATTCCTACATAATCCTTGAATCCTCGTGATACCTCTTCAGCTGGATCCTGCATTCAGAGCTCCAGTGTGACCTCGTGGCATCCAGGGTACCGTGGTTGAAGTTGCCTGCCCGCGTGATTACGCAAGAGGCCGTGTCGTCTTCTTCCTACTACGGTTTGGAGCGTCCGATCTCGATCAGCTATCTGGCTGCAGGATTCAGCTGAGGGAGTGAAATCTTTGTATGTGCTGTCCTTGAAGAGTGGTCGGAGAGAGACCGCTCGGAGGCTGTTCGGTGCGGTTCAGTGCAAGTCCCTTCCTTTGTGCCTGCCTGACCTTTGGACCGACAGCGCTAGCTTACTGGTAACACGGCTGGACCCTAGTCCCCGTGTCTCAATTATTACTTGTGCTGTGACCCAAAACTAACCTCACTCTGGAACCATCCGGAACCCTCTGTTACTTACTCCACTCGCTGAACATCATCCGTGCTATAAATCAAATAACTGTAGATTACTTCATTATCTGGTTGCTAAGAAGTTGAATGTAGGCTACATCCCCCTGTTACTTTTTCTCTAAGCTCTACCGCTGATAATAATTTTACTTTACCCAAAGGCGCCCAACATTACCATACTTTCCTCATGTAAAATTTAAATAAAACTATGTTTATATTGTAACTCTAAAACTTTTATTTGTATACCAACCTCTCCACAACTCTAGGTCCTTCCTCTTCCTTTCCTTCCACCTTCTTCCCCCTCTCACTACTTCACCCATCATTTTTAAAGCGTTACAATAGTTTTGATAATTTGTTTGAATTTATTTACTGAAAATTTTTGCAACTTGGAGTTTTCATACAGAATCCTCAAGAGCTACTCACCTACTGTTGATAAATGATTACACCAATGACGTTAATGCTTGGCCAGATATCGTTCCACACCGACGCGAGAGTACTATTTAATTACTAGCAGCGCCTCGCGGTTTCACCCGCGGTAATTCCCGTTCCCATGGGAATTACGGGATAAAATATAGCCTATGTGTTAGACAGACTATAATTTATCTCTGTGTCAAATTTCATCCATATCCGTTCAGTAGTTTTTGCGTGAAAGATTAACAAACATCCATCTATCCTTCATTCCATCCATACTTACTTACACTATCTAGGATATCGTATACATAGGTGTTTTTCCAGATAAGTTATTAACTGGAACCATAGGATCAATTAGAGATGGGCCGAACATGGGTTTCACCGAATACGAACATTCGGCCGAATATTCGGTACATTTGATTTCGTTCCGTCGCACAAATGCAAGTTTAAACTTGTTTACGCCAAGCGCGCGGATTGTCGCCAGACCCGCCCGCCCGCTACCCCCGCAGCGCTCAAGTTCTCAGTATTGCGTCATGCAGTAACATTGAGGACCTACCAGCTAGATATACCTTTAATAGACCTGGTAAAATACAGATGTGTGTTGGTACTACCAACACACTCTACACTCTAAAATACTTACTTCATTACACTGTACACTCAAATCATGATAATACAAGGGTCTTAACAGTAAAAACTTTGAGTATCACTTTGCCGAACATTAGGTGATTCAGCCGAATATTTGCTTTACCGAATATGAATATTCGATAAAGCTGCCGAATATACCGAATATAAAACGAATATTCGGCCCATGTCTAGTATCAATCAGCAAAATTTTGAATATACGTTATTGTTACTACAGATGCAAGGTCCAGGCAGTGCTGGCAGTGAGCGCCCTCTGTTCCCAGGGCTCCGCCCCTCAGCTCCTTGCGCTGGCGCACAGCGCCGCGCTGGAGCCCTACAGCCGGCTGCTGGCCCGCACAGGCTGCAGCTGCGACGTGCTGCGAGGACTCACGCACTTGTTACAGGTACTCTAATACTGCAGATGCAAGCTCCAGTGCGGCGGTGAGCGCCCGGGCTTCCGCGAACAAAAGTTGTTAGTCTTGATTCACCCAAGTCGCCGTTAAGAGGTTAACCATTGGGCGTTTTTCCATTAGCCAGCCCGGCACCGGCACGGCACCAGCGCCGGGGTTTCGTTTTTCCACTGCGTCGGTGTCGATGCCGGTTTACGCCCGGAGAGTGGTACAGTACTGACACGGACTTCAGCACTCATACGGCTACAATTCATATAAATATGCAATACACATGCAATTTTGCCGGGCCGGCACCGGTGGGAAGCTTGCTACCCCGGCGACGGCGACGGCGCCGGCAGGACTCAATGCCATACATTTCATACATTTTCGCTTCCCCGGCAACGGCACGGCGCCGGTGCCGGTGCCGGGCCGGGTAATGGAAAAACGCCCATTAGATACCTATAACCCTTATTTATATCACGGTTAGCAGCGCCTCGCGGTTTCACCCGCGTTAATTCCCGTTCCCGTGGGAATTCCGGGATAAAATATAGCCTATGTTATTCCAGACTATAATGAATCTCTGTTCCAAATTTCATCCAGATCCGTTCAGTAGTTTTTGCGTGAAAGAGTAACAAACATCCATCAATCTATCTATACTTACAAACTTTCGCGTTTATAATATTATAGTAGGATATATGAGTTTTCAATCAGTGCGTCCTACCCGTAATGACCTACGGAGCTGAGACGTGGACACTCACGGTAGGGCTGCTCCACCAGTTCAAAGTCGCTCAGCGAGCTATGGAAAGAGCTATGTGAGGAGTCTCTCTGAACGACAGGATTCGTAATGAAATACATCCGACAGAGAACCAAAGTTATCGACATAGCTCAAAGAATTAGCAAGCTGAAGTAGCAGTGGGCCGGCCATATCTCACATGGAATGAAGATCTGCGAAAGACTGCTGGCAGATGCTGGATGCGGTAAGCTGAAGACGGGGCGCTATGACGCTCATTAGGGGATGCCTATTTCCAGCAGTGGACTAATATAGGCTGATGATGAATGAGTTACATTTTCGTTTATTGGTAAATCAACGCTTTTGTTTATAAGTAAATCAAAGCTTTATTCAATACTAGCTGCGCCCCGCTGCATCGTCGTGGAAATATATTTGCCAAATATACAATTTTGATACGTATTAACAAGTTAATAATTATATTAATACAAAGTCAGTCTCATCGTGGTCTCATCAGGAATCTAATATAATCTTTCAGCTAGTCCTTAATTGTGCGTATTACAGTGATGGTGTTCTAATTTTTGCTTTACCGCATTTGAAGTCATTTTATAGTCTTTAAAACACTAATCATTGTAGTACAATAGTTGTTTTCTGATGGAATAATTCAGGATAATAAAAAAACTTTGTCTCGAGTCGAGAGAATCCGTTTGTTTTTATTCAAAAACACGACTAAAAGTTTGTTCACTATATTTTACAAGTACCAATGTATTACTAGCGCTGCCTCGCGCTTTCCGTTCCCTTGTGATATCCGGGATAAAATAGCCTATGTGTTATTCCAGACTATATATCTTACGCTACTATATATCTCAATGCCAAATTTTATAAATATCCGTTGAGTAGTTTTTGCGTGAAAGAGTAACAAACATCCATACTTACAAACTTTCGCGTTTATAATATTAGTAGGATTTACATGTACGTATTTTTTATTTACAGAATGTTGAAAAAAATGCAGTTGAAGCTCTCAGTCTGAAGCTGATAGAGTTTGGCGTAGCAAAGCAGTTAATGTCTTTGAAGGAAAATGAAGATGAGCTGGTAAGTAGAATCCTCCAAAGTTTGATAGTATCACTACATAGAGGTAGTATAAAACAAAGTCACTTTCTCTGTCTCTATGTTCATCTGTATGCTTAAATCTTTAAAACTATGCAACAGATTTTGATGCGATTTTAATAGATAGTGTGATTAAAGAGGAAGTTTTATACGCATAATAAAACCGTGCGAAGCCGGGGCGGGTCGCTAGTTTTAATGATAAGATAAGAAAAGAAAAGTTTAAAGATGAAGAGAAACAATAAATACCTACTTATAGTATTTTATTCACTTCCTTTCTCTGTTTTTGTTACCAAGCACTACCAGAATAGCAGGTAGAGAATGCTATCTAGCATTTTGCTCGCCCATGTACAAATTTTGTGCAATAAAGTATATTCTATCTATCTATCTATATGGATACAAATCGGGATGGTTTAGTTAGGATACTAATGTAATTATATCTTTTTTCCCAGGTTTTGGAGAGATCCAATCATCTTCTCCAAACATACCTCGTTGAAGACGAAGACAATGAAAAAGGAAGACTATAAGTTGAAAATGTTTGACCGCTCTGTCGAGTCTTATAGGTTAAGGATGAAGAATTTATTGGAGATGATTCTGTGTTGATTGATTATTATTTTTGATTAAATATATATAAGTATATATATATACATAAATTTTATTATTGTCAAAGTTAACTAAAGTTAATTAAATATGACAACCGCTTGCTGGCTCTCTACGCCGCCGATGATTATAGTGATTACTGTTTAAATTAAAAATTTAAACCTGTTATGATGAATAAATAAATATATAAATATGATTACTGGTATTTTAATTAAACATTCCTCAAAATTACTACATCTTACTTCTATAATATGGGAAAGTCTGTGTGAATGTTTGTTATAAGTAATCTCCGTAATTTCTTAAGTTATTTAGATGAAATTTGGTACGTAGATAGTTTAGGACCTAGAATAAGACATAGGCCAATAAAATTTTCAAAAATTAACCCCTGAAGGGGTTAAATAGGGTGGTAAAGTTTATATGAAAAATAATTTTTAATTGGTTCGATTCACTCGAAACTCGGTATAAATAAACTATGGAGTGAATAATTAAACACGTATTGTACGAAAACAAAACTCTGGTTTGCGGGTGAAGCCGCGGGGCGTATCTAGTAGTATAAAAAACAAAGACCCTTCTGTCTGTCTGTCCCTTTATATGCTTAGATATTTAAAACATGTATCTTAGCATCATCACAGACCATTCAGTTCGTAAATAGCTGGGACGTAGCGGTGACAAAAACTCGCCGGATGATGTCGGCGGCGGAAGTACACGATAATCTTTAATGGACGACCGATGTGGCCGGTGAAGGACCGCCTGCGACGCAGGAGGTTGCGGGTTCGATTCCCGCCTCGGAGCAACTATTTGTTCCGGTGTTCTGGGCGTTTTATATATAACTAGCGACCCGCCCCGGCTTCGCACGGTTATTATACGTATAAACCTTCCTCTTGAATCACTCTATCTATTAAAAAAACCGCATCAAAATCCGTTGCGTAGTTTTAAAGATTTAAGCGTTTAAAGGGACGCCATGATATAGGGACAGAAAAAGCGACTTTATACTATGTAGTGATAAAAAATATCTTAGTGTTGTTTTATGTACGAGTATATCAGTTATCTAGTACCCATAACACAAGCTCTGCATAACTTGGGGCTAGGTGATGTGTAGATTGTCCAGCATAATTTACTAGATGCGCCTACCAGAGTTATTTATTCGTACATATTTCAGAAACTTATTGCACACCGCCTAGAGGTTATGGTGTAAAAAAAAAACGTGTTTAATTATTCACTCCATCTAGAAAGATATATATCTATCATAACATAATTAGATCACATAGCTCACTACTAGTATATACAATTATAACAAACTCTTAAAAATCTAAGCCGTCACCAGAAGGCAAAGTACCCAGAATATTCACTCCATAGTTTATTTATACCGAGTTTTGAGTAAATCGAACCAAAAAAAAATTATTTTCCATAGGTACAAACTTTACCACCCTATTTAACCCCCTCAGAGGTTAAAACTTCCAAATTTTAGTAGCCTATGTCCTATTCTAGGTTATAAACTATCTTCATTCCAAATTTCATTTAAATAACTAAAGTAGTTACAAAGATTACTTATAACAAACATTCACACAGACTTTCCCATTTATTATAATAGTAAGATGTTTATTGTTGAGGTTCACAACACCTTCCACCCAACTGAAGAGATAATAATATTGCGATACGGGCGTTGGGGAGTTTCCAATAAAGTGCCATTTTGTGTGAGTGAGGCAGACATTCATATTGCTTCACATTGGTCATAGGCACTTCACTCGTCAAACGTAGTGCAGGACGCCCTCCGGCCAGGTGGGACGACGATCTGCGAAAGACTGCTGGTAGATGCTGGATGCGGCAAGCTGAAGATAGGGCGCTATGACACTCATTAGGGGAGGCCTATGTCCAGCGGTGGACTAGTGTAGGTTGATGATGATGTATGAATTTGCCTTATACAAAAAGTAAGGGGCAGTTTTTTTCATACAAATATCAGAAATTTATTGCATGCCCCGTAGTTTTGTAAGAATAAAAAATATAGGTACGTTTTATTATTTACCTACTTTTTAGTTTATTTGTACCTAGTTTTGAGTGAATCGAACATAGCAAAAATAATTTTTCATAACTCTCTTTAAATCCCTAAGAGGAAAAAAAAATCAAAATAAGATACGCCTCTTGTGTATTATCATAGATCCTAAGCTATCTACATACCAAATTTCATCACTATCACTAGGTACCTACATAGTATAAAACCATGTCGCTTTATCTGTCCTTATAATATCCCTATGTGCCTTTGTACGCTTAAGGCGCAAACTAGAGCCGATGCCCTTGAGAGAATGGGCGCGGCTATCATTTCGCCCCGCACCTTCCCCACATTCCGGGCAGCGCCAGACCCGCTGTCGTCGCGCTGAGAAATAGTCTTCGCGCATAAACCGAAAAAAGGAAAATATTCGTGACAGCGCGGGTGCGGCGGGCGGCGTGGTAAACGAATGTCAGGACGCAAGAAATGCGTATTCGATTCCCACTCCTAGATATTTTTTTACAATATCTGCAAATATTTGTTTCTAGTCTTCTAGTCTAGTCTTGTCTTGTCCTAGTCTTCGGGTTTATTGGTATAGATAGATAGATAGATAGATAGAAAACGCTTTATTGCACACTTAAATAAAAATAACAATATACAAGAAAATTTACTAAGACTAAGTTACAATTGGCGGTCTTATCGCTGAAGAGCGATCTCTACCAGACAACCGTGGATGGATAGAATCATTGGATAGTATAAGGGGATCCGTGTGCTTACATAATTACCCTACATTTATATAAATATAATACTTATGTTTATATATATACGTAACAATATACTAAATACAAATACCTAACAATTTGATATACTACATATGATATTTACATAAACTACTTATATACTCATACATAGGAACTCAGGTATACGTTCAGTGGCAACAGGACAAATAATGCTCCTTTACTAAGTTTTTGAAAATCGGGAGCGACTTTGCTCGCCTTACTGAGACTGGTAATGCGTTCCATAGCTGTACAGCCCGGGCAGTAAAGGAATTGGCGAAGAAAGATGTAGAGTGGACAGGAACTTGAAGCATAAGACTTTCAGAAGAGCGCAGAGAAAGAACGTGAGAAAGATGTAGAAAGGTGAAACGTTCTTTAAGGTAAGGGGGTGCAGAAGCGAAAAATAAGATATTGTAGAGAAGTGACAGAATGTGAGAATTTCGGCGAAGCCGTATAGGAAGCCACTTGAGCTGCCTGCGAAACTCCGAGACATGGTCATATTTGCGCAAGCCAAATATAAACCTAATCCCGACATTCTGCAGGCGCTCAAGTTTGTCCAATTGTTGCTCAGTAAGATCAAGAAAGGAAGAATCAGCGTAATCGAGAATTGGAAGGAGAAGAGATTGTGCTAGAGAAATTTTAGTGGCAATAGGTAGAAAGTTGCGCAGCCTTCGAAGGGAACCAGCTGAAGCAAACATCTTACGGCTGATTTCAGATATTTGTGGTCCCCACGACAGATTTCTGTCAATGAGGACACCTAAATTTTTCACTGTTTTGCTTTGCTCAACTGGAATCCCATCAAAGACCACAGTTGGAAGACTACCCCAGTTTATACGAACTATCATCCGCGAACTTCCGACTGTGATCACCTGTGTTTTTGCAGGGTTTACCTTTAGACCAAAGCGGTTGCTCCAGTCCAGTATACGGCCTAGGTCATCATTTATAATATTAACTGCATTTGGTAGTTGATCTACCGTAGTTTGCGTGTAGATTTGGAGATCATCTGCATAGAGGTGGTACGATGAAGTTATGTGTTGAGAAATAGAATTTATGAAGATAGCAAAAAGGAGAGGAGAAAGAACGCCGCCTTGAGGAACGCCAGCAGAGATATTACACCAAGATGAGCACTCATCGTCAATGCGAATACGCTGCCGACGCCCATGCAAGTAACTGCGAAACCAATCAGTCACTGCTGGAGATACGTTAAGAGAGCGTAATATTTCAAGGAGAATTTCAAAGTCGACATTGTTAAAAGCGTTACTGAAATCAAGTAAGCAAAGGACAGTTACTTTCCCATCTTCCATGCCCGACCGGATGTCGTCAGTAATTTTGACTAGTGCGGACACGGTGCTGTGGCCTGGGCGGAAACCGGACTGGAAGGAGTTGAGAAGATTATTTATGGAAAGGAATGTGCTTAGTTGTTGGTGGACAAGGCGTTCTAAGACTTTGGACAGGAAAGGAAGAATAGATATAGGACGGAAATCAGAGAAGGAAACAGGCTTTGATTTTTTTGGGAGAGGAATAACCTGGGCTTCTTTCCAAGAAGTTGGAAATAAGCCAGTGGATATGGAGGAGTTAAGAATGTGTGTGATGGTGGGAGTTATTTGGGCAAGAATGGGGATTATCATATTTCGGCTAATGCAATCATTGCCAATAGCCTTTGAAGAAATTGATGATACTGCTTTCTTAACGTCACAGTCCGTGAACTGACTAAAATGAAAAGGTGAATAGTCAGGAATCGGATTAGAAGATAGATGTGATAAAGTTTGCGATTTCAGTTGGATATCGAAATCGGAGATGGAGGTGAAGTGTTTATTAAGAGAATTAAGGTTAAACTGTGGAGGGATTTTAGTATGTTCTTTAGATTTTCCGATTCCTAATGACCGTAAGAACTTCCAAACCTTAGCAGGGTCGGAGTTCTCTACTGAAGTATGGATATAGCGGCGTTGCGCGTCACGACACGCTCTATTGCAGTGATTCCGGCGATCTATATATTTCTGTTTGTTCAACTCGGTAGGGTTACGCTTCAGTTTTGATTTGGCAACACATTTCTGATGCATAAGTGTTTTGAGCTCAGGAGTAATCCAAGGTGCAGGAAAGTGTTTGAGTTTTATTTCCCTTAGCGGGGCATGTTTGTCATAAAGATTAGTAATTACTCTACCGAATGTCTCTACTTTGCCATCAACGTCTGGGTTATCTAAGAGCTCAGACCAGTCTATAGCCTCCGCATCAAGTCGGAGTTCCTCCATATTAATACCACTAAAATTTCTCTGCAGAAGAACCTTGGGCTTGGGCTTAGGAGGTCGAATTTTATATGACAAATACAACATATCATGATAAGAGAAATTTCCTGCTTCACATTGACCATGCTTGGCTACATGAGCAGGAGAAGAAACTATGATGAGGTCAAGAAGGGAGGGAGAAGAATTAGGGAAGAAATGAGTAGCATTTAAAGGAAGAATCGACATGTTGCACCCCCTTACAAGATTTTCAAGAGAAGTGGAACGGCTGTCTTTCTTGAGTAAGCAGGTATTGAAATCACCCATAACTATAACATGATCATAAGAGACACACAGGTTTTCAAGGAGAGTTTCAAAAGAAAGGAAGAAATTAATTTTAGAAGAAGGACAGTAAAATACACCAAGCAGAAGTTTTGCATGCCGAAGGTCAATCTCAATAAAGAGGTGCTCTCCCGCTTTAGCAGGTGGTGGTTGTGCTGACATACTTACAATATTAAAAGGGATATGACTTCGAAGATATATGGCAACACCCCCACCACCTTGGCCGACACGATCATTTCGAATAAGTTTGAAACCTGGAAGAGCGTAAGAGGAAGAAGAAAGACAGGGCTTCAGCCATGATTCAGAAACAAGCAAGGCGTGTATGTTTTTATGGTTGAAAGAAGCAAGTAAGTCAGAGTAGTGTTGAGGGATGCTCTGAGCGTTTATGTGAAGAACATTGAAATTTTTTGAAACGTCGGAGAAGAAAGAAGAGATTGAATCAGATAAAAAAGGAAGACTACAGAAGCTATCATCACTACCAGACTCAGTATTTGAGAAAGACATGTATTCATCGCTGTCAGAATTAGGATCACTGAGCGGCATTTAATTTTAACTAAATAAGATAAAATAAATAAGTTTTATGACTAATAATAATAAATAATATCTATAAATAAATACTATTTCAAATTCCAACTTATCCATCCATCTGCCAGTAGTGTCTAGTAGAGTTACATACACAGAAACCAAAAACTCTAACATTTACACACAACAGTAAGGTCGTGAAGTAACAAACACAGAGAAAAAATAAAATTGAAACAATGAAAATGACTAATCAAGAACTAAAATTAAGTTTTATATCGTAATTTACGTGATTTTAATTTGCAAACGGAGCAACTATTCCGTGTGGCCATCAACACAGTGTAGTCAAGTTATAAACCGAAAAGTAGAAAAAAAGAAGAAGAAAAAACATACAAGTGTCAGTGTCTTATTACGTTTTATGTCAATGTGACATCTAGATGTACTACTTTGCAACGTCAAACAGAAGAAAAATGTAAACAACAAAACAAACTTATACGGTATCAACTAAAAAGTGAATGAGGGTGGGTTAAAAAATAACCGAACAATGTCGTTCGGAAAAGAAAAATTGCATCTCGCCTTCGTTGATGGCCATACAAGACAAATAAATGCGTAACAAAAGGAGGAACTTAGCCCTTAGGTCTTCTTCGACGATGTCACAGCGCGCCTTGCCTTCGATACCTTAGGCACCACAGTCAGTTTCTGGGTCGAGGCCTGCGGGCTTCCGGATGCAGCGGTCACGGGCCCGACAGAGTTGAGATCTTCAGGACAGTGAACCCTGTGCCGCTTGCCGTCGGTTCCCATAACGTAGACGGCACCGTCCATCGTCCAACATTTGGAAATGCCGAAGCGTTCGCGAGCTAGCATAAATGTATCGTGCCTGACTTTAGTAAGGAATTCGGACATGGTTATTCCGGACCCCTTGAGAGATGACTTTGCTGCCCAAACCTTACTGCGGACTGATAAATCTCGCAGCTTGAAGAGTATAGGCCGAGGGCGATCTGGGACCGCCGCACGACCCATTCTGTGACAACGGCTGATGTCACTTGCAGAAATACCAGGCAGCTTCACCCGCTCTACCAGGGTCCTGACAACAACTTCTGCCAAATCCTCCTTTTGATGCTCAGGCACTCCATGAAGCAGCAGTATTTTTCGCCGGCCTCTCATCTCCAGATTGTCCAATTCCTTCGCCATGAACTCAATCTGTGTCTGCAGTGCTCGCAGCGCCCCGGTGACAAAGGACTTGAACTCTAGGTAGTCCGTTGATAAACTGGCCATGGTGGAAGGTGTGGGACTCCTAGGCAGACCACTTTCAAACTGCTCCATCCTCAGGGAAAAGGACTTTGCCAAATCGGACATTGTGTTTTTAATTTCCTCCATCTTGTTGAAACACAAAAGACTTGGCTTGTGACTTGTGTAGATTGTTGTAGTGCAGTGTAGAGTTTATATATTGAGTGGAAAACACTGTATGGCAGGTGGGTTATCCTATTAATTGATTTTATGCATAAATAATTAATTAACTTGTATTATTTATATTTTTAAAATAAAGATATATTTTGAAACAGTGTGTATAGTTTCACAACTACCCCCAAAAAAAAAAAAAAAAAAAAAAAAAAAAAAAAAAAAAAAAAAAAAAAAAAAAAAAAAAAAAAAAAAAAAAAAAAAAAAAAAAAAAAAAAAAAATTTTATTTTTTTTTTTTTATTACCATCGTGGTATCACGAACCACGATGGTAAGTAACCTAATCTGGGAACAGAACTCGCTATACTTAGGTATAGTTATGTAATGTGACTCTTGGGTTGATGGTGTTAGTAGCTGCTATCCGCGTTGTAGCTAGATATACCTCCATCAAAAGTAGTCTGTAGACTACCTAACTACTTGAAATTTTCATTCACCACTAAAATTAGTTGATGTGGATAATATATAATAAGTGGAATATTCCAATCATTCAATAGTTTGTTCAAATCTATTTAGTAGTTACGAAGATAATGATAGATAGATTACCTACCTACGTGGTAAAGCCAGGGTAAAGGTAACAAACATTCACACAAACTTCTCTTATCTAAAATGAATGTTAGTAGGATATCAACGAATAGGTAGGTACTGTAACAAGTAAATCTATTTGGTGACGTCTAGGGCCATCTACCGATGCATAGATACACAAATCAATAACGTGCTGGAACCATAATTTCAAGTTCAGAATAAGGTCAGCGCCATCTGTCGTCGAGTGGTGTATAAAAATGACGGGCGTTGAGTTGTTTAGCGAAAGCGCAGTTAGAAAATTAATTCTGTCTGTTGGAAAGGGAAGACACGCAAGAATCCTGCATCCTTACGAAAGAAGAAGTAGGGAGGCACTCGTCACGTCGCAGGAGAATTTTAGGTATCACAGACCGGTTACCGCGCCATCTATTAGTAACTGGAGATACCACTAGCGGCTAACTTGTACAGGATGATGCAGCAAGTGCACTAATAAATTCGTGAAGGACAGGTCAGGGTCAAGAAGAATTGCAAAGTGATTTTTGAGTCTTAGGATTTTCAACAGGATCGAAAGGGATAAGAAACGGTTTTTTATTGGTATTGATTTGGAGAGGGAGCCAAAATACGTTATTATTTTAGCATCTATAAAAAGAAAAAGAACGTATAATTTCTTTATAGAAAAAATATGATCACTAAATTCGGGATCGGGAATTAAACTCGGGAAAGGATTTTATCAATGGTTAGTTGACTTGAGGTCAGACGAATAAATGGTGACCTCAGAGAAAAAATAGGACACCCTGCCTCGGGTTTAAGGTCGCCCTAGCGTCGAGTAGCGGAACGAAAAGAGACGTTGTTTCTAGAACATTCTTTTGAAATTTAGTATAAATAGGGCCACGCCCGAAGATCCTTGCATTCTGGAAAAATTATTGCGAGGGGTAACTTTGCCTGTGTGGAGTCAGTAGTTTGTCGAATCAGTGCTGCGTGATCCCTGCCGTCGCTGCCGTTTTGGAGCCGCCTATCCCGAAAAATCTCTGCCGTACGAATAACAGCGAATCGACACGATCTTTTGCAAAATAGCGGGAAGGCGAGGGATTCAAGGAGTGACGAGCATCGGTGATCCTGGAACGTTTGGCTGCCAGCGCGGGACCCCCAAATCCAAAATAAGCGACGGGAATATAAAATTCAGGTACCAAGCGATTGAGAGAGGGGTTTTTCTCGGTGGAAGGGGGGTTTCACGGCAAGTTCCAATTCGGGAACACCGCCAGGATATAATGAACTAATGGGATTTCTTTTCGGGGAATTTCAGGATTCCAAAGGGGATAAAAATCCCAAGAACTCGAGCGCCGATAGACGGCGAGGCCAACTCTCAAGCGGGGCTAGCTGCGTGAGGGAGTCCACCCCGGTCGAAGAGCGAGCGCCGGGTTCGGGAGCACCGAGCGACAGGAGCGGTTCCAGGACTCGAGGGTCGAACGTGTTCGGCGACCGTTGAATACGGCGCGGCGACACGTCTTTCTAGAACAAGGTGTGTTCTTTCTAGTTGTTCGGGGGTCGGTTCCCCCCTTTCCTTTTTCCAGAATCCTAGGGTGTGTTTGTATTGGTCGGTCATATTTCTTTTGTGTCTTTTGAGTCTATAAATCGGAAGTTTCACAATATCGTGTTAGGGAAGTTACGGTTTAGGGAATTATACGGAAGGATTAGGCGAATAGGTTGGCAACTAGTTAGGGTTACAATTTTATACACATATAACTTATTTATATCTTTGTCGATAACGGCAACTACATTCTAGATAACTGACTAGTAAACTAAGCTACAGCAATTCTCTGCAAAACTCTAGCCTAAACGCCACCGTCAGACATTTTTAATCTAAGTAAATTTAACTTTACCTATTTTCAGTACCTTTTGTAATGCATCTTTCGTCCAGTGGTTTTCCCCGTTGAATTCTAGTATTTATTATTAACGATTTTATTATTGAGGAGTAAGAAACTTTAATCAAAAGAACAGAACTGAGAAAGCCATTGAGCGGTCGGTGACATAAGTAATAATTTTGAATATTTAGTTAAGGTGATTGAAGTTACAAGGTAACTCGTAAATTACAGGGTATTGAAGAATTTGTTAGTTGATAATCTAAATATTAAGTTTATTTCAAAATATAAGGTATGTAAATGTAACTTTTCTCTTTTTATTTATTAGCGTTAATTCCCTGTTAGCGAGATAGGAGTAACTTATCACGATTTCCCGTTTTCTCAATTTGCTAGCCTGGCTGAGTGGGAAAACGTGACAATGGCGCCCAACGGTAAATTTTAGGTATTTTGTTCAGTTTTTTTTTGCAGAGGAACTAACGCTAATTTTTTTTGTTGTTTTGGATTTGTAAATTTTTTTTTCTGACTCTTCCGATTTTGACTCCAATACAAACACACTCTAGCTAGTTTTTTAAGTTTATTTTTATTTGCCTGGTATTGTACTTCTTTGATGTTGAACATTTCTCGTGTATTTTTTTTTTTCTTTTGTATGTTGTGATACATAGTATTTAAGGGTATATACTTCGTTATCGTTAGGTACAACTGAACCTTTGTATTATTAGTTTGTTGTAACCGGTGGTGCCTAGGCACATTATTTCTCTTTGGTTTGGGAAAGCGTGCTCCACCTCATAGGTGGAAGTTCAAAATTTTTTTTTTTTTTAATAGTTTGGTTTACCAGGTCTGGAGCTTGGCTGCTTACGCATAGAAATTAATATTAAATTATTTTCATAATTTTTTAAACTATAAATTCATTATGGAATCAAAATCGTACTCGTTGCCAATACATTCGCTGTCCAAAGATGAACTGCAATACGAGGTTTTCATTAGGTCAGAGACACCGGAGTCCACGGTAGAGAAACTGAGGACTCAGTTGAAAAGACTTATCTTAGAGGTGCCGTCAGAAGAAATTTTGGAAGTTCCTTTATTTTCAGTGAACGAGATAGAGCTTGTTCAGGGAAAGGTAGCGGAGCTGCAAAAGAAATGGACTGAGTTCGAGGCAACAAGAGAAAAACGACACATGGCTCGGGCCAAAGCGTTGGCAATCCATCTTTTCTTTCGATTGTCGAGACCGATTGAAGGGGAAGAAGAGGATGTGAAGGCTTTAAGGGAAGCAGATTTACAGGTTGTCTGTTCTTATCTAGAGAAGTTATTGGGGAAAGATGAGTCCGTTGTAAACATCCCACTGGTCGAAAATAGGTTGCTGTCAGGGGAAAAAGGTAGTCCAGCTTCCTCTTTAGAAAATAGAGATGCGGGAAATATCACGGTGATTGAATGCGGAGGTCCAAAAATCCCAATTTCGAGGTGGGGAATTAAATTTGATGGGTTATCGGATGTCCAAGCTTTTATAGAAAGATTACAGGAGCTGGCAGAAGCAAACAACGTCAAGGAGGATAAACTCTTTAATGCGGCGGCTGAATTATTTGTAGATCAGGGTCTTTTATGGTTTAGAGGGATTAGGGACTCGGTAGAAACTTGGGATGAACTGAAAAAGCTGCTATTGGAGGAGTTTAGCCCTATAGACTACAATTACAGACTGATAGGGGAGATCAGGGCGAGGACGCAGGGTATAGATGAGCCGACACATATTTATTTTTCAGTCATGAGAAACATGTTTGCTAGGTTGAAGGTGATCCCAACAGAACAGGAACAGCTGGAGATATTGATGCACAACATTCGTCCGGTTTTCGCGGAACATTTGGCTTTAGTGGATGTTAAGTCAGTCTCGGCATTAAAGGATTTCTGTAGGAAATTAGAGGCGGCTCACCAGAGATCACAGTACTTTGAGGAACCAGCGAAAATAAACCAAAGAACGCTTCACCCCAATTTAGCTTACAAGCCAGCTAAGCCGAAAAACCAAGCAGCAGCAGCAGTGTCGAAACCACCTTCTCCACAGTCTACATCGGAGACAGCAGTGGCTGTACAGGCAGTTGCTACGCCTCCTTCCACAGCAGTCCAAACGTGTTTCAGGTGCGGTAACAAAGGGCATTTCGTTAGAGATTGTAAGGCACAAGTACCAAATCAGTCCCAGGTTCCAAGACAGCGGAGGGTTATGCGTTGCTTCAGTTGCGGCAAGGAGGGTCATTTTTCGAGGAACTGTAGGAGCCGTAGCAATAAACGGGTAGAGTGTTTTGTCTGTGGTGAAATTGGTTACACATCCAGGTCCTGCCCGAAGGATCATAAAGAGTTGGTATCACCTTCGCCAAAACAGGAGTCAAAGTCACAGCCAAAAAACGAATGAGGGACCGAGGTTGTTTTACGTCAAAGTCGGAGTGGGCAGCCTGGCTGGAATCTATCAGGAATTATTGGAATTCTTGTAAGAACCAAAAGGGTGTGGCCTCGGTCCTTTTTTCGCCAGGGTCGGATGACTCACGCCCATTTTTAAAAGTAAGATTATTAGATTTAGAATTTTGCGGTTTATTAGATTCAGGAGCTTCAGTTTCGCTACTAGGGAATAATTCACATAGGAAACTCATTGAGTTAGGTTACACTTATCAGCCACTCGACAAGGTGGTCGAAGCGGCAAATGGAGGTAGCATGAAGATAACAGGGATCATGAGTTTACCTATAACCTTTCAGGATAAGACAAGGGTGTTGTCTTTTTATATAGTACCAGGTGCTACAAATGAGGTCATTTTTGGGGTAGATTTTTGGAGAAGT
Organism: Eupithecia centaureata; assembly: GCA_944547425.1. Classification (NCBI taxonomy): domain Eukaryota; kingdom Metazoa; phylum Arthropoda; class Insecta; order Lepidoptera; family Geometridae; genus Eupithecia; species Eupithecia centaureata. Next base: position 3,312,151 of record OX155702.1, on the reverse strand, counting down.
TTTGGTATAGCTCCAGAAATTTTTGATTGGAGCGTGACTTCGGCAGTTAAACCAAGGTGTTTTGTAAATAGTTTGTCGGAAAAACCGGTACACACAATTCAGTCTTACCAAACACTATCGTCATCGCAGAAGGTGTTGGCAGACGCTGTGATAAAAAGATTTGAGGAAATTTCCTCGGAGGTAGCGGGTTTAGGTAGGACTACATTGATAAAACACACTATTGACACAGGGGATGCTAACCCTGTCAGAACAAAACAATACCAGTTATCACCGGAGAAGAGAGAGGCTCTGCAAAAAGAATTAGACAAGATGTTACAACTAGGCGTGGTCGCACCCAGCGAAAGCCCATGGAACAACCCAGTCCTATTAGTTCCGAAAGCAGAAGGAGAATGGCGGTTTTGTCTAGATTCCAGAAAATTGAACGCGGTGTCGAAAGGAGATGCTTACGCAGTGCCGTATATTCCTCAAATCTTAGACAGTTTGAAAGAAGCAAGATTTTTATCGTCCATAGACTTAGCATCGTCGTTTTGGCAGATTCCTTTGGATGAGGCGTCTAAGGAGAAAACGAGCTTTTCAGTACCAGGACGGGGCTTATTTCGCTTCGAGGTTATGCCGTTTGGATTGAGTGGGGCTTCTGCCAGGCAACAAAGGTTGATGGATTTATTGTTTAATACTGGTTTTGCTGATGATATCATTGATGGGATGGTTTTTGTTTATATAGACGACATCGTCGTAGTGAGTTCAAGCTTAGAGTCACATCTTACTCTGTTAAATAGGGTTGTAGATAAGCTCAGGTATGCCAATCTTACGGTCAATTTCAAAAAATGTCAATTCTTCAGGAAATCATTAAAGTACTTAGGGTATGTGGTGGACGAATTTGGTCTTAGGACAGATCCAGACAAAGTCAAGGCGATCTTAGATTTTCCAGTACCGGATTCGGCAAAACAGGTGAAAATGTTTTTAGGAACGGCATCGTGGTATAGACGTTTTATTAGGGACTTTGCATCAATAGCAGCACCATTAAATGCACTAACGTCAACTTCGAAAAAGGCCCCGAAATTCACCTGGACAGATGAAGCAAACAGCGCGTTCACAAAATTGAAGGAAAGTTTGGTCACAGCTCCGGTATTAGCGTGTCCAGATTTCGATAGGCCATTTATTGTTCATTGTGATGCATCGTCGTTTGGTTTAGGGGGAATGTTGACACAGAAGTTCGACGACGCAGAACACCCGATAGCCTACGTGAGCAGGTCGTTATCCAAGGCAGAACGAAATTACAGCGCTACCGAACGAGAAGCTTTGGCGGTAATCTTTGCGATTGAGAAATTTCAGGCATATTTAGGGTCTAGACATTTTACAGTCATAACTGACCATGCATCACTGAAATGGTTCATGAATTTGGAAAATCCAACAGGTAGACTGGTACGTTGGGGATGCAGGTTATCACAGTTCGATTTCCACATAGAACACAGGAAAGGGTCAGAAAATGTGGTCCCAGATGCCTTGTCTAGGTTGTTAAAGGTTGAGGTTTTAGGTAACATTTCAGACACGCAGGTGTTAGACCAGTGGTACGATGGCATCGTGGAGGGGATAAGGTTACATCCAAATAACTACCCCAATTTCACCATGAAAGGCGATAAACTGATGAGATTTTCCAAGGCAAAGTACACACTTAGTGAGGAATTCGAGTGGAAAGAGGTCGTTAGATGTGACCAGAAAGAAGCGGTTTTAAAGGCAAACCATGTGGATCCGACAGCTGCACATTTAGGGACTTTTAAGACACACAGAAGAGTAAGCTTGTTTTATTATTGGCCAAAGATGTTTAAGGACATAAAGGAGTTTGTAGAAAAATGTGATGTTTGTGCGGCTTATAAATCAAGTAATCGCACAATCCCAGGTTTAATGGGGAGACCTAAAGTTTGTCATCGCCCATTCCAGGTGATCTCGATTGACTTGGTGGGTCCTTTACCGAGATCTAGAGCAGGTCATACATTTCTGTTAGTAGTTACTTGTTGTTTCTCGAAATATACAATTCTGTTCCCACTCAGAAGGGCAACCAGCGCAAAGGTCGCAACGGAAATAGAAAAAGGCGTTTTCTTGACTCACGGGGTTCCAGAGACCGTAATTGCAGACAATGGAGTGCAATTTACGGGATCGGAATTCCGTAAACTACTAGAAAGCTACAAGGTTCCTAAAATTCATTATACTCCGCGTTACGCACCTCAGGTGAATTTAGTAGAAAGATACAATAAAACGGTGATGACGGCGGTGTCAGCCTATGTAAAGGAAGACCACAGATCATGGGACCTAAATTTACCAAAAATCCAGTTCGCGATTAACAGTGCTATAAATGAGTCTACACAGTTCTCAGCGTTTTTCCTAGTACACGGTAGAGAACCGGTGGTGGATGGTTCACTCTATAAGGCAGAAGACGGGGACTACGAACCAGGGATTCCGAGAGAAGAATATGCCGGTAATTTGGGACAGTTACGTGGTATTTTCGACGAAGTCCGACAACACATGCTAAAGGCGCATAAAACGAATGCGAAGTTTTATAACCTGAGAAGAAGAGAAGCGAGCGTAAAGGTGGGGGATGTTGTATGGAAGAAGACTTATCCGTTGAGTGATGCAGCTAAGTTTAAGGCCGCAAAACTATGTCCCAAGTACGAAAAAGTTAGAGTGAAAGAAATTTTATCACCGTTGGTTGTTGAATTGGAGAGTATGCAGGGGAAAGTATTAGGCTCATGGCATATCAAGGATTTGAAGATTTAAAGAAATTATATTGGTTTTAATTTTTGGTAGTAACCTTTAAGCATAATAAGTTTAGGATAGATGATATATTTTTTTTCTTCCTAACTTGTTCGCAAGGTTTTAATATAAGATGTCGTTTTAACTTTGAAAATTTTTTTTTTTTTTTTTTTGTTGATTTGGTGTATGTTATAGGGCAATGTTTAGTTTTTTTTTTTAACTGTTTATTTTTTTTTGATGATTTTGGTGGATTTGTATTTTTTGTTTTTGTTGTTGAATAGTACCTAATATTCTTTTTCTCCTTCTCTCGTTTTGCTCCAATTCTTGACAACGATACCGCTGAGGGCAGCGTAGTTTCAACCTGGGGTTGAAACTTTGAATAGGAGGGAGGGTATTGTAACAAGTAAATCTATTTGGTGACGTCTAGGGCCATCTACCGATGCATAGATACACAAATCAATAACGTGCTGGAACCATAATTTCAAGTTCAGAATAAGGTCAGCGCCATCTGTCGTCGAGTGGTGTATAAAAATGACGGGCGTTGAGTTGTTTAGCGAAAGCGCAGTTAGAAAATTAATTCTGTCTGTTGGAAAGGGAAGACACGCAAGAATCCTGCATCCTTACGAAAGAAGAAGTAGGGAGGCACTCGTCACGTCGCAGGAGAATTTTAGGTATCACAGACCGGTTACCGCGCCATCTATTAGTAACTGGAGATACCACTAGCGGCTAACTTGTACAGGATGATGCAGCAAGTGCACTAATAAATTCGTGAAGGACAGGTCAGGGTCAAGAAGAATTGCAAAGTGATTTTTGAGTCTTAGGATTTTCAACAGGATCGAAAGGGATAAGAAACGGTTTTTTATTGGTATTGATTTGGAGAGGGAGCCAAAATACGTTATTATTTTAGCATCTATAAAAAGAAAAAGAACGTATAATTTCTTTATAGAAAAAATATGATCACTAAATTCGGGATCGGGAATTAAACTCGGGAAAGGATTTTATCAATGGTTAGTTGACTTGAGGTCAGACGAATAAATGGTGACCTCAGAGAAAAAATAGGACACCCTGCCTCGGGTTTAAGGTCGCCCTAGCGTCGAGTAGCGGAACGAAAAGAGACGTTGTTTCTAGAACATTCTTTTGAAATTTAGTATAAATAGGGCCACGCCCGAAGATCCTTGCATTCTGGAAAAATTATTGCGAGGGGTAACTTTGCCTGTGTGGAGTCAGTAGTTTGTCGAATCAGTGCTGCGTGATCCCTGCCGTCGCTGCCGTTTTGGAGCCGCCTATCCCGAAAAATCTCTGCCGTACGAATAACAGCGAATCGACACGATCTTTTGCAAAATAGCGGGAAGGCGAGGGATTCAAGGAGTGACGAGCATCGGTGATCCTGGAACGTTTGGCTGCCAGCGCGGGACCCCCAAATCCAAAATAAGCGACGGGAATATAAAATTCAGGTACCAAGCGATTGAGAGAGGGGTTTTTCTCGGTGGAAGGGGGGTTTCACGGCAAGTTCCAATTCGGGAACACCGCCAGGATATAATGAACTAATGGGATTTCTTTTCGGGGAATTTCAGGATTCCAAAGGGGATAAAAATCCCAAGAACTCGAGCGCCGATAGACGGCGAGGCCAACTCTCAAGCGGGGCTAGCTGCGTGAGGGAGTCCACCCCGGTCGAAGAGCGAGCGCCGGGTTCGGGAGCACCGAGCGACAGGAGCGGTTCCAGGACTCGAGGGTCGAACGTGTTCGGCGACCGTTGAATACGGCGCGGCGACACGTCTTTCTAGAACAAGGTGTGTTCTTTCTAGTTGTTCGGGGGTCGGTTCCCCCCTTTCCTTTTTCCAGAATCCTAGGGTGTGTTTGTATTGGTCGGTCATATTTCTTTTGTGTCTTTTGAGTCTATAAATCGGAAGTTTCACAATATCGTGTTAGGGAAGTTACGGTTTAGGGAATTATACGGAAGGATTAGGCGAATAGGTTGGCAACTAGTTAGGGTTACAATTTTATACACATATAACTTATTTATATCTTTGTCGATAACGGCAACTACATTCTAGATAACTGACTAGTAAACTAAGCTACAGCAATTCTCTGCAAAACTCTAGCCTAAACGCCACCGTCAGACATTTTTAATCTAAGTAAATTTAACTTTACCTATTTTCAGTACCTTTTGTAATGCATCTTTCGTCCAGTGGTTTTCCCCGTTGAATTCTAGTATTTATTATTAACGATTTTATTATTGAGGAGTAAGAAACTTTAATCAAAAGAACAGAACTGAGAAAGCCATTGAGCGGTCGGTGACATAAGTAATAATTTTGAATATTTAGTTAAGGTGATTGAAGTTACAAGGTAACTCGTAAATTACAGGGTATTGAAGAATTTGTTAGTTGATAATCTAAATATTAAGTTTATTTCAAAATATAAGGTATGTAAATGTAACTTTTCTCTTTTTATTTATTAGCGTTAATTCCCTGTTAGCGAGATAGGAGTAACTTATCACGATTTCCCGTTTTCTCAATTTGCTAGCCTGGCTGAGCGGGAACTCGTGACAGTACTCATAATTCGGGTAGAATGATTTGATCCAATAAATTTCTGATCTACAGGAGAAAGGGCATAATGGAACAAGACAAAAAAATTACGAAAATTAGTAAATAATATCTTTATTTGTTTAGGTTTACAAAATAAGCACTAAGACAAGTCTTTATATTCTCTATTTACCTACTACATTTCATTTATTTACATTACATTACAAATTTACAAGTCAATATATGGAGGATCGTTATCGACATAAAATTTTGACCTGCACATTTTGCATCGCATTGTAAATTTGGATCGTAATCCTATCTGTTTTTACCAAGTACCTAACTCGATATCTACAAGATGACAAAAAAGGCGATGTACCGTTACCCAGTTTCCTTTACATTTCGAACCCCATTCCCATTTCATTTCAGAAAGTACACGTTCACGTAAGAAACTTTTACAGAATTCACATATCCATACTCTATCGATGTGAGATTGAGTGTGAACTTTTTTTGAACTTAGCTGCAGGCAGCGCAGTTCCTAAATATTTTTGGATCGGATCGGAGTAAAATGAGTGGTGTACCTACTGTCTAAAGGATTCGATCCTGAATCACGAGATCCCGGGATCCTGGTCGATTTTCGATCCCAAAAATTTCGGGATTAATTTTCAAATCCCGGGATTGTTTGGATTATTTTTTACAAATCCCGGGATTTTCGGGATTGAGAATTTTTTTTTAAAATAACAAAAAATTAGGCGTGTAAATGTAATGATCATAAATTATAAAATTAAAATTATACCAAGTTCTTTAAAAATAACAAAAAGGAACATCTGATCATTTTGGTAAACATCGGTTTAGTTTTCTTTTTAAATTATGATTGTAACTGTAATGATTATTCCTAGATTTTTTTTATCAGTAAAAGCTCTTTTTATTACCAAATAATACAATTTATAAAACCATGTACCAGTATACAAAAAAGCACTCTTTTAATAGGTACTCAACCGCCTCTACTGTCACGTCATGGTAAAATTTACGTAATATTATTTTTTTTCAACAATCATGACATGCCTTTTTTATTGAAATAATACGTTTAACCGTCATTTAATTTTGTTTTTATTGACTGATAAATTAGTGATCGGATATTTTTCAAATCCCAAAGTTGGGGCGAAGACATGTAGGAGCTTTTAAAACCAACTTTTACAGGAATCCGAAGGAGCACGAATTATAAAATTCAAGCAATTTCTATAAAAAAAAATATATGTCACTTTAATCTGTTGTGTATTTTGTTAGTATTTTTTTTTTTGTCGAAATATCGATTTTAGTGAAAAACGAGTCGGAATAAATGTGTTTTATATTTGATGTATAAATAAGATTACAACGAAATAAATAACATTCTAGAACATTTTGGAATTCTTCGGAATTTATATGAATTCCCGAATATTCATGTTGTGTCGTATAAAAGAACGTGTCGTTGTAAGTTCATATAAAAGAAAAGCTGCAATACGTGGTGGCTCTTTGATTTTAGTAAAAAATAGTCTTAAATGTAAAGAAAGAAAAGATATTGTAAAACTCACTATTGAGAGGACTATTGAACTTTCTTGTGAGGAACTGGAGCGACATATCATTGTGTGTGTATACCGCCCTCCTGACGCAGATCAGGTTGCTTTTGAATGTACTATGGAAGAAGTTTTGCTGAAGTATTTACTTGTAGGAAGGATCTTATTGTTTGTGGCGACTTTAATATAGATATTTTAACAAATCCCCTCGCCGACAGATTGCTTAACTTATTCAAGTGCTTTAGTTTACAAAATCTTTTTAATGATCCCACTAGGGTAATCCAAACATCTGCCACCTGTTTAGATAATATTTACTGCAGTCAAACTCCAACCAGCAAAGCAGTAATTAGGCATTTCCAATCAGACCCTTATGGTCAAAGTGTTAATTTTAGCTATGATGATAAAAATATTGTAGAAAAATATACCTGCAGGCCAATAACAGAGAACCGTATCAAGAATTTTCAAAGTAGAGTGGAACTAACAGTATCAAATATACCTTGTTCTGATGACCCCAATGAATTATTTTCCAAACTTTTGAATGTAATACACAAGGAACACAGTGAAGTATTCAAACTTAAAACATGCACAGTGAGAGAAAGGGTCGAGTTTATTGATTGGGCCACTCCGGGTATTTATAGAAGTAGGAATATACTATATGACCTTTATGCTTCTCGAGAAACTATGTTACTTGATCCTGCGTTTCTATTGTATTGTATGTAACCAACTATTCTAAAACATTTAAGAAAGTCTGCAACACAGCAAAATGCCTGTTTTTAAAGAATATTATAATAAAATCATCTAATAAAGTAAAAGCAACATGGAGACTAATAAATAACGAAACAGGTAAATCAAAGCCACGTTATAAGGAAATAAGGTTAAAAATTAATAATTCAATTCTTATACATGATAAAGATATTGCCAATGCTTTTGATGCATTCTTTTCTACTATTCCTAAAGTTGTTACCCAGTCTCTAAAATCATCAGCATCAATGGCTGTTAAATTTTTAGAACCTTCAGTTGCTAAATGTAATGAGAGCTTTAACTTTAGTTATGTAAATGCTGATTATGTAGTGAAAACCTTTAAATCAATTAACATTAAAAATACTGAGGATCTCTGGGGTTTATCCACCTAAGTATTAAGTTCAATTATTAAGGAAATGGCTCCTTGTTTGGCCTATATTTTCAATAACTGTGTCGACGCAGGAATTTTTCCTGATCTCATGAAATATAGTAAGTTAGTTCCTCTTTATAAATCTGGTAGCCACACCGATCCGGCCAATTACAGACCGATTTCAATACTTCCAGCAATGAGTAAAGTTTTTGAAAAAAATATTCTTACCCAGTTAACCTCTCACTTCAATCTTAATAGGTTATTTCATGAAAACCAATTTGGCTTCTCCAAGGGTAGATCGGCAACGGATGCTGGTGCAGTTCTATTAAGGCATATATTGAAGGCCTGGCATAAAGCCAAAAACGCTATTGGTGTATTCTGTGACCTTTCTAAGGCTTTTGACTGTGTTGATCATAGTACATTAATTGAGAAATTAAAACATAAAGAAATTAAGAAAAAGGCTCTGGATCTTATGAAATCATATTTATCTAATAGAGTTCATAAAGTAGATGTTGGTAAAGAAAGATCTACGGGCTCAAATATTGAATTAGGCGTACCCCAAGGTTCAATATTAGGTCCCTTTTTATTTTTAGTAAACGTATATGATCTCCCCTTTCTAGCAAAAGATCTTTGTGATATAGTCTTATTTGCTGATGATACATCACTAATTTTTAGAGTAGACAGAAATAAATATAATTATGACGATGTAAATAATTCGCTTTCACAAATACTAAATTGGTTTACCGCCAATAACCTCTTACTTAATGCTAAAAAAACAAAATGTATAAAATTCATGTTACCCCAAATGTTAGAGAAATCCCAACTCAAATCATCCATCTGAAGCAACTGAACTTTCTATTCGTAGGTTTAAACAGTACATAAAACTAAATCTTATCAAGAAGGCTTTACTCCATAAATGATTACATCAATGACGTTAGTGCTTGGCCAGATGTCGCTCAGTTCCACATCGACAATAGTATTGAATTATTTATAAGGCAAACATGTATTAGACACATAAGTTATACACATGCTAGTGGTTTCTATTTCGCCTCCTCCACTAGTGGACAAAAAAGTGAGGCGAACTGAAAATCAATTATCACATTATTTTTTATATTATTTTGATAATTATGTACCTATAGTATTAAATTTGACTTGTCTAAGTGCTTATTTTGTAAGCCTAAAGAAATAAAGATATTGATTTCTGATTTCTGTCGTCACTCAAAGTTTAGGTAAATAAACGCCTGAATATCCGATCACTGCTGATGACGTTACCATTATGTGGTTATTTAAATTAGTATTTTATATCATCTACCGTAAAAAAGTAGAATAAAAAAAAATTATATTATATTATTAATTATTTGAAAAAAGAAGTAATTGTGGTTTTAATTGATTTTTACTTTGTTTTTGAAAGTAAATAAAAGTTGATTTTCATATATTACTTCGATTTTATTTACCTGTCTACGGATCCCGGGATCGCCTTTCACAAATCCCAAAATCCCGGGATTGAAAATAAAGACCGGGATCGAATCCTCTACTAGTGTCTCACTTCGGAGAGACATAAATCGTTGTGACTAAGTATCTACAGGTATTTACTTATTAGCTTTCAGTCTGCTCGGCTGCCTTTTCACGAAGTGTAGGTACCATACTAGAATTCTGATGAAATTCATGAACATAATTGTCATACTTACATATTTTATTACATCACAGCATACTACTAATATTAGCTAGGTCCTAAGTACTGGATATTTTACCTCTAGCATACTTGGCATTTCCTCTTCAGTTTCAAGTTGCTCAGTCACTGTACATCTGTAAATGAATAATAGTATAAGATATGTAATAAATGAGTAGTAGATAAATAAGAAGTAGGTATTTAGGTAGATACCTACTTACATCTTCGTTCATTTATTTTTACCTGGTACTACGCTGGACGATGGAAAGCGGACACCATAGACTTCCAATATACTATTATAAACTTTGTAGTTCCTTACTTGACATCATTTTCACCGTCCATTGTCTGAATATTTTCTTTCTGATGGATTAGCCTTTTCTTCGATCTCCTATAAAAATACATGATAAATAAATATAAATATAAAAATACATGATAAATAAAATGCTAATAGTAGCAATTGCACAAAATTAGGGAAATAAAATAAACGTAGGTAGGAAGGAAGTAGTTAGGTATACTTACATTATTTCCACCAACTTTTGGGCTTTCAGAGCTCTGGTCTTCTTGAGCTTACTGATTTTCTTTATAATTCACCTACACGTACACACAACAACACTGAGCAGTCAAAGTATATTTAGGGCGAGGGTATTATAAAAGTAACTTAGCACTAAAAGCGTCCTTGCGCGATAAAAATAATTATTTATGTACAGGTGATGTACAGCTTATGTACAGTCGGTTTTCTTATATTTTTACAAACTATTTAAACTAAATAAATAAATAAATATAATGCTGGACAATCCACACAGCACCATCTAGCCCCAAAGTAAGCTACTCAAAGCTTGTGTTATGGGTACTAGATAACTAATATATTTTTAATACAATATATACATAGATAGATATATTTTTAAACACCCAGACCAACGAAACAAATTCCTACAGATCGTGCACAAATTTGTTCCGAGGCGGGAATCGAACCCGCAACCTCCTGCGTCGCAGGCGGACCTTTGCCCACCGCGCCACATGGGTCGTCTAAAGCGTCCATGCGCGCACAACTTAGAACAAATAAAATCAATTATTAAAAACATAAATTCGACGAGTAAGGTGTGCGAGCACTAGGCAGACAAGCACAACCTCCCCGTACAACAGCCAGCGAGGCACTGCCGCCCGTCGCCCGCGCGACCACTTACGCCCACTAATCCTACGGAAAACTAGAAAAATAATATTTACAAGGTGAAAAACCGTCGCATCGAAAAATCGTACGTACCAATTAAAGACAAAGTTCTTGCCGACATTTAGGTAAAAAAAAAAGTACAAAATTCTAAGTCGTTTAGAAGTAGATACAAATTTAAAGTCCGAAACAGCTGAACTTTGTGAATTTTTTTCACAGGGAAAATGAACACGTAGAACATTTTTGTACGTACCATTTATAGATAAAATGTCAATTAAAGTCATATATTTTTTTCAGCTCATAAAGTTGACTCCTCTATGAGTAGATAGCCTCCAAAAATGACCATTCAGCTACTGTTTGCGCCTTAAAACTACGCAACGGATTTTGATGCGGTTTTTTAAAAATAAATAGAGTGATTCAAGAGGAAGGTTTATACGTATAAAACCGTGCGAAGCCGGTGTGGGTCGCTAGTCATAAATAAGTTACGGAGGTACGGATATACTTTATAATTATAACAAACATTCACACAGACTTGCACATTTATTATATTAGTAGGATGTCAAGTAGACAGTCCAAGAATGTGCGGCCCGCAGTGATATAAATTGTTCTATTTTCCTATAAAAGTGTGACAGCCACTGATATAGCTCCAAACTAAACAGAGCTTTTGTTTTTGCTTGATACAATAACAGTACAAACTTATATATTTCATCATCATCATCATCATCAGCCTATATTAGTCCACTGCTGGACATAGGCCTCCCCTAATGAGCGCCATAGCGCCCTGTCTTCAGCTTGACGCATCCAGCATCTGCCAGCAGTCTTTCGCACATCGTCATCCCACCTAGCCGGAGGGCGTCCTACACTACGTTTGCCAAGTCGCGGTCTCCACTCAAGAACACGTTTACCCCAACGGTTGTCGGTTCTTCGCGAGATATGGCCGGCCCACTGCCACTTCAGCTTGCTAATTCTTTGAGCTATGTCGATAACTTTGGTTCTCTGTCGGATGTATTCATTACGTATCCTATCCTTCAGAGAAACTCCGAGCATAGCTCTTTCCATAGCTCGCTGAGCAACTTTGAACTGGTGGACCAGCCCTACCGTGAGTGTCCACGTCTCAGCTCCGTAGGTCATTACGGGTAGGACGCACTGATTGAAAACTTTCGTTTTCAAACATTGCGGTATGGATGACGAGAAGACTCGACGTAATTTTCCAAACGCTGCCCAGCCCAGCTGGATCCTCCTCTTGGCCTCCTTTTCGAAATTGTTTTTACCCAACTGCATAATCTGCCCAAGGTAAGTGTACTCGGAAACGATTTCGAGAAGGTGGCCTTCTACGACTACCGGTCCCGGATCAATTTGGCAATTGGTCATGACTTTGGTTTTTTCCAAATTCATGCCAAGACCGATGCATCGCGAGGCTGATGCTAGGCCGTCCAGTATGTGGGTCAGCTCCTCTAGCGACTCCGCCATTAAAACTATGTCATCAGCGAATCGTAGGTGTGAGATGTAATTGCCGTTTATGTTTATGCCCTTACCTTTCCAGTCCAGAGTCTTAAACATATTTTCCAATGCGCTCGTGAACAGTTTCGGGGATATGACATCCCCCTGTCTCACTCCTCTACGCAATTGGATGGGTTTAGACTGCTGGCCCTGTACTTGGACACTCATAGTGGCGGCTTCGTAGAGACACCTCAGCACCTCGATATAACGATAGTCTACTTGGCATCGCTGTAAGGATTCTATAACAGCCCAGGTTTCGACGGAGTCAAAGGCCTTTTCATAGTCCACAAAAGCGAGACACAGGGGCTGATTATACTCTTCGGACTTCTGTATAATCTGCCGCACTGTGTGAATGTGGTCTATGGTGCCATATCCTCCGCGGAACTTCCGGTGGCTGAAACTCGTCGAGTCTCCTGGCGAGACGATTCGTGATCACTCGCGAAAACAGCTTATAGACGTGGCTCAGGAGTGTGATGGGTAGAGGATTCGATTCCGGGATCCCGGGATTCGGGATCCCGGGATCCCGGCCCATTTTTGATCCCGAAAATTTCGGGATTATTTTTTCCAAATCCCGGGATTTTCGGGATTGAGAAAAATACTATAATAATCGTTAAAAATAATAAAAAATTAAGCGCGTTAATTTAAGAAACACAACACAATATTATAAACTTAAAATGATAGCAATTGCTTATCGGCACCATTAAAAATAACAAAAATCTGATCATGTCGGTTGACATCGGTTTAGTTTTATTTTTAAATTATGATTAATAGAAACAGGAATTATTATTCCTGCATTTTGTTGTCAGAATACGCACTTTTTATATACAAATAATACCATTTAAAATACCATGTTCACAAAAAAGCATTCCTTAAACAAGTAATCAATCGCATCCTCGGTCGCATCGTGGTCAAAATTGATCTTAAATTATTTTTGTCGATAATCACGATTTGCTTTTTAGTTAAAACAATACGTATAATGATCATTAAACTTTGTTTTCACTGACTGATAACTAGGGATTAGATATTCGGTTGCTTATTTACCTAAAGGTGGGGCAAAGACACAAAAAGGAGCTTTTAAAACCAACTTTTTCAGGAATCCTGATGAAATACCACTAATTCTAAACTTCCAGAAATTTCTAAAATAATGTTGTTTTTCGCCGGAATCTTTTTTATAAACAAAATAAAAGACACTTTTATTATATTGTCACGAGTTCCCGCTCAGCCAGGCTAGCAAATTGAGAAAACGGGAAACCGTGATAAGTTACTTCTATCTCGCTAATAGGGAATTAACGCTAATAAATAAAAAGAGAAAAGTTACATTTACATACCTTATATTTTGAAATAAACTTAATATTTAGATTATCAACTAACAAATTCTTCAATACCCTGTAATTTACGAATTACCCTGTAATTTACGAGTTGCCTTGTAACTTCAATCACCTTAACTAAATATTCAAAATTATTACTTATGTCACCGACCGCTCAATGGCTTTCTCAGTTCTGTTCTTTTGATTAAAGTTTCTTACTCCTCAATAATAAAATCGTTAATAATAAATACTAGAATAATAAACTCAACGGGGAAAACCACTGGACGAAAGATGCATTACAAAAGGTACTGAAAATAGGTAAAGTTAAATTTACTTAGATTAAAATGTCTGACGGTGGCGTTTAGGCTAGAGTTTTGCAGAGAATTGCTGTAGCTTAGTCTACTAGTCAGTTATCTAGAATGTAGTTGCCGTTATCGACAAAGATATAAATAAGTTATATGTGTATAAAATTGTAACCCTAACTAGTTGCCAACCTATTCGCCTAATCCTTCCGTATAATTCCCTAAACCGTAACTTCCCTAACACGATATTGTGAAACTTCCGATTTATAGACTCAAAAGACACCAAAGAAATATGACCGACCAATACAAACACACCCTAGGATTCTGGAAAAAGGAAAGGGGGGAACCGACCCCCGAACAACTAGAAAGAACACACCTTGTTCTAGAAAGACGTGTCGCCGCGCCGTACTCAACGGTCGCCGAACACGTTCGCCCCTCGAGTCCTGGAATCGCTCCTGTCGCTCGGTGCTCCCGAACCCGGCGCTCGCTCTTCGACCGGGGTGGACTCCTCTCACACAGCTCGCCCTGCTTGAGAGTTGGCCTCGCCGTCTATCGGCGCTCGAGTTCCTGGGATTTTTATCCCCTTTGGAATCCTGAATTTTATATTCCCGTCGCTTATTTTGGATTTGGGGGTCCCGCGCTGGCAGCCAAACGTTCCAGGATCACCGATGCTCGTCACTCCTTGAATCCCTCGCCTTCCCGCTATTTTGCAAAAGATCGTGTCGATTCGCTGTTATTCGTACGGCAGAGATTTTTCGGGATAGGCGGCTCCAAAACGGCAGCGACGGCAGGGATCACGCAGCACTGATTCGACAAACTACTGACTCCACACAGGCAAAGTTACCCCTCGCAATAATTTTTCCAGAATCCTAAGATCTTCGGGCGGCTATTTATACTAAATTTCAAAAGAATGTTCTAGAAACAACGTCTCCTTTCGTTCCGCTACTCGACGCTAGGGCGACCTTAAACCCGAGGCAGGGTGTTCTATTTTTTCTCTGAGGTCACCATTTACTCGTCTGACCTCAAGTCAACTAACCATCGATAAAATCCTTTCCCGAGTTTAATTCCCGATCCCGAATTTAGTGATCATATTTTTTCTATAAAGAAATTATACGTTCTTTTTCTTTTTATAAATGCTAAAATAATAACGTATTTTGGCTCCCTCTCCAAATCAATACCAATAAAAAACGTTTCTTATCCCTTTCGATCCTGTTGAAAATCCTAAGACTCAAAAATCACTTTGCAATTCTTCTTGACCCTGACCTGTCCTTCGCGAATTTATTAGTGCACTTGCTGCATCATCCTGTACAAGTTAGCCGCTAGTGGTATCTCCAGTTACTAATAGATGGCGCGGTAACCGGTCTGTGATACCTAAAATTCTCCTGCGACGAGACGAGTGCCTCCTTACTTCTTCTTTCGTAAGGATGCAGGATTCTTGCGTGTCTTCCCTTTCCAACAGACAGAATTAATTTTCTAACTGCGCTTTCGCTAAACAACTCAACGCCCGTCATTTTTATACACCACTCGACGACAGATGGCGCTGACCTTATTCTGAACTTCAAATTATGGTTCCAGCTCGTTATTGATTTGTGTATCTATGCATCGGTAGATGGCCCTAAACGTCACCAAATAGATTTACTTGTTACAATACCCTCCCTCCTATTCAAAGTTTCAACCCCAGGTTGAAACTACGCTGCCCTCAGCGGTATCGTTGTCAAGAAATGGAGCAAAACGAGAGAAGGAGAAAAAGAATATTAGGTACTATTCAACAACAAAAACAAAAAAATACAAATCCACCAAAATCATAAAAAAAATAAACAGCTAAAAAACTAAACATTGCCCTATAACATACACCAAATCAAAAAAAAAAAAAAAAAAAAAAAAAATACATATTCAAAGTTAAAACCACATCTTATATTAAAACCTTGCGAACAAATTAGGAAGAAAAAAAAATATATTATCTATCCTAAACTTATTATGCTTAAAGGTTACTACCAAATTTAAAACTAATATAATTTCTTTAAATCTTCAAATCCTTGATATGCCATGAGCCTAATACTTTCCCCTGCATACTTTCCAATTCAACAACCAACGGTGATAAAATTTCTTTCACTCTAACTTTTCCGTACTTGGGACATAGTTTTGCGGCCTTAAACTTAGCTGCATCACTCAACGGATAAGTCTTCTTCCATACAACATCCCCCACCTTTACGCTCGCTTCTCTTCTTCTCAGGTTATAAAACTTCGCATTCGTTTTATGCGCCTTTAGCATGTGTTGTCGGACTTCGTCGAAAATACCACGTAACTGTCCCAAATTACCGGCATATTCTTCTCTCGGAATCCCTGGTTCGTAGTCCCCGTCTTCTGCCTTATAGAGTGAACCATCCACCACCGGTTCTCTACCGTGTACTAGGAAAAACGCTGAGAACTGTGTAGACTCATTTATAGCACTGTTAATCGC
Organism: Eupithecia centaureata; assembly: GCA_944547425.1. Taxonomy (NCBI): domain Eukaryota; kingdom Metazoa; phylum Arthropoda; class Insecta; order Lepidoptera; family Geometridae; genus Eupithecia; species Eupithecia centaureata. The sequence goes on along the minus strand of OX155702.1, from coordinate 3,295,816 downwards.
GAACTGGATTTTTGGTAAATTTAGGTCCCATGATCTGTGGTCTTCCTTTACATAGGCTGACACCGCCGTCATCACCGTTTTATTGTATCTTTCTACTAAATTCACCTGAGGTGCGTAACGCGGAGTATAATGAATTTTAGGAACCTTGTAGCTTTCTAGTAGTTTACGAAATTCCGATCCCGTAAATTGCACTCCATTGTCTGCAATTACGGTCTCTGGAACCCCGTGAGTCAAGAAAACGCCTTTTTCTATTTCCGTTGCGACCCTTGCGCTGGTTGCCCTTCTGAGTGGGAACAGAATTGTATATTTCGAGAAACAACAAGTAACTACTAACAGAAATGTATGACCTGCTCTAGATCTCGGTAAAGGACCCACCAAGTCAATCGAGATCACCTGGAATGGGCGATGACAAACTTTAGGTCTCCCCATTAAACCTGGGATTGTGCGATTACTTGATTTATAAGCCGCACAGACATCACATTTCTCTACAAACTCCTTTATGTCCTTAAACATCTTTGGCCAATAATAAAACAAACTTACTCTTCTGTGTGTCTTAAAAGTCCCTAAATGTGCAGCTGTCGGATCCACATGGTTTGCCTTTAAAACTGCTTCTTTCTGGTCACATCTAACGACCTCTTTCCACTCGAATTCCTCACTAAGTGTGTACTTTGCCTTGGAAAATCTCATCAGTTTATCGCCTTTCATGGTGAAATTGGGGTAGTTATTTGGATGTAACTTTATCCCTTCCACGATGCCATCGTACCACGGGTCTAACACCTGCGTGTCTGAAATGTTACCTAAAACCTCAACCTTTAACAACCTAGACAAGGCATCTGGGACCACATTATCTGACCCTTTCCTGTGTTCTATGTGGAAATCGAACTGTGATAACCTGCATCCCCAACGTACCAGTCTACCTGTTGGATTTTCCAAATTCATGAACCATTTCAGTGATGCATGGTCAGTTATGACTGTAAAATGTCTAGACCCCAAGTATGCCTGAAATTTCTCAATCGCAAAGATTACCGCCAAAGCTTCTCGTTCGGTAGCGCTGTAATTTCGTTCTGCCTTGGATAACGACCTGCTCACGTAGGCTATCGGGTGTTCTGCGTCGTCGAACTTCTGTGTCAACATACCCCCTAAACCAAACGACGATGCATCACAATGAACAATAAATGGCCTATCGAAATCTGGACACGCTAATACCGGAGCTGTGACCAAACTTTCCTTCAATTTTGTGAACGCGCTGTTTGCTTCATCTGTCCAAGTGAATTTCGGGGCCTTTTTCGAAGTTGACGTTAGTGCATTCAATGGTGCTGCTATTGATGCAAAGTCCCTAATAAAACGTCTATACCACGATGCCGTTCCTAAAAACATTTTCACCTGTTTTGCCGACTCCGGTACTGGAAAATCTAAGATCGCCTTGACTTTGTCTGGATCTGTCCTAAGACCAAATTCGTCCACCACATACCCTAAGTACTTTAATGATTTCCTGAAGAATTGACATTTTTTGAAATTGACCGTAAGATTGGCATACCTGAGCTTATCTACTACCCTATTTAACAGAGTAAGATGTGACTCTAAGCTTGAACTCACTACGACGATGTCGTCTATATAAACAAAAACCATCCCATCAATGATATCATCAGCAAAACCAGTATTAAACAATAAATCCATCAACCTTTGTTGCCTGGCAGAAGCCCCACTCAATCCAAACGGCATAACCTCGAAGCGAAATAAGCCCCGCCCTGGTACTGAAAAGCTCGTTTTCTCCTTAGACGCCTCATCCAACGGAATCTGCCAAAACGACGATGCTAAGTCTATGGACGATAAAAATCTTGCTTCTTTCAAACTGTCTAAGATTTGAGGAATATACGGCACTGCGTAAGCATCTCCTTTCGACACCGCGTTCAATTTTCTGGAATCTAGACAAAACCGCCATTCTCCTTCTGCTTTCGGAACTAATAGGACTGGGTTGTTCCATGGGCTTTCGCTGGGTGCGACCACGCCTAGTTGTAACATCTTGTCTAATTCTTTTTGCAGAGCCTCTCTCTTCTCCGGTGATAACTGGTATTGTTTTGTTCTGATAGGGTTAGCATCCCCTGTGTCAATAGTGTGTTTTATCAATGTAGTCCTACCTAAACCCGCTACCTCCGAGGAAATTTCCTCAAATCTTTTTATCACAGCGTCTGCCAACACCTTCTGCGATGACGATAGTGTTTGGTAAGACTGAATTGTGTGTACTGGTTTTTCCGACAAACTATTTACAAAACACCTTGGTTTAACTGCCGAAGTCACGCTCCAATCAAAAATTTCTGGAGCTATACCAAAACTTCTCCAAAAATCTACCCCAAAAATGACTTCATTTGTAGCACCTGGTACTATATAAAAAGACAACACCCTTGTCTTATCCTGAAAGGTTATAGGTAAACTCATGATCCCTGTTATCTTCATGCTACCTCCATTTGCCGCTTCGACCACCTTGTCGAGTGGCTGATAAGTGTAACCTAACTCAATGAGTTTCCTATGTGAATTATTCCCTAGTAGCGAGACTGAAGCTCCTGAATCTAATAAACCGCAAAATTCTAAATCTAATAATCTTACTTTTAAAAATGGGCGTGAGTCATCCGACCCTGGCGAAAAAAGGACCGAGGCCACACCCTTTTGGTTCTTACAAGAATTCCAATAATTCCTGATAGATTCCAGCCAGGCTGCCCACTCCGACTTTGACGTAAAACAACCTCGGTCCCTCATTCGTTTTTTGGCTGTGACTTTGACTCCTGTTTTGGCGGAGGTGATACCAACTCTTTATGATCCTTCGGGCAGGACCTGGATGTGTAACCAATTTCACCACAGACAAAACACTCTACCCGTTTATTGCTACGGCTCCTACAGTTCCTCGAAAAATGACCCTCCTTGCCGCAACTGAAGCAACGCATAACCCTCTGCTGTATTGGAACCTGGGACTGATTTGGTACTTGTGCCTTACAATCTCTAACGAAATGCCCTTTGTTACCGCACCTGTAACACGTTTGGACTGCTGTGGAAGGGGGCGTAGCAACTGCCTGTACAGCCACTGCTGTCTCCGATGTAGACTGTGGAGAAGGTGGTTTCGACACTGCTGCTGCTGCTTGGTTTTTTGGCTTAGCTGGCTTGTAAGCTAAATTGGGGTGAAGCGTTCTTTGGTTGACTTTTGCTGGTTCCTCAAAGTACTGTGATCTCTGGTGAGCCGCCTCTAATTTCCTACAGAAATCCTTTAATGCCGAGACTGACTTAACCTCCACTAAAGCCAAATGTTCCGCGAAAACCGGACGAATGTTGTGCATCAATATCTCCAGCTGTTCCTGTTCTGTTGGGATCACCTTCAACCTAGCAAACATGTTTCTCATGACTGAAAAATAAATATGTGTCGGCTCATCTATACCCTGCGTCCTCGCCCTGATCTCCCCTATCAGTCTGTAATTGTAGTCTATAGGGCTAAACTCCTCCAATAGCAGCTTTTTCAGTTCATCCCAAGTTTCTACCGAGTCCCTAATCCCTCTAAACCATAAAAGACCCTGATCTACAAATAATTCAGCCGCCGCATTAAAGAGTTTATCCTCCTTGACGTTGTTTGCTTCTGCCAGCTCCTGTAATCTTTCTATAAAAGCTTGGACATCCGATAACCCATCAAATTTAATCCCCCACCTCGAAATTGGGATTTTTGGACCTCCGCATTCAATCACCGTGATATTTCCCGCATCTCTATTTTCTAAAGAGGAAGCTGGACTACCTTTTTCCCCTGACAGCAACCTATTTTCGACCAGTGGGATGTTTACAACGGACTCATCTTTCCCCAATAACTTCTCTAGATAAGAACAGACAACCTGTAAATCTGCTTCCCTTAAAGCCTTCACATCCTCTTCTTCCCCTTCAATCGGTCTCGACAATCGAAAGAAAAGATGGATTGCCAACGCTTTGGCCCGAGCCATGTGACGTTTTTCTCTCGTTGCCTCGAACTCAGTCCATTTCTTTTGCAGCTCCGCTACCTTTCCCTGAACAAGCTCTATCTCGTTCACTGAAAATAAAGGAACGTCCAAAATTTCTTCTGACGGCACCTCTAAGATAAGTCTTTTCAACTGAGTCCTCAGTTTCTCTACCGTGGACTCCGGTGTCTCTGACCTAATGAAAACCTCGTATTGCAGTTCATCTTTGGACAGCGAATGTATTGGCAACGAGTAAGATTTTGATTCCATAATGAATTTATAGTGTAAAAAATTATGAAAATAATTTAATATTAATTTCTATGCGTAAGCAGCCAAGCTCCAGACCTGGTAAACCAAACTATTAAAAAAAAATTTTTCGAACTCCCACCAATGAGGTGGAGCACGCTTTCCCAAACAAAAGAGAAATAATGTGCCTAGGCACCACCGGTTACAACAAACTAATAATACAAAGGTTCAGTTGTACCTAACGATAACGAAGTATATACCCTTAAATACTATGTATCACAACATACATAAAAAAAATATACACGAGAAATGTTCAACATCAAAGAAGTACAATACCAGGCAAATAAAAATAAACTTAAAAAACTAGCTAGAGTGTGTTTGTATTGGAGTCAAAATCGGAAGAGTCAAAAAAAAAATTACAAATCCAAAACAACAAAAAAAAAATTAGCGTTAGTTCCTCTGCAAAAAAAAAAACTGAACAAAATACCTAAAATTTACCGTTGGGCGCCATTGTCACGAGTTCCCGCTCAGCCAGGCTAGCAAATTGAGAAAACGGGAAACCGTGATAAGTTACTTCTATCTCGCTAATAGGGAATTAACGCTAATAAATAAAAAGAGAAAAGTTACATTTACATACCTTATATTTTGAAATAAACTTAATATTTAGATTATCAACTAACAAATTCTTCAATACCCTGTAATTTACGAATTACCCTGTAATTTACGAGTTGCCTTGTAACTTCAATCACCTTAACTAAATATTCAAAATTATTACTTATGTCACCGACCGCTCAATGGCTTTCTCAGTTCTGTTCTTTTGATTAAAGTTTCTTACTCCTCAATAATAAAATCGTTAATAATAAATACTAGAATAATAAACTCAACGGGGAAAACCACTGGACGAAAGATGCATTACAAAAGGTACTGAAAATAGGTAAAGTTAAATTTACTTAGATTAAAATGTCTGACGGTGGCGTTTAGGCTAGAGTTTTGCAGAGAATTGCTGTAGCTTAGTCTACTAGTCAGTTATCTAGAATGTAGTTACCGTTATCGACAAAGATATAAATAAGTTATATGTGTATAAAATTGTAACCCTAACTAGTTGCCAACCTATTCGCCTAATCCTTCCGTATAATTCCCTAAACCGTAACTTCCCTAACACGATATTGTGAAACTTCCGATTTATAGACTCAAAAGACACCAAAGAAATATGACCGACCAATACAAACACACCCTAGGATTCTGGAAAAAGGAAAGGGGGGAACCGACCCCCGAACAACTAGAAAGAACACACCTTGTTCTAGAAAGACGTGTCGCCGCGCCGTACTCAACGGTCGCCGAACACGTTCGCCCCTCGAGTCCTGGAATCGCTCCTGTCGCTCGGTGCTCCCGAACCCGGCGCTCGCTCTTCGACCGGGGTGGACTCCTCTCACACAGCTCGCCCTGCTTGAGAGTTGGCCTCGCCGTCTATCGGCGCTCGAGTTCCTGGGATTTTTATCCCCTTTGGAATCCTGAATTTTATATTCCCGTCGCTTATTTTGGATTTGGGGGTCCCGCGCTGGCAGCCAAACGTTCCAGGATCACCGATGCTCGTCACTCCTTGAATCCCTCGCCTTCCCGCTATTTTGCAAAAGATCGTGTCGATTCGCTGTTATTCGTACGGCAGAGATTTTTCGGGATAGGCGGCTCCAAAACGGCAGCGACGGCAGGGATCACGCAGCACTGATTCGACAAACTACTGACTCCACACAGGCAAAGTTACCCCTCGCAATAATTTTTCCAGAATCCTAAGATCTTCGGGCGGCTATTTATACTAAATTTCAAAAGAATGTTCTAGAAACAACGTCTCCTTTCGTTCCGCTACTCGACGCTAGGGCGACCTTAAACCCGAGGCAGGGTGTTCTATTTTTTCTCTGAGGTCACCATTTACTCGTCTGACCTCAAGTCAACTAACCATCGATAAAATCCTTTCCCGAGTTTAATTCCCGATCCCGAATTTAGTGATCATATTTTTTCTATAAAGAAATTATACGTTCTTTTTCTTTTTATAAATGCTAAAATAATAACGTATTTTGGCTCCCTCTCCAAATCAATACCAATAAAAAACGTTTCTTATCCCTTTCGATCCTGTTGAAAATCCTAAGACTCAAAAATCACTTTGCAATTCTTCTTGACCCTGACCTGTCCTTCGCGAATTTATTAGTGCACTTGCTGCATCATCCTGTACAAGTTAGCCGCTAGTGGTATCTCCAGTTACTAATAGATGGCGCGGTAACCGGTCTGTGATACCTAAAATTCTCCTGCGACGAGACGAGTGCCTCCTTACTTCTTCTTTCGTAAGGATGCAGGATTCTTGCGTGTCTTCCCTTTCCAACAGACAGAATTAATTTTCTAACTGCGCTTTCGCTAAACAACTCAACGCCCGTCATTTTTATACACCACTCGACGACAGATGGCGCTGACCTTATTCTGAACTTCAAATTATGGTTCCAGCTCGTTATTGATTTGTGTATCTATGCATCGGTAGATGGCCCTAAACGTCACCAAATAGATTTACTTGTTACAATATTGCTTATTTCACTAAAGACATAACATACGATTTTTTTTGGAATTTCATAAATAAAAATCAATACAGCTCCAGAAATATCGATTTAAGTGAAAAACGCGTCATAAAAAGTGTGTTTTATATTTGATTGACCTATAAATAAAATGCCAGCGAAAATAAATAACACTCGATATTTTGGGAATCTTCGGAATTTATATGAATTCCCTAAAAAAGATTTAGAGTTGTTTGGTTTTAATAGCTCACGTTGTGTCGTCGCTCAAAGTTAATGTAAATAAGCGCCCGAATATCCGATCACTGCCGATAATGTAACCATTATGTGGTTAATTAAATAAGTATTTTGTACGTATTTACCGAGGAAAACTAAACATTAAAAAAAATATTTTTTTAAATTTTGGTATAAGGTGCAGAGGGGCAATTCTGTACAAAATAAATCAGTCAAAATTTTAAACAATCGTTGTATTCTCCGTGATTGAGTTTCGTGAATTCTGGCAAATTGGTGCTAACTAATCTTTACCTGACTTCTTCTTAATAGTGTTCATATAAAGTTTTTTAAACCTACGCGATCAGAACACATTATTATAAATATTTATATTAATACCCGTACATAAATATTTATAGTAAGTGTTCATATATAAGAAAATTCTCAAATTAATGGTGTACTATATAACTAATTAGACAAAAAACTGGAAAATGCCCGAATTGCCCCTCAGCGGGGTTTTTCTGGCAGGTGGTAATATTATTTGATTCTATGATGCTATAATAGTAAAACTAGAAGCTTTACAAACTGGATAAGTCAGTACATCCAAATTTGAGTCTTCTAAACTCCTGAGAGGGTTCAGTTTTTAGAAAAAAAGATTTAAAAGATTTTTTATTTTTTCACGCGGGGTAATTCGGGCACCACTTTTTAGTCTCCCATACATGCTAGTGTTGAGGCTCTGACTATCGACATCGATAATAAAGAACTCGGTAAAAGAAGTGGATATTAATTATATTAGTTTTTGAAAGTAAGAAGGAAAGAATTGTTGTTTTCATGTTAAGTAAAAAAAACAAGTTTTTATCCATTAATTTACTTATTTAGGTAGGTAGTAAAAGCATACTTCATTATATTAACTGAATATAATTATTCAGATAGAGGACACTTAGACAAATTAAACATTTTCAATCACATAATGTCCTAAAGTGTCAGTATTTTTCTCAGTTGCCACGAGCTTGAATTTTTTTATCGACTTTTACTTCAATGCTGTGGGTGTGGACATCACTGGTTTTTTACAACTTCATATAAAAACAGTCGGGCAATTTGGGCAGCCAACTCCGAAAAAATAACCTCCGATCACAATTTTGTGGGGCAATCATACCAGGCTCAATAACTTATGAAAAACAAAGATTAGGAACGAAACACATTAAAAGAATTTCCAGTTTAAAACAAGTATAATGAATTGCCTTGTCAAATCAGCAAAAAACCCGCGAAAACCACTAAATTCTGTAAAATTTGAAGACCTTGTCACAGGTGTCATGCGCACTCAAAATGTCGACTGACAAAATGATGCTGTATATCAGTTAACGCGGTAGCTATTCCTTCAGTTCAGGTGATTGAATTAACCGGTTGTTGCTCTACCCGAACATAGAGGTCTCTCTTGAGTAAAAGCTACAGAACCAAAAATATGACCATGTGCCATAATAATCCCCCTGCCATAATTGCCCCTCTGCACCTTAATTCACTGAATAAATAAGTTTTTGTGATTTTAATTGATTATTACTTTGTTTTTGAAAGTAAATAGAAGCTGATTTTCATATATTACTTTGATATTCTTACTTCGTCTACGATCCCGGGATTATCCCGGGATCCCGGGATCGCGTTTCACCAATCCCGAAATCCCGGGATTGAAAATAAAGACCGGGATCGAATCCTCTAGTGATGGGTCTATAGTTTTTAAGGAGGGTTTTATCGCCCTTCTTAAAAAAGAGCACCACCAAACTCCCGCTCCACGCCTTAGGAGTTCTCCCACTGTGAAGGACGGCATTAAAGAGGTTCTGTAGCTCCTGTATAACGGGGGCTCCTCCTGCCTTCAGAAGCTCTGAAGTAATACCGTCTTCACCGGGGGCTTTTCCATTTTTAAGCTGCCTCAGAGTTAACACGATTTCATCTTGGCTGAAATCTAGCAGTTCGTCGGTATAGTGGCGTGTCAGGGTGGCTCTAGAATCATGGTCATCTCTTCGGGAATGAGGGGCATGTGCAGTGTACAAACGGCCATAGAAATCTTCTATCTCGGCTGAGATCTCTGGCTTCGACAAAACGATCCTCCCATCGTGGGTTTTAAGTTTCGTCAGGTGGCTCCTGCCAAGCTGCTGAGTGAATACTTTGGACCCTCGGTTTCGCTCTATCGCCTCTTCAATGAGGCGTGTGTTGGAGCTTATATATTTATAGAAAGAAAAAAGAATAAAGAAAATTTGTTTATTAGTTCACCAACATCAAAATAACGCTAAGTACTAAAAATAACTAAGATAAAAACAAGTGATGCAAGCAAACCAATAGGTCCTTATACATATTAAAATGAATTGATTAAAAGTTATCAAAATAGTTTAATTACGAATTCTATTATAACCTATTTCAACTCAATGACGTCACCATGAGTTTTCAAATGTCTTTTCATTATCTCATTTGTCATAAATGTTTTACAGCACTTTTCACATTTATATGGCCTTTCTCCAGTGTGAGATCTCATATGAACTTTCAATGCCTGTCTTTTAGCGTATGACTTTGGACACATCTCACAAATATGAGATTTCTCATTTAAATGAACATGTTTTATGTGTTTTTTCATAGTTCCTTGTTGCGTAAAGGTTTTTCCACACCGATCGCATGCATAAGGCTTTTCTCCCGTATGAGTTACCATATGAGTTTTCATATTTGTGTAATCAGCAAATGTTTTATGGCAAATTGTGCAAGCATATGGCTTTTCTCCACTGTGCGTTCTTAAGTGTCTTTTCAGTCGAGCGTTCTCTGCAAATGTCTTTCCGCATAATTCGCAGGCGTAAGGCTTTTCTCCTGTATGTGTGCGCATATGAGTTCGCAAATGCGTTGACATTGTGAAAGTTTTACCGCATCTGTGGCACGCATATGGCTTTTCTCCAGTGTGAGTTCTTACATGTATTATCAGGACCGACTTCTGAGCAAATGCCTTACCACAGACATCGCAAACGTGAGGCTTAACCCCGGTATGAATTCTCTTATGAAGCTTCAAGTTAGTGTGGCCTATAAATTTCTTATCGCACACATCGCAAGCAAATGGCTTTTCCCCACTATGAATCTGCATATGACTTTTGAAATGACTACTTTCAGAGAACGACTTTGCGCATACGTCACAAGTGTATCCTTTCTCTCCTGTGTGGGTTTTCATGTGATATTTTACGTGAGCATGGCTCGAGTACCGTTTCTCACATTTTGTACAAGCATATGGCTTTTCACCTGTGTGAGTTCTCATATGGATCTTAAGGTGGCTGTTCATAGTAAAAGCTTTCCCACATCTTTCGCATGTGAATGGCTTTTCGCCACTGTGGAGTTTTAAATGACTTTTTAAGTAATAGATAACTGAAAACGATTTACCACATAAATGGCAGGAGTGAGGTTTAGCTGGCAAATCTTCTGTGTGGGTAGCTTTATGTCTTATTAAGGTACTCTTATCACCAAATTTTAACTCGCATTTATCACAAGCATGAGTTTTAACCCTTATAAAATGGATTTTCATGTGCCTTTTTAATATTTGTGGACTGTTCATTAGTTTGTGGCAAATGGTGCATGCTACTGTCTCATTTTCTCTTCTATGTAGGTTTTCCTTATGAGTTTTGAGATTAGCTTTAGTATTAAATCTATATTCACATATCTCACAGGCAAAGGGTCGATTTTTATCATGTACTTTCATATGGTGGCCTAACGCCTTCTTTGTCACATGTTGTTTGTTACAAACAGAGCAGTAATAACTAAAATCAGACTCATGGGGGGGTTCATTGTTGTACTCTGTCTGATTAGCTATATTTTCTTCATCATCCTCAAATTTTTTTATGCCTGATTCTGATTTTACTTGACTCAAGTCAATTCTTGATATGTTATTTATGTCTGATTCTTGCAGTCTCTTAGTTGCTGAAAAAAAATGGGTATGTGAATACTTTTTTACCCTAAACTGTACTTTGAGTAAGTATATCATAAAATTCATCTTAAGTCAGTTGAAACCAGGTACTGAACTTGGCTTTAATATGGATGTATTGGAAACCACCTCAGAAACTTTTAAATGTCTCAGTAAATCAGTAAATCAATATCTTTATTTCTTTAGGCTTACAAAATGAGCACTTAGACAAGTCAAATTTAATACTATAGGTAGTACATAATTATCAAAATAATATAGGAAATAAAGTGATAATTGATTTTCAGTTTGCTTCATTCAGTATGAGGCAATGAATACCACAAACATTTAAGTATTCTATTTTTGAAGCAGCATTCACTGCCTCTTCTATTTTTGCCACAGCTTCTGCTGAGGTTTAATTTTGACACATTATATATGTATAAGTTATGGGCACTAAAAGTGCCATACTATTATTTATTCCTAGTATAAAAGTACTAAGGTTCACTTCAGAGCACCATAATCAGCTCGAATACAACTCATGACTATGTTTAAAAAAATTCAAATATAACAATGTACCTTCTTGTTTTGCATATGTTAAAGGAAGATCATCTTCATCGTCAAAATAATCTGCTGGTTCTGCCAATTCTTCCTTCACAGTTCCCGCTTCAACATCATCAAAACTTGTATGCTGCACAGCTGATTGTGACAAGTAAACGTGTGTTCTGCCATCCAATAATATGGATGTTTCTGGTGTTAACTGGAAAGAGACATTTTGTATTAAAAAAAATATTGCTTTTTGTTTACTATCCCTGAGTTTTTTGAGAGTGTGCTAAATAAATTATGTATCATAGGTCAGGGTGTTTGAGATAAAGTCTAGTTATGGTTTGAACACCCGTATATTAACATAAACACGCTCAACACAGACTAGGTATAAGGAAACAAGAATATTTAAGAAATGCGCGACGCAACGCGGCGTGCGGACGGCTTGTTGGCACGATTAGGACTGGCGCGTGAGGCACTGCTGTAGCCTTGCCGAGCGTCGCGTTGTTTCGCTGGGCGTTTGCGGGGAAGGTGCGCGAGCGCGGAGGGAGTTGCTAGGAGCCGATTTCCTTGAATGACGCGCTATAGTATGAATAATTTATCTTACTTCATTGTGCAAGAAAATAATTTTTTTGTATGTAAGTATGTCTGAAGTGTTTCGTACTTAGCACTTTCGTAACACACTCTTCCAAAATAATCTGATCTGTACATGTGGTGTCTGAAGCTTGCTTGAATAGACATATAACATAGACTCACATTCTTAAGAAATCATAGAAAACATCAATCAGCATGCATGTTTTATAAAAGATCAGATCATAGATCTGATTCGTCCCTAAATGATTTTCAATTCAATTCAATCATTTATTCTCAAACAATAGTTGTATTGTGTCGGAAATTGTCTTAAAATTAGGTCACATTGTTTCAATACTAAGACTAGTTTCTTAAATAATCTAACAATAATACTTAAATAAAATTGTTACTACAATAATAATAATGAGGTATACAGTCTCTTTTATGTAGGGTGGTATATGCTGGCATTCCAACATAAATGCTTCCTCTTTATTTTTGTATAGACTTGTATATGTAGGGTAATAGTGAAAAAAGTCTGTAAAGCTTAAAATAGGAAGGAAACCAACCTGAAATCTATCTTTAAAGATATTTGCAAGAAGATTATCAGCATTTTGGGACAAGGCTCTAAATTGACTACACTTTCGCAATTGCGCCAAGCATATGCAGCAGAGTGTTTCTGGTTTACCATCTTCTGGATTGAGCTGTAACATTGAAATTATATTTAGGTATTTTTGACCTAATCATGAATGGAAACCACTTGATCATAAGTTTAGGAAATGCAGCTAATGACTTAACTCGATGAATTAAAGATTTATATAGGTACTTATTAATTAAAAGATTTCAATTATGCTTCGCAAGACTGTATTAAATATATAAACCTTCCACTTGAATCACAATCTATTAAAAAAACCACATTAAAATCTGTTGCGGCATTTTAAAAATGGGGACAGACAGACAGCGGGAAGCATCTACTATCTATCTATTCATACTATGAATGTAGTGATAACTGCAATCAGCAGACTTTGGGATTGGTGAACCTTTCGTTGATCTCCACAGCCTAATTCTTAAAGATCAGATTAAAAAAAACTAATTCTTAAAGACAAGATTAATAATGTTGCTCACTTTAGTGCAAGAAAACAGTTCAAATGCTTCTTCTAGTTTTTTCTCTCGCAACGAATACATTTTTACGTTGCGAACAAGACAAACTCTACAAATCATTTTTTTGTCCATCGTTGAAACAGATTTCTCAGATCGTTTTATCTCGAATATATATTTTCATATTAGTTGGTAAAATGTAAATGTAATCAGTAAATTATTATTTAAGTTCTTATTTGTGCCACAAAGTATTAGAACACACAGAAATTAACTGCGGTTTCGCCTCAGACTAATAAACTATCGATAGTTTAGTTAAGTAGTATTCTGAGGGTTTTGCTGCTATGGTTGCGCTTCGCGTCGTCGCGGTGTGCTAGGTAAAACTACCTGCGCTCTATTACATTACAGCTATTACAAGTGAATGGCAAGATAAGATAGTGATGCAATGCAGTATAAAAATGTTTTGGTTGCGAAAAATTAGAATAGAAGTAGGTACTTTGTGGCGAAAAATGTAAACAAACAAATAAATCGATATGAATGAACGAACAAAATCACTGGGGAGTAATGACCTCTGACCGAATGAATGAATTGATTGAAATTGTTAAAAGTCTCCACAGACTGAAGCCGGAGGCGGAGCGGAGGCGAAGGCGTGCGAGTTGTATTCTATTGAATTATATGAAAGCCTACACACACACCGTGGCGGTGGCGCGGGGGATCAGCAGCGGTGCAATAGGAAAAATCGGCACGCGCCTTCGCCTGCGCTCCGCCTCCGGCTTCAGTATGTGGAGACTTTGAAACGGGAAAATATATATAGACACAGCCTAGTTTTGGTAGGCGAATAAATAATCTATAGCAGACCCTTTGCAAGGTCTACGTTAGGGTGTAAGGCTCACTAAGTGAGCCTTACACCCTAACGTCGATTAGTATACAATATGATTTTGTCTAAGACCAAGTAGGTACCTTACGTTCATCTTTGCATTCGAGCTTTACTTTGACAGTTATGGCAGACATGGCAGTTAGTTATCCATAGAATAGACAAAACATAAATAGCTAAACAAAAAAAAGGCTTTCCAAGGTTCCGAAACTTCCGAATTTTTCCAATTGTATCAATTATTTTTATTTAGATGGGACAATGGTGAACTATTGTTGTGTTTACGGCTGTGGCCGCAATAGTAGGACAAACAAGCATTTGTATTATCACGCGGTGCCGAAGGACGAACTACGGTGAGATAGATTTAGGTAGTAGTTGGTTTCCCCGATCTCTTAGATCTTTGCTACTTTTTCTCCAAATACCTACTATGAGTACTTAGGGATAAATTTTTATAATTTCAAGGCAAGAACAATGGCTGATAGCTGCAGGAAGAGAGGATCTTCTAGAGAAGCCTCAAGAAAAGAGGAATACATACCGATTTTGTACGCGTCACTTCACGGCCCAAAACATCAAGAACAAACACTTGTGCAATGATGCTATGCCTACTCTGCATCTTCCAGGAACTCAAGGTACTGTAGGGAAGCCCTGATATTGATTATGTACAATGTGCTTAGAATCTATCTTGTGACTAGATCAACATACTTTATTAACAACGAAAATTACAATCAAGGAATAGAAAAATTACAAATAGTAAGTATTTACAATTGAAACCATTGAGCTAACTGCAGACGGTTGCAAACAGTCTAAAGGTAGCTCAATTGATCCATATTAATACCAGTCGGAAGCGTCCTCAATACACTGGCTGCATTACCACGCTGTATGTCAATGCTGATGCGCTGAGCCAGATACTCACCAGTTCTCGGGTCACGCGTCGCATCGACCACATGCTCAGATAATTTTTATTTTTGATCTTGTTATTACTACCATTAGCAGTTTGAGTGTCTACAACACACTTGCTATTACTCTCCCTGAAGAAGTGGTGTTGGATTATTATTATTATTTATTCTAAATGGAGTCAAATTTTATATGAATAATTAGTTCAAAGAAATAGATAAACTAAACATAAGACTATTCCTTTCAATGCTGCATAGTTTCTGTAATAGCGTCTGTATTTTTTCCATAGTAGCTCTTTTGTTGAGTTACTCTTATTTCTTGACATTTGTCAACAGATGACCAAGCCAGTGTTGACCGCTGCATCCACAAGGACATTCTGTGTAACAACTGTCAAGCCAATATTGTCGGGTTCCGTTACAAATGTATAACATGCGTAGACTACGACCTGTGCTCGAGCTGTGAAACGGCTGAGGCGCATGAACAGCATCTCATGTTGAGGATTCCCAACCCTATCAAGTTTGTAAGTGTTTCATCATCATCAAAATCAGCCTATATTAGTCCACCTATGTCCCAAGGCAAAACATGTTCTTGATTGGAGACCGTGACTTGGCAAACAGTGTATGACACCCCTGCAGCCAGGTGGAATGATGATCTGTGAAAGACTGCTGCCAGATGCTGGAAGCAGCAAGCTGAAAACAGGGTGCTATGGCGTTCATTAGAGGAGGCCTATGTTCAGCTGTGGTAATATTGGTTGATGATGATATTTCTAGATAATCTCTAAGTATCATTTAGCCCCCAAGCAAGTAGAGAGTGTATTATGTGTAAAAGATCCATATGTGAAGGAGCCAAATTGTTCCCCACGTTCAAATAGCTTATGTTTTAAAGTAGTAAGTAATAAATCAATATAAGATAGTTCTATATTAACAGAGAAAGATACAATCTAAGAATAGAAACTAATTAAAATTCATTTATATTGAAACAATTGAGCTATCTGCAGACGGTTGCAAACTTTCTTTAGGAAGCTCAACTTAACTATATCAATACTAGTCAAAAGAAGTAATAAAATGTTTATCTGTATAATATTTCAGAAGGATGCTGAAAACATGGTAAAGAAATGGCAAGCGTACAAAGCTGAAGATAACTATGGCAATGATTCTAGTGATGACGAACCAATTCAAAAATATGCAAAGAACTATGACAGTGGCATTGATTTGTCTGATGACATTAAAGACACAATAAAAACAGAAGTTGCAAGGGTAATGATGCTCAAACAAACAGATCCGAATAAAAAGAAAGCTTCAAAAGAGAGAACACATAAGAGAATTGCGGAAACAGATAAAAGTGCAAAGAAACAGAAGTTGAACGACACGGAAATGAGTTACAACAGTGGCCCGGAAGTTGTTTTTGCTGATGTCAATGAAATTCATAGTGTTGGACCAAGTAATGATGTTATTGATGTTAAATCAGAAGGAGCATTGTCTAGTAATGAAGGTAAAGACGCTAACATGTTTTCGGAAATGTTATCTAGATTTAGATTTTGAGTTGTGGGATTGCTAATTCATTTACCTGATGTGCTCAAGGAAATATAGCATCTGGCTAACTGGTACAGGATTCTAGGTTCCTAGGCTTATTATCATCATCAGGGTTGATAAACATCATTATTATTATAAAAAAATCAAAAAATCTGATTAATTTGATTTAAATCGGATTTATTTGATTTTAATCAGATTTTTTTATTATCTTATCGTTTTCTGTATGATTCTGTATTTATTGAATAAAACAACATAATTTTTGTTATATGAACATAATGAAGTCATTATTTTATTTAAAAAATGAAGTAGCATATTTATTTACTTATTGAACAAAAAATATTAAATTAAATTTATAAAAATTGACATTAACGAAAATCAACAAACAATATTTTTTTTGAAAAAATCACTTGATTTTAATCGCGATTTAAATCACTGATTTTAATCAATGATATGATGAATTATATCATCATCCCACCTGACCGGAGGGCTTCACTAGGCTTATATTGAATAATTAAACTATTAGTTAATAAAATATTGTTGTATTAAGTAAATAAATAATACTGGACAATCCACATAGCGTCACCTGGACTCAAGCGAAGCAGAGCTTGTGTTATGAGTACTAGATAAAGCAATAATACTTAGAAATTTATTTTCTATTAAACATTGAAAACACCCAGAACCCCAGAAAATTTAGTAGATTGTAAAAAAATTTGACTCAGGTGAAATAAAGTGAAAAAATTTCTTTTTTTATTAAATTCAAAGTGCTTTGTTTCCTTATCACATTTGTCTTCAATATGAGTACCTATTAGAGATGGGCCAAACATGGGTTTCACCGAATACGAACATTCGGCCGAATATTCGGTACATTTGATTCCGTCATATTTGTCTTAAATCTCAGTAGACTATAATTAAGTTCCTAACTCTAAATATGTAGATTTAGTGATTGATCTCTTAAATTACAACCTGAAAAGTAGGTACAAACAATTTACTTATTTTCTTTATAAAGAACTACATTGTTGAATAGGATAGGTTCAAACTTTTAAAATCAATAAATATATTTTGCGACGCTATGCTGAGTAGAAACCAGAAAAAAATATTATTAATAATCTACTAAGGTGTTGTGATTTAATTCAGCTATTCTGTAACACAATAAAGACTGACCGAAATAAATTTATTAGGCCTGTATAATATATTATTATAAAGAGTTAACACGGAAGCCTTTTCCCAAAACAGCTAGATATCTACCTATATTTTGCATTAAGTTATTATCGATTCGAAAAACTTTGAGTATCACTTTGCCGAACATTAGGCGATTCAGCCGAATATTCGGCCGAATATGAATATTCGGTAAAGCTGCCCAATATGCCGAATACCGAATATAAAACGAATATTCGGCCCATCTCTAGTACCTATGTGTGATATTAACCCTAAACTGGATTTTGTATCATGAATAAATTGTGTTCAAAAACATAATGAAAGCTTTCTTGTTGTTTCAGTGGTGGAACCAGACCTTCCTGTGATGAATCTAAAACTAAGCGACGATCTTACTGAGCTGATGATGGAAGTCACTGATCACAAAAGTTTGTTTAAGTTTTAATATTGTTTACATAGGTAAACATAAAATGTATGCTGTAAATCTTGATTATTATGTATATTTAAGGTATGTAACATTTTTATTTAACAATTATGAATAAAATTTTAATATTTTTACAAGTTTTATCTTTATTTAAAGTGATTACTCCAAAATGCTGCTTCAATTCAAATTTTTTAGACTTGAGATTTATCTTAATATAACTAGCCAATTTCTTTGTTTTCACTCAAGTTTGTCAATTCGTCGGTAGAGTATTCATTCATATCTTAGCTGGGTCATTATGTATTATGTAAATACATACTGTTATACAATTTTATATTAACTTTATTTTATTTTATTTTTATTTTTTTGCGCTATGGCGCTCATTGGGGGAGGCCTATGTCCAGCAGTGGACTAGTGTAGGTTGATGATGATGATGATGATGATACAATTTTATATACTGACTAGTGACCCGCCCCGGCTTCGCACTTAAATCTTTAAAACTACGCAACGGATTTTGATACGGTTTCTTTAAATAGATATTCAAGAGGAAGGTTTATACGTATAATAAAACCGTACGAAGCCGTGACGGATCGCTAGTATTACATACAAAGTATTTTATTTCATTTTCCAATTTTATTTTTATTTAATTTTTTTCCCACTAGCGACATCTAGTTACAAACTGCTGTAACCGCCTCTCAGTGTCACCTTCACTTAAACGATAGGGGGCGATTCTAATACCGACTTTCTTGGGGGCCAGCTTATGTTCAATTTAGTGGGACAACTGTTTTAAAAGTTAGTTCGTATTTTCTGACCATAGAAAAAATGTTGTATTAATATTTTCTTTGATCAGAAATTCCTTTTTTCCTCAACAGTTGTTTTCAGTTTCTGGGAAAACAGAAAAAAACCGTCATAGTGGGTTTTTGATAATAGATGTCTCTACCATAAGAATAAACAAAAGCATTTTTTTTATTCCTATGCATCTGCATAGGACTAAAAAACCTGAGAATTCACGAAGCATTCTAACACCCTTCTATTATTAAGATATTTAACCTTCGTCTGTGTCGACGTAATGTCCTATTCACCCTTGCCCTTTATATCTCACGCATGCGCAGACAACCCGGAGAAATGGCGTCCTTATGAATATACTTTTTAAATTATTTTCAAGATAAAAACTGTTCACAGCTCAGGGAGTAATAGTTTAGCCTAGAGATTAGGTATTATGAAATGAAAAATTAATTACCAGAGTTTATTTTCATGTAAAATAGAAAAAAATAAGCCATTGTTGTATTTCATCGGTCTGACCTTTGACATTTGGTGCTTCACCAGTTTTCAAAGATCTCTCTTTCAGTACTTTTGAGTTAACTGAAAGGTTCAGCAAGTTCTGGTCTCAGCTGATTCTAAAATCGAATCCATGAAAGAAAAGACAGTGTGACGTCAGGTTTTGTGTGGTGCAGACGTATTCGGTCCACCATAATGTAAAATGGTGAGTCCAGTGCCGAAAATTGTGAATAATAGTACTAGCTCTAGCATTTAGTTCGATGTGTAGTGTACCTAGTCAAAAGTGTCAGTGTTTAGTGTACTAGCTTTTGTAGTAGAACATTATTGTTTGAAAATCGATAGTGCACGTGGGTTTAGAGAGTTAGTTGTAAAATGTACGTTATTTGGACGGTGGATGGCTCAATGTGGTATGAAACATGAGAAAAAAACACGCTCTTAGAGCTTGCAACTTTTACTACATACTGAATATGAAGCGAAGATCAAATTAAAGGATAATCAAAATAGATGATCAAATTAAAATTACAAAAAGAAATTGCTCTACTAAATCAATTGTAGGTACAGAACCAATGAGGTTTCGTAACGTTTTTATTTGAGAATGTAGATTTATACAGCTAAAAAATTCTTAACATACAGTGATTGAGTGAGAACATACAAAATTTACGAAGTTATGATCATATTCCTAGGAAAGTTAACTGAGTGGCCACGCGTGTGACGTCACAGTGCCGGTTAGCCCTTGGCAGCGATAAGGGGTTAAACAAATTAATTGTCCAACTTGTGTCTATTTCACAACTGTGTTGAAATATTTAAACACAAAATAAAATTATTTCTTCTTAAGAACAACTAATCTTTGTCGGTAGGACTGCCAGGATTGTTGCTGATGCTGATTTTTGGTCTTGAAATCAGCGGATGCTAATGCTGATTTTGGACAAGTGCGTGTCGGGCTCGCAAACTGAGTGTTCCGCACTAACTTAATGTAGGTGGTAACGTTCTTCCAATAGAAACCGAGTCTCGAAAAATCATGCCTTTTTGAGGGTTCAGTACCTACACCAAGGGTAGACAAGACACCCTTTGTGTGCTTGATTTTATCGGCCGGAGCGGCAGTAACGCTATAAGTTTATTCCTTAACTAGCAACCTTTGTGTTTGTATTATACATATAAACCTACCTTTTGAATTACTATAGGTATCTATTAAAAAAACCGCATCAAAATCTGTTGCGTAGATTTAAAAATTCAAGCATACCTATATAGGGACAGACAGACAGCGGAAAGCGACATACTATGTAGGTAGTGATATGTACTACCTAAGTAATGGTCCTAGGTAATTGGATAGTTCAAAAAGATACCTATATTATTCCTATTTCATAAAGAATAACGCGGAGTTCTATTTTTATTTTTACTATAACTTTACTGATCCTCATTATCTCCGAGTATTTACATACATAGCATATGTAGGTAGGGTATATAGGCTTCCTAGCTAATACAGTATATAGGTAGGTAGGGTACCTATTTAGGTATGTATGTAAGTACTTATTTACTCTATCCTAGGTGTGATGAGATGTCTCAGTAAGTTATTTTTCCTGGCAAAGAAGAACAATGGAATACCACACCTACTTAGGTTTTTACACCTAATCATATCGAAGTCGAGGTAGGTTTTGCTTGCTAAAATTATGTAGGTATCACCTAATTATTGATAATATTACGGCGTTAGATCCAAGCCAGACGACTATCAGATAAAAATATCAAATAAGTATTTAGTAAGAAACCATTTTCTAATACAATATGATAAGAATCATTGTTTTATTGTTTGTTAATAAACTTCGTGTACAGGCCTACTTTATAGTAGGTACATACCTACCAACCTATCTACCGATTGATATAAGAAAGTACCTACCTAGTAATTATTTTGAATAGGGTAACTAGGTACAATATTATTCCTTTCTAATCTATCTATCTATACATAAAATAAAACTGTAACAGGTCCAATTCTGTACATTGAAGATATTTTGAAAATTTTTTTTGGAGGGCACTCTATTATCGATACTCAAGCCAAAACTGTTTTTTTTTCATTCATGTCTGTCTGTCTGTCTGTCTGTCTGTCTGTCTGTCTGTATCGTAAACGCGCATCACGCCGAAACTACTTGATGGATTTAAATGAAACTCGGCATGATTATAGGTCATACTACGAGGAAGGACATAGGATACTTTTTATCCCGGTATTCAGTAAGGTTCTCATGGGAGAGGGTATGAAAGTAAAATTCCTTTACCGCGCATCACGCCGAAACTGCTGAATGAGTTGGAATTAAACTCGGGACGATTTGTGTTCATACTACAAGGAAGGACATGGGATACTTTTTATCCCGGAATTCGGTAAGGTTCCCCTGGGAGAGATGGTGAAAGAAGAATTCTTTAACCACGCATCACGACGGAAGTGAATGAATTCGAATGGAACTCGGGACGATTGGACATGGGATACATTTTATCCCGGAATTCAGATTGGTTCCCCTAGGCTATACGGGATTTCAAAAATTTCTCACATCATCTGAACGACGCGTGTGTACGCGTCGTTCAGATGCTTACTCTTTCACGCAATAACTGCTGAACGCATCTGGATGAAATTTGGCACAGAGATAGATTATAAGCTGGAATAACACATGCTTATTTTATCCCGACAATCCCACGGAAAAGGGAATTACGCAAGTAAAATCGCGAGTACTCGAAATACTAACCATGCGCAGACGAAGTCGCGGGTACCAACTAGTTAACACGATCCGGCGCGATACGGCTGTGACAGTATTTTAGAATGATCACAAAATGACAGTACGGTGACCGCCGTTCATTTTTCTACTTCGTTTACATCAAGTACGGCTACCGCAGCACATAAATATTTTAATCTATGTTAGACCTTACTGCCTACGCAATAAGGCAGAGAATACGTTGCTGTATTACCGAAAATAAGTTGTATGATGAGTTCTCAATGTGTGTCATGAACACACATAGACAGATCTACTCAAAATGCTAGTACGGCCACAACCGGGTTTTTTCTATGGGATGTCGTAGTTATGTGAAGTTCGTCACGCGAGCAACGGTTAGAGTCGGTGGTTGGCGCGACAACATTAGGAAGCAGCCAAAGACACGTCCACACCTGAAGTATCGGAAAAAGACTATTTAAAAGGCTATTTACGGTTACGGTCATAGCCGTCTACCGCTTTATTTTCCCTGTTATTGTCAGTACGGTGGTAGCAGTATTTTGATTTTGTATGAAAAAACCTACTGTCTTTTCCTACAATTCTGCCACCTTGTACCGCGCCGGAACGTGTTAATAATATAAACGCGAAAGTTTGTTATTATTAAACTCAAAAACTACAAAAAGGAACGGGCAGAATTTTGAAGAGACATAGTTCTATGCCTGTAATAGAACAGGCATCTTTTCATCCCATAAATAAATTCCCATGGGATATAAAATAGAACTTGTAATTGTGTAATTGTTATTCTATGGCCAGAACTACGTCTATTCAAAATTTCAGCCCTATCCGTTCAGTAGTTTTTGCGTGAAAGAGGAAAAAACATCGATACATCCATATGAACTTTCACGTTTATAATTTTAGTAAGGACTAGCTGGTGCCCGCGACTTCGTCTGCGCATGATTAGTATTTGGAGTACTCGCGATTTTACTTGCGTAATTCCCTTTTCCGTGGGATTTTCGGGATAAAATAAAGCCTATTTCTTATTCCAGCTTATAATCTATCTCTGTGCCAAATTTCATCCAGATCCGTTCAGCAGTTTTTGCGTGAAGAATTAACAAACATCCATCCATCTATCAATCTATCCATCCATCTATCCATTCATACTTACAAACTTTCGCGTTTATCAGTTCAATTCAATTTGATTCCCCTGGGCTATACGGGTTTTCAAAAATTTCTCACAGCATCTGAACGACGCGTTGCACACGCGTCGTTCAGATGATGTGAGAAATTTTTGAAAACCCGTATAGCCCAGAGGAACCAAACTGAACTCCGGGATAAAATGTCTCCCATGTCCAATCGTCCCGAGTTCCATTCGAATTCATTCAATTCCGTCGTGATGCGTGGTTAAAGAATTTTTCTTTCACCCTCTCTCCCAGGGGAACCTTACTGAATTCCGGGATAAAAAGTATCCCATGTCCTTCCTTGTACTATGAACTCAAATCGTCCCGAGTTTCATTCCAACTCATTCAGCAGTTTCGGCGTGATGCGTGATTAAAAATTTTTCTTTCACCCTCTCTCCCAGGGGAACCTTACTGAATTCCGGGATAAAAAGTATCCTATGTCCTTCCTCGTACTATGATCTATAATCATGCCGAGTTTCATTTCAATCCATCCAGTAGTTTCGGCGTGATGCGCGTTTACGATACAGACAGACAGACAGACAGACAGACAGACAGACAGACATGAATGAAAAAAATTACAGTTTTGGCTTGAGTATCGATAATAGAATGCCCTCCAAAAAATTTTTTCAAAATATCTTCAATGTACAGAATTGGACCTGTTACAGTTTTATTATAAGTATAGATAGATAGGATATTGGCGTAATAGTTAATGTTTGCAAGTGTGCAATAAAGAATTTTCTATCTATCTATGTAATAGGTTTGTAGGGGAAGAGAGACAAAGTCCTAAACAAAACAAGGACCACGAACTGTGAGTGTCTACTAGGTAAACAAAGATTTTGTTTTTCTTTGGTAGACCTTCAATATTTAATTAATTTAATATTTTTAAATTTTTATTTACTTACAACGAAAATTATAATTAAGGAATATAAAAATTACAACTAGTATTGACAATTGAAACCATTGAGCTAACTGCAGACGGTTGCAAACAGTCTAAAGGTAGCTCAATTGATCCATGTCAATCACCAGTCGTCGCGTCCCCAAGACACTGGCTGCATTACCACGCTGTATAGCAATGCTGATGCGCTGAGCCAGATATTCACCAGCTCTCGGGTCACGCGTCGCGTTTAATATTAATTCTGTGTGATGATGGCAATAAAAATCTACATTTTTTCACCCTGAGATGGGCACTAGAACTAAAAAAAACTTAAAATAGGAGGTAATGTTTGTTGTTCCATAATGTTTTTTTGGATGGATTTTGATGTCTATTTTTTGAAAGCTGGTAATTCTCATGTAGACCCGTTTAAATTTGATTAAGATCTGACAAGTAGGTAGATTTTGTGTTATCCTAATATTTTTTGTGTAAAGAATAATACCGAGTAACTAGATACCGAGGTGACCAGTGCTTTTTTAATGCGTTAAATTTGATTTAATTACTTCCTATAAAGAAGTTCAGTAATCAAGTGCCTAATCAATTTTGATTTTTTTCTAAGTTAAACTACTAAACTTGTTTATAGGTAGATAAAATCATATTATAAAAAAACATTAAAAACATTTCAGTTATAAAGTACCTAATTGTTCTAAGATAAACTACTAAACTTGTTGATAGGCAAACAAAAAAAATAATTCAAAAAGACATTTGGCAGCGGTGGGATTCGAACCCACGCCTCCGAAGAGACTGGTGCCTTAAACCAGCGCCTTAGACCGCTCGGCCACGCTACCATCTGACGATTTAGTCGAAATTGACTTCCACAAATTACATAATATTTCATCGAGATTATTAGCCGAAGACCACAGATTAGGTACTAGTTACTAAGTGAAATCAAACAAAATTGTAGAAAATACATCAATCATGTTGACCGAAAGTGTAAATAATTAGGAATGTTAAAAATCATCAAATTCTTATAGTATACTTACCTACACGCCTACACATTATCACAATACAATACGATAAAGTAATTATTTACATACAGCGCGTGGTAATGCAGCCAGTGTCTTGGGGACGCTTCCGACTGGTATTGACATGGATCAATTGAGCTACCTTTAGACTGTTTGCAACCGTCTGCAGTTAGCTCAATGGTTTCAATTGTAAATACTAGTTGTATTTTTTCTATTCCTTGCTTGTAATTTTCGTTGTTAATAAAGATGTTACACTTTGATTATTTATATTGTAAGGTGTATTTAATTTATTATGTATGTAAGTACATTATAAGAATTTGATTTTTAACATTTCTTAATTTCTACTTTTATTATTTTACGGTGCACTTTATCACATCATCATCATCAACCTACATAAGCATAGTAATAGGCCTCCCGCCCCATAAGAGCGCCATAGCGCCCTGTCTTCAGCTTACATACACAAGGGACATTGAGTAGGTAAGGTAGGTACCTAGGTATACCTACCTAATCCCTCAGGATTAAAACTTTTATTGGATGCCTTCCTTCGAATCATTATTATTCCTACTTACCAAGTTGCTCGAATAAAACGAAAAATACTTAGAAATACTAGAATTTTGCTTTTATTTTGAAGAAAATCATTCAGAAATCATGTTAATAATAAGTAGGTATTATGTACCCATTTCCACGAGCCGAAGGAGTTAAAATCACTACATACATAGTAAAACAAAGTCGCTTTTTCTGTCCCTATATCCCTATGTCCCTTTGAATGCTTAAATCTTTAAAACTACTCAACGGATTTTGATGCGGTTTTTTTAATAGAAAGAGTGATTCAAGAGGAAGGTTTATACGTATAATAAAACCGTGCGAAGTCGGGGCGGGTCGCTAGTCATCAATAAAGTGTGGCGTGCATGTGCACGCTCCTCCATCAGTGGGCATGCATTCCATATACCTACTTTTGTCTTTCTACCATCCAAAACTCTACAATCCAATAGGTAGGTCCTTTCGAGTCGTCGGATACGTACAGAGTAAAATGGTGTCTGTGATGGTAGCGTACCCATAATCGAATTCACGATTGTTGTTTTGCCTAATAAATAGAATATAAACAATGCATAATTAATGCAAAACTAGAATAAATAGTGCCTCTGGTTTCGAAAATAATGACCATTTTGTGGGTTTACTCGAGTGTCATAGGCCACGACGCTCGAGTATATCGTTTTGAGATTTTTCGATATCCCGTGTTAAATGACTTTAGATTTAGAAAATCATGATAGTTTTAAAAGTTTTATCACATTTGGCATTACCATTTATTCTAGAATTCTGAGTTACGCTCGGGAATGTCGGTTTCAAAGACGCCCGTGACGTCATCAGACTCTATATATTCCCTCGTTGTATAATCCACTATTGCTCATTATTGTGGGGAAACTCCCCAGAGTAATTTCCCCCTTCATGATCTCAAGTAGCGTGATGGTTGCGTGACTTGAATTTGAATTAGGTACCTGAACCTAACTACAAAGAAACAAAGAAAAACCGTGATTTAAGTAGTTTATGCATGTAGGTTCCTAAGTCTCGTGTTAGTAATGTAATGAGTTAGTATAACATTACATGGAAGTAGGAATACCTACCTACGTACACTTACCTACCTACTATTAGGTACGTACTTATGCCTACCTACTATGAGGTAACTATGCCTAACTACTATTAGGTATGTCATACTAGGTACATAGGTCCCTACCCCTAGTAACCACTTAAAAAATTACCTACATGAAAATTATATTTTGTCCGTAATTGTTGCATTGCAGTCCTAGAAATTCGAATTTTAGGAAGGATGTTTGGTTGGTCGCAATCCCACAAAAAAGAAATCATTTCTGAGGATTGTTTTACATTACTTGAGTAATAGGTACCCGTAAATTGATAAATCTTTAACCTATCTTCAACCCGTAGGTAGGTAAGGTACTGATAAATCTTTAAAATATAAATTTAAAAATATTGATTCACCAGAGATTTCTATGTAATATAATAATGTTCGTTGTTGGTATTTCGTGTAGTACGAATAACTTATTAATTCGTACGTACTTAGTAGGTATGTAGGTAAAAAATCAGTTGATGGATTTAGGACTTACCCTATGGAAGTAATTTTGAAGCTTTGTTTGAGCTTTGAGCATATTAGTACCTACTTTAAACTCAGTTCTACCTATATAACGTAATATCTACTTATATAACGTAAATGGTTACCTAAGGTATCGACCTATCAATAGTCGATACCACAGATAACATTATGGTCAATTCCAATAAGATGAAAACCTCTCAATAAATTACATAACGATTTAAGTGATTACGGTCTCATATTTATTGATTATTAATATCATTTGATAAATCTAAAATGATTGATCGACAGATCTTTGTCATAATTTAAAACTAATAATTTAATCTACGACTCGATGTTATCAAAAGTTTGATACGATTTCTATGAAATCGGATCAATAAAATCTGATTTTATACTACGATAATTTATATTTCTCTACTTAGTTAAATATGAATGACATTTTTAATAATATATTTTTATTTTTAACATGCCGACAAAGAAAATTGCAAACATGCAATAAAAACAAATTAAAACTACATAGTATTCGTTTATTTATATACCTACCTAACGAAATCAAGTCAAGTCATCTCGTCATCCATACCGCAATGTTTAAAAACGAAAGTTTTCAATCAG
The DNA here is from genome assembly GCA_944547425.1 of Eupithecia centaureata. Classification (NCBI taxonomy): domain Eukaryota; kingdom Metazoa; phylum Arthropoda; class Insecta; order Lepidoptera; family Geometridae; genus Eupithecia; species Eupithecia centaureata. The sequence continues at coordinate 3,268,094 of OX155702.1, read as the reverse complement.
TGCGTCCTACCCGTAATGACCTACGGAGCTGAGACGTGGACACTCAAAGTAGGGCTGGTCCACCAGTTCAAAGTCGCTCAGCGAGCTATGGAAAGAGCTATACTCAGAGTCTCTCTGAAGGATAGGATTCGTAACATCCGACTGGATCCGACAGAGAACCAAAGTTATCGACGTAGCTCAAAGAATTAGCAAGCTGAAGTGGCATTGGGCTGGCTCGCGAAAAACCGACAACCGGTTGGGGTAAACGTGTTCATGAGTGATGACCGCGACTCGGTAAACGTAGTGTAGGACGCCCTCCGGCCAGGTGGGATGACGATCTGCGAAAGACTGCTGGCAGATGCTGGATGCGTCAAGCTGAAGACAGGGTGCTATGGCGCTCATTGGGAGAGGCCTATGTCCAGCAGTGGACTAATATAGGTTGTCATACATTGCGTAAATTATTAAAGTTGTAGGTATGAATTTCAAATGCTTAACGAATTCGATGACGTGTTCATCGATGTCATTCACGACTCGCGATATCATTTTGTTTATAAAAGTAGACACTTCATAAAATTTTATGTACCTAAGTACCTACTTACCGTTAACGAAAATTATAATCAAGTATTAGAAAAAAATTAAACTAGTCGCTGCTGGCTGCATTACCACACTGTATGACAATGCTGATGCGCTGAGCCAGATACTCACCAGCTAGCTAGGCGTCGCATCGACCAGAGGCTCAGATATTTTTTTGAAAACCCGGAGAGCCTCGGTAACCTACGGACCTAGGGTCTCGCGACTCCAAGTTCTTATCTAGTATCTAATGTTAAAGTATTTAGTGTCGCGACACATCTGCGGAACATACGACGCCTATCGCAAATTGCTTCGCTGGAATACTTAGGCGGTGAAAGTGTTAACGTGATTACATGAGCCTAGATAGGTCCAATTCTCAATCTAGGGTACTGAAGCTAACTGATCTATACTTTCTTCCGAAGACAGGAATTTCCCTGTCTTAGGAGGATGTTAGTACAAAATAGGTACTTAGGATCTTTATTAACAACGAAAATTACAAGCAAAGGAATAGAAAAATTACAACTAGTATTTACAATTGAAACCATTGAGCTAACTGCAGACGGTTGCAAACAGTCTAAAGGTAGCTCAATTGATCCATGTCAATACTTACTTACTTACTTAGGATCTTAGTTTCTATGTCTCAATTATTTCGATAGACCATAACAATAAAAGCCACCATTAGAAAAATCCAATGAGTCAAAAGCAACTTGAATACCCAATGACTGTCTTACAATTCTTCACTCGGGAAATCACCCAAGCAATTGGATTTCCAATTCAAGGTGAAGCACCGATACCTGTCTAAGCCATGCAAATGCAGGTAAAAATAGAGGCAAAGAAATACCGTACAAGGAAAGTAAGCAAATCACAGTGTGTTGAGGAAAATTGAAGGCATAAAGGTTGCGGTATACTAGGCCGCACCGCACCGCTCACTCAATGTGTGTGTGGAGTGGAGACTGGAGACTCGCACTAGGGCAGCTTCTATCCCTGTATCAAGCACTGAGTATTGCTGCTATGTTTGGCTCGGCCAAGTACCATGTTGAAGCCTGTGGGGAAAACTCTTCCCACGTAAATGAAAGTCACTGGATTCTAACACAGTGTTTATTAACACCCAAAATTAATTAGTAATTTCGATCGATTGGCTACAAGCCTTAGACTCGATAGAGCGAAAAGCCTCAACACTCATTGAGGAGCAGTACCCTAAATAATAAATATAAATATAACGCCCAAAGTCTCGAACACCGCCGTAAGTCGCTTTTACCTCTCGACCTTTTATCGGGGTTCATTTCGGAGAATGCTCACAGGAACTATTAAACCTTCAGGGATAGGTATTCAAAAACTCCGTTTACGAGTCTTCGACACAAAATGTGACACAGATTCGTGCGAAATTCAAATATTTCGCTCGAATGTGTGTTATATTTTTATTAATTTATTTTTATTTTTAATAATTTCTCCGAAAGTAGCACTAAGTAGTTACCTAAATCATTAAAACGTAGGTTCAAAAATGTTTTAGTAATTACGGGAAACTACTTTTCCGCTAACTATTTATATTCCTTGTAGAACGCATCAAATATTATAAACCGCTGAAATATTTGAACGCAGCTATTTTTTCGTAACATTATTAGAAGTAAACAGATGGCAAAAATATAAAACCGATTAACGATCAGTAAGTTCTGATTAACGATAAAACGATCAATCATTTTTATCGTCCTTAGTGGATAGATATACACATTGCAAAGCTATATTGTTATCTGTGTGAAAATATTGTAATAATCAAAGTTATTTAATTAAATTGAAAATAAATTAGCGTTGCCATTTGACGTGGCAATGCTACAGTATTCTGGACTCTATCGGACTGGCTTAGGAAATTGATTTGTGTGAAAATTCTACTTGTATTAGGTATGTAGTTTTTTTTTGCGTCACAATAACAATATCGGTATATTGGTAAATTAGTGTGACGTCACACGTCACACAGGCAGCATGCCAGCATTCTGTCTGGACACTCGGCCTGACTTAGAAAATTGATTTGTGTGACAACGGTTTCGGCGGGTTTACAAAATTAAAAATGTTAATAGATTTTTCTTGGTAATACAGTAGATCTTGCGGAAAAATCAATCAAGTGTTCTTACTATGTATACCTAATAAGTTGCAGGCCATAGGCAGCGATAACCGTTTTCCATCAGGCGATCCGCATGCTTTGCTTTATAAAAAAAAGAATTAAAACTCCAAAATTAGTCAAACGGTCTAGCGATAATCCTAAACCTTGAGATTGTTTGTAATTAATTGCTTGTGATTGGTAAGTAGGTATCTAAATCAGATTTGCACCAATAAGATAAACACTGATATCTAGACTGACTAATTTTACTTGAATGACGTCATAAGTCAGTTTATCTTTTGGTATCAATAATCATTAGCAAAAGTACTTACTTACCTAATCTTAAGCACACTAAGGTAGGTAGGTACTTATAATGGAGTCGAAACCAGCTGCATCTAGTTTGTTTCTGTATCTAGTAGTTCTGTTGCCAACCGTATGGTTTTTAATCGTACGATCTTTTCGTATTTTATGCGGAGTACGATCGTATTTTGAGTATTTTCGATACTATCTAAATACTTTTTGCTTAGAAATGTTGCTCATAGATGGAGTTTATGATACGTTATTGAAATTTATTCGGATAACTGACAAAAAATCTTAAAGAATGTATGATGGAAATTACTATCTATGAAGTTTAAGGTTAATCTTAAGCTACATATAATTACATTTCGTATGAAATTTACTGTTGTTTTGATGAAATATATAGACGCAAAAAAATAAATAAAACTTAGTTCTTTTACAAATAAAAACGATCAGTTATTTTTACTTATTAGTAGTAGGTAGTAGGTACCTGTACCTTACCTACTAGTACGATTCCTTTATTATGTTTCAAACAATCGAATATCCAAAGTCCAAAGTTTTTCGTCTTAGCCGTTCTTTTGTCTTTAGGCAATAAAAACACATATCGAAATCAAAAGCAGGTTGGACTTGAGACTTGAGACTGAACTAGGAATAATGTAAAAATCCCGCTCGTATTTCCCAGCTGTAGGCACTTTTAGGGTTTCGCATCTATGCAAAGAGCGCCAACTTAAGTTATCTGTTGTTTATCCTTAATTTTAATGAGGTACTTAGTAAATGTGCCGTAGATAAGCCTTTAATTTGATTTGTGAATCAAAATAATGTTAATTGTTGACAACGGCTATAAATAAATGGCTCAATGGTCCAAGGCCGTTGGATTTATGGACAAATGTACGTAAATGTGTAAAAAAATGAGAGGGCCACCACTAAGAAAACTAACTACATATAATTCCTAGGTAATCTTTTCGGTTATTGTTCGGCCTGTATGTAATCACCGTATGTCTTTTTTTTTATCAACAATAGACCTTCGTTTGACCACAATCTCACCTGATGGTAAGTGACGACGTGGCCGAAGATGTATCACGAAAGTCTAGAAGACACCTATTCACACTCGTCTTGAAGAGACTCTTAAAAGGTTTTAGGTAAAATTATTATATTCTTTTCCTTTTACTGACGTAGGAACTTAAAGAAATCAATAACTTTATTTTTTCGAAATGAGCACTAGATAATTCAAATCTTAAACGATAAATAATTAACAAACAAGAAAAAGTGTTCATTGATTCATTACCTGTCCAGTAATAGCGTGGATATATTTCACCAAAACCTGCCGAAAGTCATGGAATTGGCACAGCTAGTAATAGAAAACAAAATATGTATTTTAGATTAGTTTATCTAGGTATTGAAATTTGTAATTTGTAACTGTATTTAATAGCTTACATAAAAATATTGTTTATTGTATACTGTAGTGTAGCATCGCTTTAGGGTTAAAAAAAAGAAACCTGTAATGATGTTATGATTAATGAATAAATAAATAATAAAATAATAATAATAATAATTACTGCAGTACTGAAAATTTTCTCCACCAGTGGAAGAGCTGAAAAATAACTAAAGAGCTTCGTGTATCAAACCTAATTCCTTTTTATTACGGAACCATTCGTGTGTGAATGTCACTCACTCTTAGCTGATTTTATATTTGATTGTGCTGGTTAAACTTTGATCGCTTCGAAGTACGTAATCCCGCGAATTTTAGACTTTGCATTGTAGCTGGTTATTTACTTTGGGTAATTCCTAGCTGAGTTGAACCTCAGTTTTTTGCTGTCTAATATAATAAAATCTATTCTAGGAAGAGAAACGAAGTTGTTCGTAAAAAAGCTTATGATAGGTTGGTAGCGCTATAAAAAACTATAAAAAACTGGATGGACTTTGACTGAAGTACTTACTATTTACGAGTGTATTTTGTTCTTCTTTTATTTATTACTAGATGCACCTCGCGATTTAGTTTATTTATACCGAGTTTTCAGTGAATCGAACAAAGGAAAAAATATTTTCCATACAAACTCTACCACCCTATTTAATCCCCCAGAGGTTAAAATTTCCATATTTTAATAGCCTATGTCCTATTCTAGGTTTAAACTATTTGCATAACAAATTTCATTTAAATAACTTTAGTAGTTACAAAAATTCACACAGACTTTCCTCGCACAGTTCTCACCCTGAAATAAAAGCTAATTTTCATGCCATGGGATAGAAATAGCCTAGAAACGCTTCCATATAACAACGCCTACGAAACCGCGGACAGATACTATAGTTTAAAAATTAATCAGTTGAACTAAGAGTAAGTACGGACATAAAAATAAAACATCAATAAAACACATAATTAATAATAGCAGCAATTAAATCAAAGCTATTCCCCGATAGAAACCAGTTCTGAGTTCTGACGGAACTCGTCTGAAAGAAGTTCACACGCTTATTGTTGGGACCATTGAACTGGCCCGGTGGACCGGTTCTACTGGCTCTCAACTGGCCCATGTAGCCGGATGACCAAACTTCCGCGGATGTAAAGAAAAATAGATAAATCAATTCAACCTGCGCAAATATGCAGGGCCCGAATTCCACTAAATAAATCGCTTCACCTTAGTCATGCTAGTCTAGCTAGCTATCTTTGGCTTCACCATTCAAATAGTATCGTGTCAAACTGACAGTGTTCTCTTCTTGGTACTCTTTTTGGTAGGTATTCTACTAGTACAAACTTTTTGAGGTTCATTCATAGCTGTGACGATTACCTTTATAACTACCAATTTGACATTCTAATTTTGAAAATATCTTCAAGCGAATAAAATAATAGAATACCGGATGTAAAAACGTCATTTTAGCCCAAAGATTGCTAGATCTTTGTTTTAGCCATCTGGATAGTATAACGCTATTGAGACCTTTGTTTAGAAATTATAAAATTCATTTGCTCCCTTTGGAGTCTAGACCCTAGGTCCGTGGGGTACCGAGGCTCTCCGGGTTTTTAAAAAAATATCTGAGCGTCTGGTCGATGCGACGCGTGACCCGAGAGCTGGTGAGTATCTGGCGCAGCGCATCAGCATTGCCATACAGCGTGGTAATGCAGCCAGTGTCTTGGGGACGCTTCCGACTGGTATTGACATGGATCAATTGAACTACCTTTAGACTGTTTGCAACCGTCTGCAGTTAGCTCAATAGTTTCAATTGTAAATACAAGTTGTAATTTTTCTATTCCTTGCTTGTAATTTTCGTTGTTAATATCTTTTTAAATAAGCAGAGCTGTAGGTGCTATGGGTGGGTAACTCATATTATGTACCTAGGTAGGTAAGTAATCAAATCAATCTCTTACAGTAGAACGGAAACAATACTAAGGTAGAGTCGGCGCCTCCTAAAAAAAAGGTCCGCCAATGCGAGTGGTAGAATTTTATGAGCAGGGGTCAGGTCCGCTAGTACTAAAAATCTGCATTTCTAGTAGTATTTCGAAATCCGGGACTTAGGGGAATTAGGCCTAATTACAGCGGCGGCGCTAGATCTCGCGTGGACGTCGTCGGCGAAATTAGGTTCGCGAGGCCTCCTTTTTTTCCCAATCAAGAAAATATTAGATAAGGTATCTTATAACCTTCGAAGTATGAACGAAATCACAATACAATGTGATTTTTCTAACCTTGATCAAACGAAATGTGCGGATACACGACACATATTTATCGATAAAAATCGGGATAAAAAAAATTATATGTTATTTATCTCAAAAACAAAGCAGTTTTAATATTTTTTAAAATGAAGACTACTTCATCTGGTTTTTTCTTCGTTTCTTTTTGAGTAAATGGTGTATTTTATTCGAAAAAGTTTTATTTGAAAGCTAGATAGTTTACCTAGCTAATAAAATAAATAAAAAATACAAATACGATACATAAGCATTGTTAAAACATTTAACATAAAATTTTTTAGAAATAAGACACAAAAAAACGATTTTTATTTTATTTTTTCTCTGTAACTTTAAAACTGGGTTATTGAGGTGTACTTTTTTGCATGTTGTATTAAACTTAAATTAAACTTTTATGCTACAAATCCTCCAAGAACTGGGGGTCTAACTCCTTCCGTTGTCATGTTATTCACCATTTAAAGTATGGTACTTTTTGTAAAGTACAAAGGTAAACTATCTAGCTTTCAAATGAGACTACTTCGAATAAAATACACCATTAACTCAAAAAGATACATGTACATTAAATCCGTTGAGATTCCTGTTGATCTTTGTACTTTACAAAAAGTACCATAATGGTGAAAAACATGACGACGGAAAGAGTTAGACCGACGGATGAGTTTTTGGAGGATTTGTAGAATAAATTATGAACTTTTATACAACATGCAAAAAAGTACACCTTAATAACCCAGTTTTAAAGTTACAGAGAAAAATAAAAAAAAATCGTTTTTTTTTACTAAATTCTAAAAAAATATTATTTTTCTACAATTATGTACCGAATTTGTATTTTTATTAATTTTATTAGCTAGGTAAACTATCTAGCTTTCAAATGAGACTACTTTGAATAAAATACACCCTTAACTCAAAAAGAAACGAAGAAAAAACCAGATGAAGTAGTCTTCATTTAAAAAAATATTAAAACTGCTTTGTTTTTGAGATAAATAACGTACAATTTTTTTATCCCGATTTTTATCGATAAATATGTGTCGTGTATCCGCACATTTCGTTTGATCAAGGTTCGACAAATCACATTGTATAAATTAACACTTTTATCCTCTAAATTTGACGACCGATGTGGCGCGGTGGGCGAAGGTCCGCCTGCGACGCAGGAGGTTGCGGGTTCGATTCCCGCCTCGGAACAAATTTGTGTACGATCTGCAGAAATTTGTTCCGTTGGTCTGGGTGTTTAATATGTATAATAAAAAATATCTATCTATGTATATAATGTATTAAATATATCAGTTATCTAGTACCCATAACACAAGCTTTGAGTAGCTTACTTTGGGGCTAGATAATGCTGTGTGGATTGTCCAGCATTATTTATTTTATTTATTTAATTACCACCGGGGTACTGACTGACTTTACAACACAATAAAAATAAATTTTGTCCATGCGAGTCTAGTCTGCGAGTGTTGCGTTGCATTCACAAAAGGAATTGTTGTTTACGTTTTGCAGAAGAAATACAAAAACGACACGGGTATTCCCCATCTCGCGCACGAAGTTGTTAAAATTTCATAGTGTTGCCAGACGATTCTGCCAGTAAAGTGCTCTTCGCAGAAAACGAGAAACACACTCACTTAAATAGCGCAAGTATATGATATTAAAATAAATAATAATGAATAACTAAATTTTAAATAATAAAAAAGTTTTGCGAGGCCCCCTCAAGCGCGAGGCCGTCGGCGGTCGCCGACGTCGCCGACGCCTAGCGCCGCCTCTGCCTAATTACTGGACACGGACAAGACGCGCAATTCCGGGACAATCAAGTTAAAAAGATCTGGCAACCCTAAAGCCGAGGATACACTAGGGAGCAAATGGAGCAACATGTTGCGGAACATGTTGCTCAACAACTACGTAGAACATGCCGAAGTGAATGTCGCGGAACATTGAACTTGCGCTCGCTCTCGAGGCGAGAGCAAGCAACATGCCCCGCGTCACGTGCAACGTTGCGGGGCATGTTGCAATATGCAACGTTGCAGCCTCACGTAAATTAAGTGTTGCGCGTCATCTTGCGGGACAAAATGTTCCCTAGTGTATCCTTGGCTTACGAACCCACAACCTTCTGCGTCGTCGGGCCTTCGTTCACTGACGTCGTCAATACAGAACTGTAATAATGTTGACCCCCGCAGGGTTCAAAATCACCCTTTTATATCTTATTCATTAGGTATTATTATTTATCAGTTTATCACACATCAGGCGGGCCTTGTTTAAACACTGAAGTCGTCGATACATAAATAGTTGTAAAAAAATTGACCCCCTTTCAGTTCAGTGACTGAACCGAAAGGGTCAATTTTGAAACCGGGCGTTCAAATTTTTTACAACTATTTACGTATCGACGATTGTTTTAGTTTGAAAATAAAATTGATATTTTGGGCCAATTTGTTAATAATTATTCATAATTAATTTTTCGATAATTTTAAAAATCGGTTCGATATTTTGATTGTCCTACTTTTTAAGAGAACTTTCATTACCTACTATCCGAGGTTCTTTTTATTGTAATAAATAATGCTGGACAATTCACACAATTATTATTATTTATCTTAGTATCATGGAAATAAGTTCCAGTGTTTAAAAAAAATATAAACTGACTCAATTCCGCGTGCACTGATTACGCCCGTTACCATTGTAAAGATAACACCAATATAGTTATATTGCCTAAATGTATGTATAAATCCCCTCAATTTTGGACTTTATTATTGTCTTTTGTATTATTTTTGATTGTATTCTGTTTTGTGTGCCAAAAATAAATACTATACATCCATCAAACAATGTCGGACTCTATCATATGCCATTTAGTTGAAAACAAAATTTTGTCAAATAATCAGCATGCATATAGACCAGGAAGATCCACAATATCGGCCACTCAATGCTTAATAGAGAAAGTATTAAACCACCTTGATGCTAAAAAGAAAGTAGCGGGAGTGTTCCTTGACCTGTCAAAAGCTTTTGACTCTGTCGGCCACGAGCTTTTATTAGAAAAGCTTAAACTATACGGTTTGGTTGGAAATAGTCTGGATCTTGTTGAATCTTTTTTAAACAATAGGCAACAGGTTGTGGAAATAAAAATAAAAGGGAAATCGTGTTAGATCAGCCCCCAAAAGCTCTACCATAGGCGTACCCCAAGGTTCGGCGTTAGGAAATACCCTATTCTTGGTGTTCTTAAATGATATGATTCATTTGGATATCAGAGGTGAAATCATCCAGTACGCTGACGATACCACTGTAATATTAGCTGCAGAAAATGTTGATATTCTACTGAATGATATAAGAGACACAATAGCCAAATTAAGTAGCTGGTTTGATATGAATGGTTTGAAACTAAACGAAAACAAAACGGATGCAATATTTTTTTCAACTATGACGGCTCAAAATACCAATAAAATAACAATACCATTAATGGATGGGAACTCTATAATAAGTTCTAATTTAGTAAAAATGTTAGGTTTTGAACTAGACCCATTACTATCTTGGAAGAAACATATTGAGTCGACCTGTAAAAAAATGGCTAAAGGAATTTACGCGCTAAAACAACTTAGACCCATTTCTTCAGATAAAGCTCTGAAAGACATATATTACGCGTATATTCATTCAATAATGTCTTATGGTATTATTTTATTCGGGAGCTCTACCGATTACGAACGTATTCTTAAATCACAAAAGCGTGCCATAAGAGTATTAATGAAAGCTAAATAAAGAGAATCATGTCGTGATCATTTCAAAAACCTTCGGATACTAACATCAGTAGCGGTATACATAATGGAGGTCATAAAATACGTAAAAATTAATTTAAAAGAATACACAATAAGAGGAGAAAGTAGTAAACGTGCCACGCGGCAGAAAATGATGCTTGAGCCGATTCACCATCGACTGAATAAGGCAAAACAGCTCCCTAAAATAATGGGCCAAAAGCTTTATAACAAGCTCCCGATAGAGCTTAAACTTATTAAAAATGAGAATAGTTTTAATTTTGAATTAAAAAATCTTTTACTTGACAAGACGCTATATAGTATTAAAGAGTTTTTAGATAACGACTACAGCAAGTATGAAATAAAATCGACTAAACTACCTGATGGGCAACATCACTTAACCTAAAGTTGAGTCCTAGTTTTAAGAAATTATATTATTATAATCGCCACCTTAGATAAATATATTATGTTATAAAACTCTGACGAGTCATAGCCTCATCATTTAATTTTAAGTAAATACTTTTATTTTATGTATGATGTGTGACAATAAATAATCTGAATCTGAATCTGAATCTGAATCATCCGTATAATCCTATGTCGTCTCGCGGTAGGCTTTGAACAGTCGAACCGGTATTTATATACTATATATACTTTGTAGAAATACTTTGTAGGTTCTCAATTTTTTTATAATAAAAAAACATATCAACTTGTATCGTTAAAAAATATATCGCCTTTACATCAGGGCAGGGACATTAACAAGGGCCGGCTCTGCAGCAGCGGAGTCCCTCAAACGCCGAAAATACGCTAATCTTGACCGAGGTTACCTATTTGAGCCGTTTGGGGTGGAAACCCTTGGTCCTTGGGGCCCTGGGGCACACCCAATTTATAAAGATCTTACCAAAATTCTTATAGAGTCCACAGGTGATCGGAATGCTGGCTTCTATTTCGGTCAACGAATTAAAATTGCCATTCAACGTGGCAATGCTGCCAGCATTCTGGGCACTCTGCCTTCTGATGATGGTTTAGAATTTAGATTTTTAGGAGTCTATTATAATTTTAATATATCTGATCTAGCTATAATTAATTGTTTTGTTAAATGCAACTTAAACTAATATATTTTGTGACAGGGGCGGCCTAAGGCTATACAACGTGAAATGAAAACGCATTGATGCACGCAAATTATATCGAGTGAATCGACGCCTCTCGAACAAAGGAATGGATTGTCATGAGTTGACAATGCCTAGGTCGTGAGAGAAAAGTAAAATCCTATCATAATAATAATTAGTACAGTTAGGTATATAAAAACGTACCTGGTCTACGATTATAAATAATGTGTCGTTATTGATTGACTGGCGTTAATTATCAGTATATCAGTCATCTAGTACCCATAACACAAGCTCTGCTTAGCTTGGGGCTAGATGATGCTGTGTGGATTGTCTGGAATTATTATTATTATTTAATTATTAATTTTACCGGCCAACCGACGACGACCGATGTGGCGCGGTGAGTATAGCAGCAACACTATTACATCTTTGAAAATTTCAACTGTCTAACTTCATCAGATACAACCTGGTGACCATAGATATAGAACTTCTCACTACGTTCAATTATGTTGTGTGGATTGTCCATAATTATTACATTATATCGGAGCCAGTCTCGAGACTCAAGCACCAAGGGTTAAGTCTATGCTGGTGACATACAGGCAGACGTCATTATGTATTTTTTGTAAAACCGTTTTATGTAATACTTGTAATAGTGTGATAATTGACGACCGATGTGGCGTGGTGGGCGAAGGTCCGCCTGCGACGCAGGAGGTTGCGGGTTCGATTCCCGCCTCGGAACAAATTTGTGCACGATCTGCAGAAATTTGTTTCGTTGGTCTGGGTGTTTAATATGTATAATAAAAAATATCTATCTATGTAATATATTGTATTAAGTACATCAGTCATCTAGTACCCATAACACAAGCTCTGCTTAGCTTGGGGCTAGATGATGCTGTGTGGACTGTCCGGAATTATTTATTATTTATTATTTATTTATAATTCCATGCGTTTTGTTTATTTTGCCACAAACTATCACTGTATTAACAAATTTTCTTATGCAATTGAATATTTTTTTAATGTAGCATTACAAAGATATGGATCGTCAGAATTGCACAAATCTTATCCTGAGCATTGCGCTCTTATCATATCAGTAGTAGTTAAGGTACCTATTAAGCCATCCACCTAATAACTTGATATTACTGTCGAAGGCACGCGTATCTTCAGTCACCAACCGGCCGCGCTGTTCAACGCACGTCCTATAAAAATGTAAACAAGAAAAAACACGATCCAGTGTTTTGTAAATAAGTTTTAAGTGAGTGTAGATATTTTTTTTATAATCCTGTGATATTAGAATAAGGATCTGTGGAGAAAAAAATTGCAAGTGAGTATAATTTTTTAAATCTTTTTTTACGTTATGCCAAAAAGTATTTGGTAGGTATCGCGATAATAAGTAAAATACATTATGAAATCGTACTGTCGCGTTTCATAAATAATAAGATACCTATTTAATATTTTTTTGGCATGAATAATTATATAGGTACTTAAGTACCTACCTATAAATGAAACCTACTTTATAATGGTAAAATTTGTTGTCCATAGTTCATCGCACCTATTGTTTTTTATAGTTGAACAATGGATAGGCATTTACTCTATTTTGTTTTACCGCTAGTTACTGCATGCCAATTCAGTTCAAAAGAAAAAAAGACAGGTAAAAACTGAGTACAATACGGTTTAACTGTGTTTTTGGTTGGCTGTCTGTGAATGATTAAAACCCCGATTCATCTAAAGAATTAATTCCTACATTTGAAAGGAACCCATAACTCATGCTCGGAAATTCCTGGCTTCAAATCCGAAGGGTATAAAGTTTGAACAACTGTTTATTTATGAGGTACTTTTTTTAATAACATAATATAATACAGTACTTAGGTACCTGCTTTTATACAATTTACAACAATTGTGCGATTAATTCCAAAAATAACAACAATTTTAGAAATAAGTTGAAAAAAAAAATCAAAAATGTATATTTTCACAAAAAACTTTTTTTTTGTGAACATTTTATGAAGAGTTTTAAAAAAACAAGCAATGTTCGTTAAAACTTCGTGACTGTTAATAAATATGCTTATCAGTTTAGGTTAATCGATAAATAATGTTCTATTTTTTTAACCTCGCCCATTATTTTTACGTTAGAGTAGCACTGACCTTTGTACATGGTCTTTAAATTACGCAAATAACATCATAGCGTTGAAATTGGCTTTCACTGATTATTATTTAGTTCTCTTGTTTTATTTTTTAGGCCATGCAGTGACCGAATTTTTTCGAACCCTATATAGAACCGGGGTGGGGCCTAAAATCTGGGTTGAAAACATATTTGACAGGATTATTTTCACCTGACTTCAAAAAAAGCAGGGGTCATCAATTCAACTGTATTTGTTTTGATATTTTTGATATATAATTCTATTATACTCCCATTTTTAACCTACTGCAAAGAAGCATAGTTAGGTATTTTAAAATAACATAAAAAGAATTAGTTTTCACATAAAAAAACATGCAAATCGGCTCACCTAGAAAAAAATCTAAAGTAACACACATAATAAAATCCAATTGAGAACTTCCTTCTTTTTTAAACTGATCGAAAAAAGCGTGCTAAGCCGGTCCTATGCTATTTGAAAGGATTGCGATGATAAAACTAAAATGATTAAAATAAAGTATATTTACATACTTAATACAGTAAATATATGATCTGAATGAAGAGCCTATAATATTTGCAATTATAAATGTACGTTCGATCTTAAATTCCGCGAGATCATCACAAAAAAACCCTTTATGTATGAACCTTGGCTGCATTCTATTTATTAGTATTTTTTATTGAGGTAAACCACAGCAAAGGGAAAACATTATCGGTCCCTACAAATCGTATCCCATTTCACTTTGGTTATTAACCCTTTAACCGCTTACGTCGGTTTTATCCGGCAAAAACCATTTCACCAGGGGTCAGGTTAATTCACTGTCCTAAGCGCAGGGGACACGACACGACAACTGATATAAAGTCGGACGTTTAAAGGGTTAAGCAAGCAATGCCCTCAAAAAGGGTAAAACATCGTTTTGAATAATAAAATTGAGGACTATCAGACGGGTTCCATGTCTTATAATTGCATTAAAATTGGTTTAAACTACCTATTTAAGTTGTTTTTATAAAACTAGCTATTCTCACGGTTCTGTCCTGACTAATATTAGAAACGCGAAAGTTTGTATGCATGGATGTACAGATGGATGGATGTTTGATACTCTTTCACGCAAAAACTACTGAGCAGATTATGCTGAAATTAGTGACGTAGTTCTAGGTCTTAAATAATACATAGGCTATTTTATATCCCATAAATCAATTCCCATGGTATAGAAATGTTGAAACGTTTCCTTAGAAACACGTATTAAGCCACGGGAAGAAACTAGTCTACAATAGTCTTACTAAAAAGACCTTAATTATAATATACCCTTTCATATCACCAAATGTTTAATTACTAAATAGACCCCTCGACTGTTTGCTAGAATCTGCAGCTCAATTGTAAAAACTAGTTTAATATCTTTTCTTTGATTGTTAATTTTGTAACTTTAAAATAATCCAAAAACTGATATTGGTAAATTATAACACCCAGTGAAGGAAATAAATCCGATTCTTATATATAATTCTGCTAAATTCCATCTAAAACGTTACATTAGTTTTGTAGTTAAGTGAAAGTGACCGCCGAAAATTCTCGAACAATCCATTCATTCACACGCGCGATTAACATAGAACACTTTATAATAAGAGGTGAACCTAACAGGTTTGGTTTGTCAGACTAGATCTCATTACTAATTGGATCTTCTTGGTAAAATATTTATATGTATAACCCAATTCTATCATAATAAAAATTCCATTAAGTATAATATTATCTTTGTTCTGCACAATTCACACACAACATCATTTAGCCCCAAGCTAAGCAGAGCTTGTGTTATGGGTACTAGATATCGTTTAATTATACTACACTAGTGACCCACCCCGGCTTCGCACGGTTATATTATACGTACCTATAAACCTTGAATAACTCGATCTATTAAAAAAAACCGCATCAAAATCCGTTGCGTAGTTTTGAAGATTTAAGCAGTCAAAGGGACATAGGGATCTAAGGACAGAAAAAGCTACTTTGTTTTATACTATGCAGTGAAGTGACGATTATTGAAAATTCCTTTCTTAGAAGAACTTGATTGAGATCTGGGGCACAAGACGACACATGGACGATTTTGGGGTCAGGGAAATCTACTTTTTTCAGCGATAACAAAACATTTGGAATTGATATTTTATGTTCTGAATTTGTCATGTTTTTACTTCAAATTGGTAATTGGTTTACACGATTGGTTAACTACAGCAGAAAAAAAAATCCCAATAACTGCTCCATAAAACATAGATTCTCACTTTACAGGTGAATGCTTCACCTTAAAAATAAAATCTTTGTCTATAGAGAAATATCAATTAATATTGGGCCAGTGTTACATGGCAATTTTGGTTATCCTTGTACATATCCTACTTTATAAGTTCATGTTTTGTATGTATATGTGTACAATAAAGAATTACAAGCCGGAGGCGGAGCGGAGGCGAAGGCTTGTCGGTTTTTCCCGCGCGCCGCCACTGCCTGCGGTGTGTGTGTAGGCCTTCATATGATTCAATAGAATACAACTCGCACGCCGCCTTCGCCTCCGCCTCCGGCTTCAGTGTGTGGAGACCTTTATTGTGCCGGATATCGAAAATCTTTCCACAAATGGATCTTTATTAACAACGAAAATTACAAGAAAGGAATAGAAAATTTACAACTAGTATTTACAATAGATACCACAAATTAATTTTTAGGACAGGTGGTATTGAGGCCTCCTCTCATAAAATTATAGCACTCGTATCTTGGCGGACATTGCTTTTTAGGAGGCGCCGCGCCGGCTCATAAATGGGTGATTCTCCCAGGGTGGAAAAAAACATGTCCGGCTCGAAAAATCATACAAAAAGTATCCCTAGCCCTTTGATTGTTTTTATGATAGTAGATTAGACAAAGATAATAGGGGAGGCCTTTTTTAGTTTTTTAATATTCTTATTTTAAATAAGTAAAAATAAATAAAATCCTTGGAAATTCTGACTTCCGTGGTGCGTCCGGACCTCATGTTCCTGTGTTAATAAATTTTTATATCATTTCCTGAAAACACTAGTACTAATTTACATAGGTTCACAATAACCCAGATAGTTACTTGCTTATTTGACGCTATCACTACGCAAAACTAAGCTTTAGTTGACAAGTTACAATGAGATAACTTCGCGTCCGTCGTTTAGCTCTGATTCCCCTGGTGCGCACTAATTCATTCATAAATGCTGTACTTTAACATCTGCGTAAATAGTTGTTAGGTCGAGAGAAACTATCAGTCACGCCCCATCAGTGGTATGTACAACAAGTGTGTATGTCTCCACGTCACTCTGTTATTTCAGTACGTAATCACTTTCCGTGGCTTGGTATCTAGAAATTCTGATTACCATGTTGACGATAAATTTGTTTATGCTAATCCTATTGTTTTATTAATTATGATAATTCATGCCTTTTGTGTTCCTAATTTCGACTGCATATTTCAATGTAAAATAAACCAGCAAATTAAGAAAATTTCTAAGATTTTGTAATTATTTTTGATTTCCGTGGTACTGATTTCCGTGGATTTTGCGGGTTGATTAAAATCTCAATAATATTTTTTTACAGTTTTTATGATGTTTTTTAGGATAAAAGTTTATAATAAATACAAAATGAATAATTATAATATTTTTAATACAAAGATAAACATTATTAGTGTGATTTTTGTACAAAGTTACTTGTATTTACATTAATGATTTAAAGGTGTTTTTGTAAAAACTGATTAAAACTACAAACGTCAAATAATTGGTCCTTAGTTTTAAGAACCTTAATTTTCTACTTACTACCGAAAACTCATATTTTTATTGATAAACCTACCCATATTTGATTTTGGTGATATAAATTCTGATTTCCGAGGACACCATATTTTTTAAATTGAATAACTCCGTAACCATAACGCCAATAAAGTTCCCTTCACTACCAAAACATTCAAAATTAAATCTTCATTTAGAATATACTATCATGATGTGCAATTTCAACAAAAAAAAATGTGCCACAGAAGTCAGACAAAAAACGAGTTTTCGTAGAATCACCCAAATACCACTTGCGTTTAGCTGGCGACCTTTTTTTTTTGCTTTTCCCGGACGTGGCTTCGATATGGCAACCCTACTCGAGTTACGTTCTATAGTATACTTGCTCTATTCTCACGAAAATGTATTGCATACCCAATAACCAGAGATGTTTTATAAACAGTTGCCTACCGCGGGTCGTTATTAATAAACATTGAAATGGAAGTGCGGTTTTGCTGCTGGATAGGGAGTTTGTTAAGCAATGATTCTCCTTTGACTTTTATTGAATAACTAGCTATTTGCCCGCATCTTCGCACGTGTTGTTTCTATGGAAAAGTCTTAAGGCTATTTCTATCTTGTGTGATTTATGGGATGAAAAGTGAATACGATAAAATAAGTGGGGGCGCCACTTTAGGTGTTGTTTGTGCCTTAAAGAGGAACAAACATCCATGCATACAAACTTCCGAAAATATTAGTAAGGAATTAGGATAATATTAGTAAGGAAATATTAGTATTAATATTAGTAAGTCCGTATATCATATTAGTATTAATATTAGTAAGTCCGAAAATATTAGTAAGGAATTAGATCTAGCGAATCATCATAATCATCATCAACCTATATTAGCTTTTTCTAGAAGGCTATTCAAATCTCAAATCAGTTGACAAAGTAGTCTTTGAGCCCCATAGCGCCCTGTCTTCATCCTGCCGCATCCAGCATCTGCCTGCAGTCTTTCGCAAATCATCATCCCACCAAGCCGGGAAAGTCCTACACTACGTTTGCCGAGTCGTGGGCTCCACTTAAGAACACGATTACCTAACGGTCGTTTCTACGCGAGATTTGGTCTTTATCTAATGTAAATACTTTAATAATACTTGAAATTCAGTTTTATCACGTGTTTAAATTATACACACATTTTTATCACGCTGCTTAATTATCCGGAATTAGGTAAATTAGATTATTCATTTATTCTGATATTTTTAGCAGTAAGTGGAGCAATCGACGAAAATCCTTAATACTATAAACGTGAAAGTTTGTATGGATGTTTGGATGTAATATAGATGTTTGAATGTATGGAAGTTTGATCCTCTTACACGCAAAAACTACCTACTGTAGGGATTGGGCTGAAATTTTGAAAAGACGTAGTTCGAGCGCTGGAATAACACAAAGGCTACTTTTCATCCCATGAATCAGTTCCCATGGGATAGAAATGGTCTTGAAACGTTTCCATAGAAATAATGCATGCGAAGCCACGGACAGATGCTAGCTATAATAAAGTAAAAAGCAAAACAAAAAAACAGACACACATAGATATACTTTATCTGGTACGTTGGTCTGGGTGTTTTATGTACCTATAGATAATAAAAAATATATATCTATGTGATGTATTGTAGTCATCTAGTACCCATAGCTTGGGGCTAGATGATGCTGAGTGGACTGTCCGGAATTATTTATTTATATTTATCCTTTTTTGAAGCCGGTTAAAAAGCAAGAAATACTTTTTACTTTACTATGCTTTTTACTTTACTTTTTATGGATCGTGGAAATCTATCCAACTATTAAATTTCAATCTCGAACCGAAACTAAGGAAATTAACTGTATTAGTAAAGGTAGCAAATTAGAAATGTTTTTCAAAAACGTTTCGTATTTCTTATCACCAATGGAGCAAGATATTTTTTTTGACAGTTGTATAAATGAATAATGCTGGATAATTCTTGTGCAAAAGCAAAAGCTTGTATTATATATAATACTAGCGACCCGCCCCGGCTTCGAACGTTTTATTAAACGTATAAACCTTCCTCTTGAATCACTCTATCTATTTAAAAAAAAACGCATCAAAATCCGTTGCGTAGTTTTAACGATTTACACATACACAGGGACATAGGGACATAGACACAGAGAAAGTTACTTTGTTTATACTATGTTTGTACTAAGTAAAGATGTATGAAAAAATACTTATCTAAGTACATATTTACTAAATTGGAATACCTACCATACTTTTAATTTTTAGTACAAACGTACTACGTAATAAAGTTAACGTCAAATTTTTGCACTTGTGCAAACTTAGTTCAGGAAACTGAAAACAGAATTGACATCACACTAATATTAACAATGCGAAAGTTTGGATGTATGGATGGATGTTAGTTACCTTTTCACCCCAAAACTATTAACACGTTAAGTGCGAAGCGAGGCCTAAATCACCCCTGATGCAACTTCCCTGTGGTGCGGCAAGCAAAAAAGTGAATTTCTCTGTCGTGCGAATGGCATAGCTTTGGTTTGGTCCAGTGTAGGAAAGAGATAAATATATATTTGAGATCACTAATGGTTCCGGTACTCGGTGGTGTACCTACCTTGGTACCGGATGTCTTAGGCCTCGTGCCGCACTGAATTAATATAATTTTAATGCAGTGCGGAACGAGGCTAAAACGTCCCATATCCCCCCTGACCTCGTACCGCACTCAACGCGAGCTTCCCGCGACCAGTGTTGTGCATCACGTCGATTGGAGAGCACGTCCTTTTACAGCGCCGAACATGTCTAAACGATGTCGGAAGAAGTTAATTTTAAAAAACCCAGAAACAGAGCCAAAACAGGTAAGTTTTTAATGAAAAAATCTTTAGTAAGTACCTAGTTTTTTAAGCTACCTTACCTACCTACTCTTTCAACATTTTAAGTATAAAACAAACACATTCATTTGATGCAGTTATACCTACATTATCATTGTTATTCTCATCTACGATCTAACCTAAGTAACAATGTCAGTTTTATTACATCTTTACATTTTTGTTATTTTTCAGCACCTGAAAGCGCACGCCATTGCCTCGAAAAGGGTGAAAAAAGGAGAAGATGTGTTGGTTGTTACCAAAAACTACGCACATTTTTACCATCTCGTGAAGCTGATAAAAAATCCAAAAAGATTTTGACTCAGTGCACTCAGTGCAAAAAATCTTATTGTCTACCCTGTTTCAATGAAAAACACTCATAAATAAGTACAACATATATATTGAGATTTTTATAAAAAAGTATATTGATACTGATTTTTTAATGTTAATTCAAGTTCTAATAATTGTATTTTTAAAGCCCGAGGCAGAATAAATAGGACCGTTTCTTTTCTACTTCTGGTTGCCTTTTTTTTCTATTCTGTGAACCGCATTAAGATTTTCATATACAAATAGAAAGATAAACCTTATGCATAAACCGTAATCCATTATTTTCCAATAATAAGTCTGTAATAGGTGCCTCTTAATGGTATAGAATGGAACGCTTCGTGCGCGAGTCCGACTCGCACTTGGCCGGTTTTTTTTCTTTTTGGCGCCTTCAAGCACAATTTAGATTATTTTAAAAAAAATGTATCCTTTGATAGCTTTGTGTTGTTTTGCCAGGTTTTGCCCTTAAAACGATCTAATGAGATATAATTGATCAAAATCGGTCAAGTCGTTGCGTAGTTAAGACAGTTTAAAAACGTCGATATTATTTTTCCCATCACTAATCGCAGCGAAAATTTGCCCTATTTCAGTGCGTTACGAGGTGTATAAGATCCCATATTTTGTTTTGCTAATAATTCCTAAACTAGCCATCAGATCCCGGGGCGACGGTGGATTAGGGTTCATCAATTCACTGTCTATATCAATAAGGACCAAAATTCTCATTTATCTTTGATTTCGCGCCAGAAAATGGATTTTAGTCTGTAAAAGGAGGTGGGGTCTAATAGACCGCGTGTCGCCCTAACGTCTGGTCACGGTACGGGCCGATTATACCTCGTGCCGCAGGAACGGAAAGTATGCAAAAATTGATGCCGCAGCTAACGTGTTAAACGGATCGGTTTGCAGTACTTATTTGTAAATTTTTATAGTCGTTATCTGATCATAGCGAACTTTAAACGTCTGAAAGTAATAAAAATCGATTGGCATATTTATTTATAAGACCAAAATTAAGGGATCATAAATAGATTAAACGATTAGGTATACACAACTAATTCACAAAGCCTATAAGCTATTAGATAATAAAATAACATTCGCTTAGGTACCTACTTATGTTCACTAATCTTTTAGCAAAGCGTGGTATAATAGCATCGTAGTATACATATATGATAAACACCTAATACCGTATAAACACCTACTGACACAGTAGGTGTCCTGTTTCTGGTGCCCAAACTCTACCTCAAATAGTTTAAAAGTCTGAGAACTCTACTGTTATTTTCTGGAGATCCATTATACAGTTACATACTTTCAAAAATAAAAAATAAAATTCCCCTACGCTAAATATTATGAAACACACAACAAGATACCAAGCTACTAGAATTTTCAATAAATTGCCGATCGAAATAAAAGAAGTTATAAATAAGAGAACAATTCTAAAAAATAAATTAAAAATGTATCTTCTGGAGAAGTGTATCTATTCAATTGAAGAACTTTGACATGTACCTACAAAAAAATAATATCCATTTCTATGTTGTTGTATGACCTCTTAATTTACTATTCTCTTGTTATATTTTTTGTTTTCGTTATTTTTTCATGTAGTTTTTATTATTTGTAATTAATTAGACATTTTAACTATTATCTAAATTCAATTTAAAATTTATAATAGCATTATGCGACTAGTTATGTAATATGATTTTTCTTATGTTTTATTTAATTAATTAATTTTAAGTTTCCGAACACAATGTATTTTGTTGACATGGAATAAATAAATACAAAAAATACAAAAATTTCACACAGTAAAGTATGTAAGTGCATGATTGTAATTTTCTTGGCTAACAAATTTAGCTCTAAATGTTTGAAGGATGCAACCTCTTTAGGAAAGCCTAAGGAAGGAGGTAGATACAGTTTATTCTTTTTTTGGAGACCAAATGTGTATTAAGACTAGATTTTTCAGCTTGGTTTAACAATACCTAGGCTTCTTGGACTTCTGGAATTATGGCTGATCAATACGTGTGACTTTACAAAAACATTCAAGAAATTAAAATAAACTTCAGACAGGGCAATATGGCTTTGGCTTGTTCATTTCATACAAAATGGACAAATTAAACAATAAAAAGCATTGGGTAGTTTTCATAACCTACCTCCCAGTGTGTGCGCGTAGGTAAATAATTTTATTCGGTTTTAAAATTAAACAGTTTTCAAGAAAAACTAACCATTAAATATTCTTCTAAACGTAGTTGCGTTGTCTATATTCAAACATGTTTTTTTTAGAGTAAAACGTTGATATATTTGAAGTGAAATCACAAAAACTGGCAAAAAATATTCTTACTTCGTAATTTTTTATCATCATTTGATAAACTTTACATCGTATTTTCAACCTTAGAATACCTAATCAATAATCTTTGTCCAACTACAACATTTTATTATTGTGAGATTAAAACAAAGGATATTTTTGATCGTTTGGAATTGAATCAACGATTGGCTAATTTCAAACAAAAAAGCTTGCGTATTGGTATGTGTGCTGATAAAAAATAAAGATAGGTAGGTACTTAAAGGTGTATTTTTATTTTATTATCACCTTTATAATTTTTGATAAAAATAAATACTGAGTTGACAATCTTGGCAACTGTAATCAATCAATTGTTCAATTAGAATTATTATTATTATTATTATTATTATTTTAATTATTATTATTAAAAATTCATATAAATATTCTATTTGGTTTTGATAAGATTAGGTAATCGGGTTTATTGCAAAATAATATGAAAAAATTATAATTACTTAACGTATTTTTGACTAATCTATGATAAATCTATTTAAACCTTTAATTTGCGCAATAAACTAAATAATATTACGATCAATATACAGTGTGTTAGTGTGAACACCGTTGTCCTTTAAACCAGAGGTTCAGCATCATGAGTAGAATCCAAAACGGATGAAAAAAAATGATTCTATTTTTTACTCATTTTTTAAAGAAATTTTTTATAAACTCTAAACGTTTGCTCACAAACACGTGACACAAGTACTTCGACCAGGCGACACGTGGCATGTGCACCTCAGTGTCGGATCATCTTCTGTGCGAATATCCCGTCTTTTGAAGGGCACAAGTAATGAAGTTACGATCTAAGTAAGGCGCGGGTATAAGTACTTACGTAGGTAGGTACTTAAAGTATGTAGAGTGACTATGGCATCGTGTACGATAGCGAAGACATGAAATATCAAAATCTTGCAAAACTAAAATAGGTGTTAAGCTTTTCTCATCGGTTTTGGATTCTACTCATGATGCTGACCCTCTGGTTTCAAGGACAACGGTGTTCACACTAACACCCTGTATAATAGATACAAATTTAAATAGTACTTACATTTGAAAGAATTGAGTTTACTGCAGACAAGTAGGTAATCTAGTGGTTACTTTAGTGATCATGCAAGCAATCTTTATTAACAACAAGAATTACAATCAAGGAATAAAAAAAATATAACTATTAAAACAATTAAGCTAACTGCAGGCGGTTGCAAACAGTCTAAAGGTAGCTCAATTGATCCATGTCAATAGAAGTCTGTGCGTCCCCAAGACATTGGCAGCATTACCACGCTGTATCACAATGCTGATGCGCTGCGCCAGATACTCACCAGCTCTCGGGTCACGCGTCGCATCGACCAGACGCTCAGATATTTTTTTAAGAACCCGGAGAGCCTCGGTACCCCACGGACATAGGGTCTCGACTACAAAAGGAGCAAATCTTTATCAAAAATCGATTCCAATCCATCAATTTCTTTTCTATTTTTCAATCAACGTCAAAAGAAGGAGATTTCTAAACTCGACTGTTTATGCCTCATATCTATTACCTGGATCAACCTATTTTGATGATTACTTTTATATGAAAACAGGCTTCTCATGTGGTTGTTTTAATTTTGATCAAGATCTGACGAGTACATTTTAAATTATCTCTAATACTTAATGCGTATTTTATTGAATACATGTAGAGGTATGATCTCTATTTTGCTTCCACAAATTTCAAGTCGGTTAGTAGTTTAAAAAAAAAACGCCTAATCATCATCACCATCATCTCACCTGGTTGGAGGGCGTCCTACACCACTTTTGCCAAGTCGCGGTCTCCACTCAACAACACGTTTACCCCAACGCCAAATTATTATAAACCCCCGATTCAGTGATTTTCCATTGATTAAGTTGTATGAAGTGTCATCGATGAAGTTCACACGCATCAAATTCTTTTGTATAGGAAGCGACTTCCTTTGTCTTTATTGAGCTGTCTCCTTGAGATAATTGCCTGTGGAATCTTAATTGTACTTACCTACATGTTTTTGTATTCCAACTTTGATGCTGGTGTTCACCAAAAGATAATCCGACATCTACACAGCTTCGTCGGTTAACTTTGACGCTAAATCTTGTGTCAAAAACGTCCAAACAATTTATTGTTTTAATTTTAACCTCTGCTGGTGAAATCGGGTGGTGTAACAATAACTAGTATTTTGACTGATGGTATATAATTCATTCCCTGAACTAAAAACTTATGTTGTGGTAGGTACATATATCAATTAAAACAATAACAAAACGACCAATTACAGCTTGTATTTACAATTATAACTAACTTCTAAAAATCTAAGCCGTTTGGTCAAAAATCTAAGGCAGAGTGCCCAGAATGCTGGCAGTACGTTGAATAGCAATGCCACCAAACTTCTCATAGTCTAAACAGAAGGCAGCATTCCGATCACCCGTGGAATCTATAACACGTTTAGTAAGATCTATATAAATTGAGGGCTCAGACTATAGAACTATCTAGACAGAGCCCCAACGAAACCCGCACTGAGGCAGGTAAAATTAAGCCTTGGCGTGTACAAACACACTTACACATACACATATATGACGAAATTACGCCTTACCTTGTCAGTCCAGCTTAGCCGTCGCGCCGAGTGTCACGCAAAATTATTACGAGATTTAGAGGGACAAAATGCCGAATTATGTTTTGAAAGGGTGTTGAAACCAATCTCGCGACATAAAAAGGATGGAATCACATTTCATGCGAAAGTACACCTGCACGGCAACACTCAGTACGAGCACATATGTTTACGATTGTTGACAGCGCTCTGTCTAGGTAGTCTGAGATTGAGGGTGCCCCAGGACCCCAAGGACCAAGTTTCCACCTCCAACGGCTCAACTAGTTAACCTCGGCCAATATTAGCGCATACGTCGTAAGTACAAAACGATAGGAATACAAAATTACCAACTGTCTTATGTTGCTATGATTTTGTTCATACGTAAATTTGATCAATATAGTTGACTGTAATATTTTTGATTCTCAAAGGATGAACAGGAAAACTTTACAATTTTGAAATTTGATTTATTTCAGCTATTAGGTAAAGATCTTAGAGGCTTAAGAAGGCTCAATCATAATAGCTCTAGGATCTGTTTAAATAGATGATTATGTGTTATCAGATGTCTTTATTGAGACGATTAGGAATTGAACTTGGTTCTAAGAATTTATGTAAATTATCTATCAGAAGTCTTGGCAGACAGGCAAAAACCGAAATGATTTTAAATGTTTTTTTTTTGAGTTATGAATAACTACCCAAAATGTAATATTTTTTCCTCAAAATCTACTAAATTATAATTACTTCAGAAACTAGTAGGTAAGTAATTATAGATTTCAATCCAGACATCCAATTACAATAGTTCTTTCTTCTAATACAGGTATCAGATACTTAAAGAGGTTTCGAGCACTGATCAAAACATAGGTAAATAATATTTTGAAAGGAAATGATAATTATACTCGTAATAATGCTGGACAGTTCACGCATGCAGCATCATCTAGCCCCAAGCTAATCAGAGTTTGTTTTAAGGGTAGGTACTAGATGACTGATGACTTAATGGAATGCATTACGTGCATTTTTTTAACTATACTGGTATAGGTACATTGCTTCGGCCAGGTGGGATGACGATCTGTGAAAGATTGCTGGCAGATGCTGATGCGGCAAGCTGAAGACAGGGCGCTATGGCGCTCATTAGGGAAGGTCTATGTCCAGCAGTTGCCTAGGATGATGATTATACTCGTTCGTTTATAGAAAACACTCAAAACCACGGAACAAACATTTTGTATTTGTATTTATCTAAATACATAAGAGTCAAATGAACTACATTTGACTGTCATTTAGATAAATACAAATCGATCATTTCACAATTACCGTTGCCGCTTCTTGCCCGGTCTAGACTTCCGTTAATTTTTTCTTTTTTTAGCCGCAATGAAATGTGAACTTGCATTCTACCGAGGATCGTCTTTCAGTGGCCTTTGTTAACAACTTGTGTCACTCCATGATGGATTCATTCAAAATCGAGCTCTAATCCGTTGATTTTAGATTCAATTGTGATTGATAACTCCAAATTACTGCTGGAATCTTCTAAAACGTGACTAACTACCGTAGATAGTGTAGTTATAGTTAACCAAAAGATGTATGTTATGTCTTTAAAACAAGACAGCTGAACAAATCGACATTATGTAAATGATTCGTTCTATTTTTACGTGAGTGAATCTATGTTCGTTTTTGGATCTAGATCTACGGAATTACTTGTACATAATTTCAGTTCTACGAATTAAAAAAAAAAAGATATAATCCCTATTTACCGTAGACTTCAATAGATGGAGTGGATCTTTCGCGGTAGAATAAAGGTCGTGGTAGAGTTTCATGTAGGGTTACCATATCTCCGGAATTGTCCTGAGATCTCCGGATTTTGAGTCCAATCTCCGGAACTCCGGAATTGTCGTAAGATCTCCGGAGTTCAGGAATTTTCAATAAAACCGAGCAAATTATCAATATATTTTAATTAAAAACTAAGAATCAAACAGTCTCTCTAAAATCACATATTACAAATAAAATCAACACCAATACAGGCTATGTCTAGTTTGTTCGTGTAAACTCTCCAGTAAAAGTTTGACCGAAGGTATCGCATAGGTACGCAAACGCATTAGTCTCTCTGACCAATTGTGTGACTTCAATCAAAGGAAATCGTCCTGACTGAGGGGTGCGGGCGGCGGGGGTGTATATTATATTGGTGTATATTATATTAGTATCGTCGTGTGCGTGCGTTGCGCTTGCGTGTATGTGGTGAGATGATTAATCAAATAATAAAATTGCGACTTTTTAGTGTAAATATAGGTTGTAGAGTTCCATTACGTTTTAATTGAAATTACGACTAAATCTCAGGAATTTCCAAACCAAATCAGGCTTATCTCCGGAATTTTCATTTTTCCATATGGTAACCCTAGTTTCATGTCAACCTGTGATATAGGTCAGTTACAGGTTTAAGCTATGACATAATAACAAACCAAAGATTATATTATAGTAACTAGATGTAACATTATAAAAACGAACATTTGACACTGTTTTGACTTCTTGCTCTTTGGGAGTATGCCATATGAAAAAAAAAGATAGATATAATTTTTCAGTTCAGTTTCAGTTACATTCAAATACGTATGTGGTCAATCTGATTCTTGTCTGACATTCTACTGAAATGTGAGAATAGTGATGTGAAATTCTGTACTTATCGATTAAATTATGATTTCAGTAAGCAGGTTTGTTGTAACCGCTGCATTGTATGTTGATCATGACGACCGATGTAGCGCGGTGGGCAAAGGTGCGCCTGCAACGCAGGAGGTTACGGGTTCGGGAATCAAACCCCTCAGAACAAATTTGTGAACGATCTGCAGATATACCTATGTTCCGTTGGTCTGGGTATAAATGTACTATAAAAAATGTATATCTATGCATAATAATGTTTTTAATAAATCAGTTATCTAGTACCCATACCACGAGCTTTGAGTAGCTTACTTTGGGGCTAGATGGTGCTTTGTGGATTGTCCAGCATTATTATATATTATTATAAAAGAGTATAATAAATTCAGTTATGTTTAAAATCCGCAAGCTGTAATTTTACTTGAAAAGATATACCAATATTCATTAATCACCTATATTTTTTTGGTGTTTGTGGGGTTTTATATTAAGTTTGGAGTATGTGAGTCAATAATGATTAAATCAATCAGCTGGTAATGATTGAAACTACAACCCCCTCAAGGATCTAGATCGACTTAACCGGTACCTGACCCTGTAGGTATATAAATAAAGACCTACTAAGGTTATTTTGTTAAAACTTACATAAACTTGATAAATCTTCTTGATAATAATTATGTTTTTATTTAAAATGGGGTTAAGCGGTGATGGTTGTTTGCCGTCGTTATTTAGGATATGAGCAGTGAGAAAACTTAGTTAGGTACTTAGTTACATTAACATAAACGAAATTATTTTTAAAGTATTTTCACGTCGTATACTACTATACTTAACTGAAATATTTTGTGCTTAGATACCACTTGGATGCTATCATTTAACCTTTATTTTCAAAGTTTTTTTGTAAGTCCTTTGATATCCAATTCTGTGGCACGAAACATGGAAATGTAAAAAACACCAACGAGAATTCTATGATGGCTCCCAGACATGTCTTCTCAAGTTTTGTTTCCATTTTTCTTTTGTTATTGGATATTTTGTATATCTAGAAGTGAAAGATAAGAATAAGTTGTGAACTTCTAGCTACATTGCAATCTTTAGTCTCCTAGATCTTACTAGCGACACCATAATCAAGTTTTGATTTCTAACTCCAACTTAGTCGGTCCATGTAGGTACCGTAGCACTATCTCGGTAGGTAGGTATAATTCTCAAACTACGACAATTTACTTTTGAATCATCATTTTGTCAACCAGTATTAGACATTCATGGACAATAAATTATCGACAACTACCAGTACTTCACTAGGTGGCATCAAAATGGTACATCAGATGTCAGTTTTTCGTATTGTACTTTAATATTAGTGAATTATAGAATTATACTGCTAATGAGCTGTAAATAAAGTAGTAAAACAGTTATTATATTCTATGTACAAAAAACTATTCAACATATTGCAAAGAAAATACATGTAATATCCGCGTAATATCCGCGTCTATCACGATTATAGACTTACCGATGAAAAGATATCTTGCGTTTATCTTCACATAAAGATCCCAAACGGCTTTTACAACCCACAGCTACACAAGTCATTATATACTAAGTTCTCGATTAAATCTTATATATAAAACACAAAATTACAAATAAAACATAAACACAAATTTTCATTTTCTCAATCTGACATTCACGTGTCACCGTACGGTATCAAACAAAACCAAAACAATATCAAATCGGCTACATCGCCTTATAAGATGACAGTGACCATATGCTCCGTCTACCTTACGGAACGTAAGGTACCTACTTGGTCTTAGTAACAAACCGAAAGCACTATATTTTCAGTCTGATCAAACTGTTTTTTGACATTACGAAATTTAAACTCTTTCTTTCCAATATGTAATTATCATACTCGATTATTAGTTATAGCATGTTGAAGTCACAAAGAAGTTAACTTATGCGCCATTTTGCTTATGAACTTGCTTTTGAGCACTGTACCTCTAGATTGTGTATGCCACAAAAAATATGATTAAAACTAGACAACAAGTAGTAGACAAATAGAAATAGTGGACATGTACAAATGCGAGCTTAACCCTATAAGAAGAAAAGTTTTCTTACAGAAAACCAACAAGTAAAATGTTTAAAGGTAGTTTTATAAAAACTTTCAAGTGAACTAACAACGAATTAACTTGAATTAATGTTTTATCTGTTGCAATGGCTTCGACAGGAACTAATTTACCGAAAGGGAGCATTATAATCTCATAGGGAACAATCGGGATATATGAAGAGTCTATACAAAAAATACGTCGTTTACAGATTTTATCCATTGTATCGTTTTATCAACAAAGAAAAATAATAATTAAATAAAAGAAACAAATAAAAAAGAGTGTTGTAATTGGAACATAATCATAATCATCATCAAACAATCTAGAGTAGCAGCAAGATCCATATCAATACCAGTCGGAAGTGTTTCTAAGACGCTGGACGCTGAAATGGATCTTTTTTAAAATTAAACTTCCTATTTCAAACTGTAAGTAGGTTGGTAACATGTACTAAACCTTATTCTGTGACTCAATTAGGTTGGAGGTCGGACATACTTGCAATTTTTACAGAAATAGAATTGTCGGGCAAAGCAAAAAAATTAATTGAGTTGACAAATTAAGTTGTTCTCATAAATAAGTAGAGATGTGCATTGTTATATGTTACATCGGGTACTTATGTACAATCATTTTGTTATTTATTTTAACCTTTTACCATTTATCTACCTACACCCCTGGAATCTAGAGCATCTGTATCGCAATGAAAACATTTTTATGTGATGTATATTTAAAAATAACAATAGGTATTATGGAATGTTATAGGTAGGTCCTCATTCATTGGATTTGAAAAAAAAACATAGGTAGGTACCGGAATGGATTTTTTTGATAATGAAAAGAATTTATCATATTTTTTATTAAATAAAAAACAAAATCACCGCTCCAAGTAAGTTCTATTTCAGATCTTAATATTTTATCCAATCTGTCCAAAATAGTTTAAAATTAAAAAACACAAACGAAATTTTCTCTTCATATCTTCCCAGCTGTAATTTTGGTAGAACCCACCGCGACCATGAAATTTTAGATAGGGTAGTTAAAATAAAATAAAAAATTAAAATTTCGGACATTTGTAAGTAAATAAAGAATTTAAAATTATGGTTACTTAGTTAAGTAAAGGTAAGGTAGTTAGATAAGGTCATAAAAATTCTCCAAAAATAGATTTCACTACAGTCATTCCTCCTAACATAAAATAACAAAGAGTCTGTCGCAACAGCAGCGTGGTCGAACGCCTTGCCATTGCCACATCGCTTTCAAAATGGTGCAATTTAATCTCAGCTCTGATTACTCACAAATTGTATGTTTTTGGGTTACTTAGAAGAAAAACTGACTCCATGGACGAATATTTCGCGGCGGGTCACATTATAGCCACTGTGATTTTGTCTTTTCTAAAATACCCCATAGGGAGAAAACTGTTTTTTTATATTGTCACGTTTCACCCGCGTAAAAAAATACATCCCCCCATGAGATGAAAACCGGAAAATCTCTCCTACTTGTCTATTATTTTCTTAGCTCTACTTTTTGTCTTATTACTGGGTGAATAATAAATAAATAAATAATATATTTAATATGGGTACGTAGTAATAATAACTAAAATACGTAGTTTGTTGCTCGTTTGCACAATATATCGTTTGTCATTTATAGATAGAAATACACTTTATTATTGTAGTATCACCCAAAGTCAGAAAACAATAAAAACACAAATGCTTTATTCACAACGAAAATTACAAGCAAGGAATAGAAAAATTACAACTAGTATTTACAATTGAAACCATTGAGCTAACTGGGTAAGGACCAAAATTTTTGCACTTTTTGCGTGAGTACGATGGCACATTACTTTCAAATCAACATATAAAAAAAAATTGTTAACTTATGTGAATATTCATACTTGATTATTATAGCTGAATTTATTTTGCACCCTGTGCTTTATTCATATCTAAATTTCTTTCACTAGGTTTTTGTAAAATTAATTTTATGTAAATAAGGATACTGAATCCATTTTCGTTTTTCATACAAAATGTGAATGGCACATCTCCGACTCCTCCAGGTTTTTGCAATTTTATTCTAAAACTAAAAAACTTTTCAAAGACTTTTTGATTTATTTATATTCACCATGAATTTATCTTCACGTTTTTATTATTACGGTCTCGTTAAACTTTATAGTTAATTTATAATATTAATCTAAAAGCGTGTCCCAAATTTCCTTCCGTTGTGTCACTCAGTTGTGCGACAGCATAAATCGAGAACATGGCAAGATAGGATAACAAATAATGTTTTGTTGCAAAGGCTACACCGTCATCTAAGTTGTGACTAAATTCAGGCCAATTCCGCCACGTTGTTTTTTGCTCATTTGCAAAAACGTGTTGAAGGTGCATGTGTACCATTATAAATTTGGATTTTCTGTAAGACTTTTAAAGTGTTTTGCGTCAACTTTTCTTACTTTTTACTATTAATTCTAGTAGCTTATTTTGTCTTTTATTGAATAGTTCTGATGTGTATTCATAAA
Organism: Eupithecia centaureata; assembly: GCA_944547425.1. NCBI lineage: Eukaryota > Metazoa > Arthropoda > Insecta > Lepidoptera > Geometridae > Eupithecia > Eupithecia centaureata. Next base: position 3,235,503 of record OX155702.1, on the reverse strand, counting down.
GGTGTTTAATTTCTTCAGTATGAATTTTTGAATGCTGTGTCATGTGGTTTTTTTTTCCTGTATGCGACGAATGTCACGCAATTGTGTGACGTGTTACAATGGAATTTTGTTAAGATAGGTATACAACATTACTTAACGATTTTAACTCTCAATCAGGTTTAGGTCTTATAATACGTGTTATTAAATTAATGTATAATGTATTTGTATTTGCTATATTTTTCTAAACCTTTATATATTTTTCAATGGTAAAGAAACAATAAGAATGTAAATAATCTATACCAGTGTGATCATTTCTAGACCTATGTACACTAACCTTAACGAATTCTATTGTGCTACATTTGCTCCGTTTCTGTTGTGCAAACATGCAAAAATTTTGGTCCTTACCCAACTGCAGACGGTTGCAAACAGTCTAAAGTTAGCTCAATTGATCCATGTCAATACCAGTCGGAAGCGTCCCCAAGACACTTTTCAAATGCTTAGAATAAAGGAAGTATAAACAGCGGCTTGTAATAGATGTATTCAAGAGCCATCGCATATTGTTCTTTTGTGTTCAGTCCATCCGGAGGTAGATAAAGAAAGAGATACTATAGTTGTACCAATACTACAATTACATACATACATGTTCAAAATGTACGACATATAAAAAATAAAAAGTTTCTTTATTCTGATATATTCTACCTACAAAATCTAAAAACACATGGTTAATCTTAGAAACCTAGGAACCACCTAGGAACTATCGCGTAGATTGGTCTGATTAACGATGTATTAACGTCGATACGTCATTCTTAGTTTTCCTAATCATACAAGTCGTCATCAATGACGGTCATTACTGAAACGTGTTCCACGCACGTGCTTCATTTGGTAGGTCATCTAGATCAGGTAACGATTAGGCTCGGCACAAACAGGCGTCTTAAAGTGGTTATCACCAGTCATAGAAAACAATCTAAAGTGGTGGTCACCACTTTAAGATGCCTGTGAGGATCGTCTTTCAGTGGCCTTAAAAACTTGTGTCACTCCATGATGGATTCATTCAAATTTCAGCTCTAATCCGTTGATTTTAGATTCAATAGCGATTGGAGATAGTAAGTTATTGCTAGAATCTTCTAAATCGTGATCAACTACCGCAGATAGTGTAATTATAGTTAACCAAAACATGTATGTTATGCCTTTAAAAAAAGACAGCTGAACAAATCGACTTTGTGTAAATTATTCGTTCTATTTTTATGTAGGTCTCGATCTACGTAATAACTTCTACAAAATTTCAGTTCAATGTCTTTTTTACAGAACTTGCAACCCGCTTCGGAGCCACAGTTTTCGCTGCGGTCTTTTTGATAAAGGCTGGTTTTTTATTTTGACACTTTCGTTCGTAGAAAATATATACTAGCTTGTACTAGTACTAGATATCTTTGACCCGACCACTTCGTGTTGCCGATTACACTATGGCTAGTGTGCGACGCCCCTTAGCCTTGCAAACCGAGCTAAATTACCATGACATGTCGGTAAATTGTGTAGGTATTTTCCCTGAAATGTTGTTGCCTATTAATTTCTTACAGTGTTCTTTGCTGCCTGAGGTTGCTGCCATATAGATCTATTGTTTTATGTCCTTATAGCGTCGATCATCAGAAATAACAATAGATACAATAGGAAATAACTCAAAATGAGAGTAATAAAATAAAAATGACTTTAAATGAGTTGGTTAACCACAACGTATTATCTTGCATTTAATTTTGAATTGGTGCTATGTAGTTTAAATATTCCGAAAACTAGTAGGAAATACTAGGGACCTAGTTTAGTCACGCATATCTTAAAATTAGTAGACCTATGTACCTGTACTGAATATTTTGGCGTGTTTTAAAAAACAGTTAACCGACTACTTTAAATTCTTTGAAAAATGAGAACATTTTCAACGTAGTTTGAAGTCAATAGAATACGTAAGGGCTTTTTTCACCAACGAAAAGAGTAATGTAGTAGTAGATACTTGCTAGTGCTATGCGATCTGGTGTCACATGAATGGCAATTTCTTTTCTGCCCCATCGATCAATAGAATTGATAAAATCGGACGATTTTATTTCTTTACAAATGCTCCTATACAAATGTAGGCATTTTTAAAGAAGTAGGTAAAGTCGTTGGATTTGGCTAATTGACACTTTTGACAAGCGATTTCGCTAAGTCTTTGTCTACAAATCGAAATTACTATCGCTCGAGCGATGAAAATTGTAGAATTAGAATCGCTTCGCATCTTCGACAACGTTTTTGATCGATTCATTTTGATATTTGGAACCAAGCCTGGACCTTATGAATGGACTTCGATTGTACCACTGGTTGACATTTGAATTTAACTGATAATCGACTTTAAGTTAAACAATAAGGCAGCTGGTTGGCTAGGCCTACAGATCAGTTTATATTTAAAAGGGACAGTAAAAGGGCATGTCGTAATGAAAGTAGGTGAACTTACATCTGGGCCAGACGTGACTGATCTGTGCGTTTGTTTTTACTTTTTGACTTCACTATTCGAGTTACTTAAGTAGTACACGTATTTAAATGACATCAATAAAAGGTTTTTTTGATTTTACATTAACTTTGATATTTTTTTTAGCTTTGCGGGGCACACTAAGAAATGTATCAATGCGGAATAAAAAAATATGGGATTCCAGATCTTCGTTATGCTGAAGTAGAATAACCACCAGTCTATTGACGAAAGAAACGGTGGACACACAGACGATTGGAAACAGCCAATCATTTAAACTTCTGTTTTAGGTTTCCGTACCAGTCCCTAATAGGGTCCCGTAAAACGGCCTAAGAGTAGGGTATTAAGACTCCTCTCTATCACATATGAACCGTTTTAGTAAGACAGTAGAAATTTTCATGGATGATGTATTACATTTCTGTTGCCGCTATGACAAGAAATAGCAACTAGTATTTGGCATTTGTTTTGTTTTTTTCGAAGTTGCTTATCACTTGGATGGAATTTACTATCTATTGTTATCAGGCAATAATCGGATGATGAGAGCGAAAAAATAGAAAATTGCGATTCAATAATTGAAACATGAAATCACCAATTAGCGAAGTGATAATTACTATCTCACTTATTTTATTTATCATCGCTTTCTATATCCAGATGTTTCAATTGAATCAATACGGTGAAGTGGTTTCATCAGGGGGTTTATCGGTCTATTATCAAGTCAGTAGACTCTATAAGTATTGATAAAATACTTGAAAAACTAGGTAAAGTGGAGTAAATGAGATAAAGATGCTGTTGGCATCATCTATCAGTGCATCACTATCACTACATAGTATAAAGTCGCTTTCTCTGTCCCTATGACCCTATGTATGCTTAAATCTTTAAAACTAGGCAACTTTACGCACGGATTTTGATGCGGTTTTTTTAATAGATAGAGTGATTCAGGAGGAAGGTTTATATGTATAATAAAAACGAACGAAGCCGGGGCGGGTCGCTAGTTGTTAATAACATGTGAAAATTTTGCTAGAACAGTTCAATAGGTACCTACTTACAATCTTATCAATCAATCAGCATTGCCATACAGCGTGGTAATTCAGCCAGTGTCTTGGGGACGCGACGACTGGTATTGACATGGATCAATTGAGCTACCCTAAGGGAGGATTTCACCGTAAGTATCATTAAACGCGTTCAACTAAACGCGCTTCCGGGTAAACGAGTTCAAATATCGAGCTAAATCTCGATTAAAGTCCAACCGATTTCATCGGCTTTATGTAGCTAAATTTTAATCGCGTTCACGTAAACTAATATTTGCGACAGATATACGTAAAATCATAGACAATGACCACACTTCCATCATTTTGATTGAACATTCCTACTACATATTTAAAAATCTGTGTAAAAATCATTCCGTTCCTCTTCGAGTTTCGTGAATGTGCTTCTGGTGTTTTCAGATTAATTTTTACGACTATTGCGTGTTTCCTGGACTCCTTCTTCTCTTCAGACTATTTCTATTGGCTTTGTTTACTGGACTTCGATACTTCCTCATCATCACATCACTATATCAAAAGCTAGTGCTAATGCCCTTTTCATTGTTAAGATCATAGATTTAAAATAGTACTAAAGTATTTGCAGAAAATGTATGTTAGAATTGTGGAATCCTCAATACATACATAAACTAGCAATGAGCGATGACAATGAAAGTTCTAGGTATAAACGAAGACGTTAATCCGCCGGACGACGTTCAGAATGTATACGAGTTCAGCGTTAACTGCGTTTAGTTCATGCTGGTGAAACGTAAAATGTGCCAACTGAACTACGTTAGATGCGGAAACGAGATTAACGTCACTTGATCGCGTTTAATTTACAACGGTGAACTCCAACCTTAGACTAAGTTTGCAAACGTCTGCAGTTTTTCTATTCCTTGATTGTAATGTTCATTGTTACTAAAGATATTTACATTATTAACGATACACAAGCTCTGCTTAGCTTAGGTGTGAATTTTCCAGCATTATTTATTTGATTAATTACTTTTGTTTCTTTTTTTCTAGTTATGGTGGGAGCCCCCGACGTTGTGAAGCCACTAGAGAAGGTAGACGATCAGTCTCCGTACCTCAGCGGGAAAGACAATCCTGTATACATTATCAGCGGTAAGTTGTAAAGCAAATGGAATCCATAGATGAACGATTTACTTGGTTCTACAACACACAAAATAATCTCAATATATAAAAACTAGTGACACGCCCCCGCTTCGCGCGGTTTTATTATACGTATAAACCTTCCTCTTGAATCACTTTTCTATTTAAAAAAACCGCATCAAAATCCGTTGCGGAGTTTTAAAGATTTAAGCATTCAAAGGGACATAGGGACAGAAAAAGGGACTTTGTTTTATACTATGTAGTATACTATGTATGTATGATATGTAGTGATTTATTAATAAAAAGTGCTTACAGTATATTTGTATAACGTGTAGTAGTATAACGTCCTAAAAATTAACCTTAACATGTGCAACGTTTTTTAAGCCTTAGCCTCTAAAAAACTTTGAAATAATTACTAGGTCATTTAATTGTTTAAGTATATTTTTATGTAGCAGGCCGTGCATTTTACAATAGAGTTATGTAATCTTGAGAACTAAATAACAGAAGATTAAACAAGTACATAGAGAAATAAATGACAGTGTAACGTTGTCTGTCATTCAACCAACGTACCTATTTTAATTACCCCCAATCGCTTTATTTATTCTACTTACATTGTTACAGCGAAGGTAGCGATTATAATAAACACAATACCAGACATAAAATGTATAACCTTACAAATCTTACTTAATGGGAAAGTCTGTGTGAATGTTTGTTATAAGAAATCTCCGTAGTTACTTAAGTTATTTAGATGAAATTTGGTACGTAGATAGTTAATGACCTAGAATAAGACATAGGCTAATAAATTTTTCGAAAATTAACCTCTGAGTGGGTTAAATAGGGTGGTAAAGTTTGTATTGAAAATTATTGTTCCTTGATTCGATTTACACAAAACTCGGTACGAATAAAGTATGAAATAAATAATTAAACACGTTTTTTTTATTTTTACAAAATAAGCCCTACGGATTGAGTAAAAATATTCTGAAATTTGTATAAAAAATCGGGTTCGCGGGCGAAGCCGCGTGGTGCATCTAGTATTAGGTATAAACAAGAAACTTTGTATGGATGTACTTATAGATAAATGTTTGTTCCTCTTTCACGAAAATACTGTTGGACGAATCGGTCTGAAATTTTGAATAAACGTAGTTCTAGCCCTGGAATAACACATAAGCTAGATACTTTTCATCACATAAATCAGTTCCCATAAGATAGAAATAGCCTTGACACGTTTCCATAGAAACAACGCGTGTGAAGTCGCGGGCAAATGCTAGTAACATATTTGTCATTGACAAATATTTGACGAATCATAAATTAATTATGAAATTACGATTTTGTTACACTGGAGTTCGCAAAACTAGATAAGTTTTACTCCCAAAATTTTATAACACATCTAAAAGAATTATCTTTATTACATCTAAGTACATATTTGTTTAGTAAACTCCTGTCTGCCCTTGACTTCGTTTATTTATTTATTTCAGTTAACCATCATCTAAAATTGTATCCGTAAAGCTTCAGAGTAGTAAACTAAATGATATATCTACCAAAAAACCGGCCAAGTGAGATTCAGCCTCGCGCATGGAGGGTTCCGTACCATCTATATAAAAACGGCAAATAAACCATAACTGTTGTATGGGAGCCCACTTAAATATTTATTTTATTCTGTTTTTAGAAAAAAAACGACTGTCCAACTATCATTAATAAACATCTTTATTTAAAACGAAAATTACAAGCAAAGGAATAGAAAAATTACAACTAGTATTTACAATTGAAACCATTGAGCTAACTGCAGACGGTTGCAAACAGTCTAAAGGTAGCTCAATTGATCCATGTCAATACCAGTCGGAAGCGTCCCCAAGACACTGGCTATACTATCATTTGATATCCAAATATCATTGAATATAATTTAATAGAGATACAATAACATGTAGAGATATTTTAGTGATAGATTAATGTAACTTTATTTTTATCTCTTTTATTATATAAGATGAATATGTATACTGTTGGTGAACCATTAATAAATAAATAAACTTACATGACACAAGCACTGCTTAGCTTGGAGCTAGATGATGCTGTGTGCATTGTCGAGCATTAGTTATTTAATTATCTGTCCTCAAAAATATAAAACAGTATAAATATGTAGGATTGCTAAATCACTTCAAGAAAGGTAAAATTTTTGTGATAGAAACATAAAATAAAAACATGAAGTAAGTATGTGTATTTTACTAAATTATTTACTAAAAATTAAATAATTTAGATGTCATAAAGACTTTATTAACAACGAAAAATACAAGCAAAGGAATAGAAAAATTACAACTAGTATTTACAATTGAAACCATTGAGCTAACTGCAGACGGTTGCAAACAGTCTAAAGGTAGCTCAATTGATCCATGTCAATACCAGTCGGAAGCGTCCCCAAAACACAATTTAGTGTTTTGTTTTTATTTTATTTTAATATACATTTTGTATACAAAAACAGACAAACAGAATATAAGCTATTGATTAAAGTCCACGTATCATGTCAAGGCCTGTTATTATAATAGAATATGCATTTTTCACAAACGTGACTTATTTTAGGTTGTCTTTGCCATTATTGTTAAATTATAGACTAACTAACTTTAGTTCGCAGTTTTGCTCACGTGCTGATCAGATCATAGAATCAGATATATTTGTATTTACCTATAATATGCACATTATAATATCCTTGGCCTTATAATATAATGGACTAGCAGCGCCTCGCGGTTTCACCCGCATAGTTCCCATTCCCGTGGGATTACTGGCATAAAATATAGCCTATGTGTTATTCCAGACTATAATCTATCTCTGTGCCAATTTTTATCCATATCCATTCAGTAGTTTTTGCGTGAAAGAGTAACAAACATCCATCCATCCAACGATCCATACTTACAAACTTTCGCGTTAATAATATTAGTAGAATAGGATTTGGAAAAATATTTTAATTTTTTACAGTTTGTTAAGCGTACCTACTTATAGCCAGTAAACCTTTTACCAATATTCCTGTACTTATATAAAAATTCATTAGATATGTATTTCAGTAATTTTCAGAAAAGTCCTGAAAATTAGGGTAAAACGTGGGTAAAACGTTATTTTTCCGTGCAGTGGTAGCGGTTCTAGATGTATCTTTGTATCCTGTAGCTCTCAGATAATTTGATCAATTCCTCTTATCTTCACTTGAAACAAAGATTATAATTTGATTTTATTTCCGGTCTATCACCTGACGATAACTTTCAAAATTCCTTAACAGCTACTTATGCCTGTATCAATAAATCTTTTATAAGTAGGTACATAAGCGGTGTCTTCCTTTGTTTTTACGTATCTACTCTCTGATAATATCTCAAGTGATATCAGTGTCATGCCATTTTGATTATACTTTGATTATCACTACATAATGTAGTATAAAACAAAGACGCTTTATCTGTCCCTATGTATGGTTAAATCTTTAAAAATACGCAACGGATTTTGATGCGGTTTTTTTTAATAGATAGAGTGATTCAAGAGGAAGGTTTATACCTACTTATAATAAAACCTTGCGAAGCCGGGCGGGTCGCTAGTTTTAAAATATATACTTATTACTTGCTGCAACCGGCTTCGACTTCTAATTTCAGATACTTTCCTAGGGGTTGTTTTGTAAAAATAAGACAAAAGTAATTATTTTTTTACAAGCTGAAGTGGCAATGGGCCGGCCATATATCGCAAAGAACCGACAACCGTTGGGGTAAACGTACTTGAGTGGAGACCGCGATTCGATAAACGTAGTGTAGGACGCCCTCCGGCCAGGTGGGATGACGATCTGCGAAAGACTGCTGGCAGATGCTGGATGCGTTAAGCTGAAGACAGGGCGCTATGGTGCTCATTGGGGGAGGCCTATGTGAGCAGTGGACTAATATAGGTTGATGATGATGATGATGAATTAATTTTTTGCTTTATAGTTTACCTATTTATACTGAGTGTAGTCGAGTCATCTTTTGGTGAATATCAGCCTTAGTTATCCAATTAAATACCTGTTACATAGATAATATAACTTGTTTTTAATTTATCGTATTCTAATCACTTGAATAACATAGAAATTTTATTAAAATTGCCCACATTTAAGCACGGTAGTACAGCTAAATAATTTACACAAATTACGTATTTACTAAGGTATTTACTATTGAAATAGTGCTACGGAAGGAATGGTACGTAAATTTAGATAAATCGAGTTGTCATCGTACATCGAAGATCATTGACTCTAGCAGGAAAATGTTTTCCTATGTGTTACCCCATTTCCTTCCTGCTTGTTACTGATTAAATGCCTTTGTCATTGGTCCTTGGCCATTATAACATCTCACGACTTACGAAGAGATTAGAATAATGTATATTTCATTTTCTACTCAAAACATACAGTAAAATAAAGAGTTATATACTAAGTTATATCGCGATTCAAAACATAGATATTTCTTGTAAACTATTGAGCTACAAAACCAAAGGAATATTGGTGGAACATATTTTACGACACTGGTATCTCAGACTACCTAGACAGAGCGCTGTCAACAATGATTTTGAAGCCGGTTTCGTAAACATGTGTGCTCGTAATGAGTGTTGCCGTGTAGGTGTACTTTCGCATGAAATGTGATTCCATCCTGCTTTTTATGTCGCGAGATTGGTTTGAACACCCTTTCAAAACATAATTCGGCATTTTGTCCCTCTAAATCTCGTAATAATTTTGCGTGACACTCGGCGGGACGGCTTAGCTGGACTGACAAAGTAAGGCGTAATTTTGTCATATATGTGTGTGTGTAAATGTGTTTGTACACGCCAAGGCTTAATTTTACCTGTCTCAGTGCGGGTTTCGTTGGGGCTCCGTCTAGATAGTTCCATAGTCTGAGACTGGTATCATCAGACCAAGCTGCAGAAGCTCCAAACAATTCGTGGTTTTGACAGTTTTCTTTCATCATTCCATTGGTCTCTCATTCATAATCGAACTCGAATCAGCATCTTTTCGATGCCTTGTTGAATTTTTGCTTTGTTTTTGTTTTTAGTTGTTAGCTTGCTGTTTTTATAAAGTTTTCATTCATAAATGACATTGTTTACAAAAAATATCTGTTTCTAAATCAGAGAGTAGTACCTAAAGTTAAACATACTTTTGCCTTGAGTCACAAAACTATCTCTGACTAAGCATTAGCTGGTTGTAAACTCGCTACAACCAATGCTGGTCTTCCGTCAGAGACGTGACGTCACGGATAAAAAAAACGGCTTACAAAACAATCAAATTAAACAATACAACACAATCTAAGGTACTAGCTGACTTAATATGTCACGTTCATAAATACATAGTCACTTTTGAAAAACCCATCAATTAATATTACATTAATCCTTAGCAGTTCGATTGAGCAAAGTGTAGCTAAGCATTTAGTGTAAGAACGTAAGGCACAATTGTTCAATGTAGTATCATGTATTAAGCAAATCAGTTATCTATTACCAATACAAGTCAAATCAGTTATCTATTACCAATACAAGCGCTGCTTAGCTTGGGGCTAGATGATGCTGTGTGGATTGTCCAACATTATTATTGTTTTACCTTCCGTCGTCTTCCGTTGATCCAATAAAGTGCCAGTGGATTAGTTATAATGAAGGACTAGCGTCTTCCTGCGGCTTCGCACGCGTTATTTCTATGGAAACTTTTCAAGGCTATTTCTACCTTTTTGGAACAGATTTATTGGATAAAAAGTAGCCTATGTGTTATTCCAGGACTGGAACTACGTCTATTCAAAATTTCAGCCTGATGTAAATCAGTAAATCAATATCTTTATTTCTTTAGGCTTACAAAATAAGCACTTAGACAAATACAATTTTTAACTATAGGTACATAATTATCAAGCGATCCGTTCAGTAGTTTTGGTGTGAAATACAGAATATATATAATACGGTTTTGGTATGTATTAAACTACACTTATTCAGGGACCCTGACTACCGGGCCCTGAATATCGTCCGGGTCCGGGTCCGTCCCTTAGGGACCCTAATTCTTATTAGACCACTCTTAGTTAGGCTTAGGGTCCCTGAATAAGTGTAGTGTAATACCCCTTTTTGTCCGATCCACGCGACACTATCTTGTCGTATTGTGTAACACGTTTAGATTTGCCATAGTGAATCACCCACCCCCCAGCAATGATGTTGAATAAGCCAACGGAACGTAGTCGTAAATCTTTGCTCCATAGTATAGTATAGGACTATAGGTTGATGATGATGAGATAGAGGGATCTGAAATAAACTAGATGACAGCTTGCCCACGCGTCGTAGCCCGGCGAGGCACTTCGCAACGAATCTCCTTTCTATCAATGCAGTCTCTACGAACGAGGGCTCCGCGAACCAGTCCTGGATTTGTAAACAGGCCGTATAGGCCGCGGCCTAGGGGCGGCGGCGTCCTAGGGGGGGGATTTCAGAGGACGGTCACTCGATTGCAGACAATCAAATTGTATGTCTACCGGGGGGGGGGGGGTGCGCAGCTAATTAATTAATTTAAGTGGCCTACACCCATGAAAAATATAAATCCGGCACTGCTGCGAACTCGCATCGCATCGCAAATATCTGCGAACTCGCACGATGCACCGCAAGAACGTCCGATCTCATTCGCATCGCGCGTTCCTGCGATATTACGTCATACTTGCCGCCTTCTTTGTGTTGTAAAAAAAAAAACTTCTTCAGTTCTCAACCCACAGTACTTTCGAGTAAAATAGTTCCCATCAGAGTTCATAATCGTAATAAATGGATGAACCCAGAATCTTCTTTTTCTTTTATTTCTATATAACAATAACAACAGTGCAATAATCTTTTTGCGATCCATCTTACGCTTCCAATAAAAAAACTTCTAAACTGCTTACTTAAAAACTTCTAAATTCAAAACACGTCCAATACAACTGACTAAACTTGAAGGTATGGTTACTCTGCCAAACGGTTTGCCGCACAAAATCGTATCGCAGAAATTCGCATCTCAAGTTCCTGAGACATCGCATCACATTGCACCGCATCGCATCGCAGTTTTGTGTGGGAGCCCTTACAGATAAAAATTTTAGTTCTAGTTCTTCTTGGATATGGTTCTGCGTCAGCATTAACCCTTAATTTGACGGATTGTTTTTTTAACCTTAATATGTAAAATAGTTATAGATTTAGGTTTTTAGGTTAAAAGGGACCCTAGAGAAAATATACAAAAAAATCTATCTATTTCAGTTTCCTGAAAAACCTACGTCCATTATACTGGACGTTGTCAAGTTCGTAAGAAACTAATACACACTAACCATGTGCAGTATACTTCCCATTGTCAAAGATGAATGAATAAAAGAAACAGCAAGTTCATTATAAAATATTCAATATATTTCAGACAATTAGTCTCATAGATACATTATCTTGTCTGCCAAACTAATTACTTTTTGTGGAAATTGTAAAAGCAATTTCTTTTGACCACTAAATACAACCTCTGGTTGCATTTGGAAAATTACATGTTAGTTTTATTATTCTTGCAGAACTTGCAGCTTCCGTATGAAATACATTCAGACCAGTGATTGTATCCATCACAACGCGTAGATTCTTGAGCCCTCGTTGTGCAGTTGGCTTTTGGATCAGCGTTTTTTTCTCTACAGGGACTGGTGGTTCCGTTGCAATCGATCTTCCTTTTTGTTTCAGTTCGACTGCCAACCTCTGTCTAAACTTTTTCAGCGTTAAATTTTTCAGGCACTTCATGTTGCATTTTCTCCTGTAGAGCAGCCAAGAGTTGTTAACTATAACAAGTAGTAGTTATTTCAGTGTTCAAGTAAATACCAGATTAGGTTTGGCTTTGTAAAAAAGTTGTCAAAGTAAACAGCACATACCTGAGTCTGAATTGTCTTGCAGAGGGTTAAAACCATTTTAGCACCCAGTTTCATCTGCTGTTATGATGACACCTTCCAGTTTATTTATTTTAGTGAAGAGGAACAGCAGATGACACTGGGTGCTAAAATGGTAAACCCTTTGCAAGACAATTCAGACTCAGGCATGTGCTATTTACTTTGACAACTTTTTTACAAAGCTGCAATGTTGCTGACGCTAGGACTGTTCCTTTTTCGTCGATTTTAATTATCTGTATCGATAGCATAAGTACCATCGTTACTGCCATTGAAGAATTGTTTTGTGTATCATTATCGGAGCTGTCTAAAGATAACGATGGAAGGACAGGGTGAAGAGCTGTTCTCTTACGGAAATTGCTGTTCATATAAATGGAACTGAGGACACAGGTTCTCAGTTCCATTTCTATGAACAGCAATGTCCTCTTCATTCTCATGTTCTGAACAGCTATCGACATCCGAAGAAGCATTTTCAGGCGGACCAATGCTACTATCCGATGACCTCTAGACTTGAAACTCTGAAAAACAAAAAGTAGTAAGGCATCAAACATTTTATCTGCGGATCCCTAATATTTATATACCTAAAACAAGTTTCTAATAATTCGGTAACGGGAAGAATACAAGACATTAGTTTTTGTATTGAGTTTTCTATAAATTCGACAAAGGGAAGAATACTGGACATAGTATTTAATGGTTACTTTACTACTAATTCGATGACGGGAAATATACTGGACATATAAGTTGAGGACTTTGTAAAAACGAAATAAAACTCAGTAAAAAAAAACAAAACATTATAAGTAGCTCCGGGGGTATGTTATCTTTAGCATTCAGTAAAATTACAAATAAATACGTCGTAAAACAATTAGTAAAATACAACTTACCGAGAGCCCTCGCAGCGTGATCTTCCTCCTCACCATCTCCCCGGCGATTACTCACGTCCCATCGATGTGTGGGTCTTGATGATTTTTAACAGTATCGGTAAATAGTTAAGGATGCTCTAATAGTACTTAGATTACATACACAAGGTCAACTTTTTAATGTAGAATTTTTTTCATTCAACGGGAAGTATACTGCACCATATCGAATTAAGGGTTAACGCAATTTTGCCAATGTCGAGTTTTTTTTTTTTGGGGTTGAGTTTTTAATATTTACAAAAAAGGATTTTGTCTCAATTAAATTCATTTAAAAAAATACTATAACTATATTAAGCTAAGATCAATTACTACGTTCCGTAGGGATATTAAGCAACAAAACTAACAGAAAAAATACAACAATTCTAGTGGGAACTTCTGTCTGGTTTGACACTTTTCTGCCAGTGTCCGTAAGAGCTTAGCTTCTGTCAAACCCAACGTAAACAAACAAATAGAGAATCTACCTTAAGATTTTTTTGCGTTGAGCTTAGAATATAAGGCGCTGAGGATGTCCCCGGCTCGGAAGACAATACAAGAAGCGCCCGAGGTCGAAAACCTCGGGCTCCTAAGCTCGAAAACTCCTCAAAGGCCATTGGAAAATGCTTTGTGAAAAAAATCAAGTAAACATGAGTTGGCAAGTTGACAGTTGTTTTATTTTCTTTCTATTCTTTGTTTGTAATTTTCTTTGATAATAAAGTGGTTTTATTTATTTTTATACAGTTTTTTGAGTGTTTTTTGAACAGTGACCCTAGTTTCAATTTAATCCAGCTGCACTAGGGACATGCGATAGATGTGCGATAAGAAAAATTCAATACAAGGTGCCACAAGATACTGTGTAACTTCTTATTCGAATGATTCGGTGATGGGTGATTTCGGACCCCAGTGAGGTCACTTTTGTGGTAACGTTTTTGCTATTGGAATCTTGTAGATATAGGAATATGTGGGAATAGGTATACTTCCCATCTTTTACCGGCTGATATACCGTACCAATCAATGTTTAGAAAGAAGAACGAGCAAAACAATACAATAGTAGAATTAATGTTTATTGAACTGTTTGTTTTGAGTTCACTGTCCATTGTTTTGTGTGATACTACTTGCCATACCTACTACGAGAGATACTGTTTCTAGCATAGATATATCGATGTCTTGTAGGTACTATTACGTAGTAACAATAGTACTATCAGTATGATAGGTATAAAATATTCATAATATAAATGTGGTGCACCTAATCATAATATAATGAAAATCGTTGATTAGATCTTACATAATATTACATATAATATTATCTACTCATATTGTATACAAAAATAATGTGCTTATAGATTTAAATAGGCGAGTGATCTTATATACACACTCACATATATCGAAATTACAGAAGTACAGTACCTACAATAAGTATACAAATGTTAAGCATAGTAAAATCAATAATGTCAGGTTCAATTTGTTGAAATCACTACCTAGTATAAAACAAAGTCGCTTTTTCTGTCCCTATTACCCTTTGATTACGAATATTTTAAACTACGTAACGGATTTTGATGCGTTTTTTTAATAGATAGTGTGATTCAAGAGGAAGGTTTATACGTATAATAAAACCATGCGAAGCCGGGGCGGGTCGCTAATGAATTTTAAAACTAAGTTATAAACATAAATCGGGATGTTTACTATGATTTCTGATGACATCTGTCAGGATAATTTAAAGTGTTTTGTGTAAACAATGGAAAAGTTAGCAACGATATAATTGCAACGATTAACTGACTTCAATTGTAAACAAAATAATTTCTTTGAACTCACACAGTGAGTCACATACGAGGTTCGTAATAAACTTCTTAATTTAAACTCACAACAAAATAATGATCTATATAATGAGAATTATTAATTAACCGGACTGAAACAGGTGGGGTCCAAAATGGCCCCATTAAAAGCGCATTATTCTATGGCACCTTCACTAGTTACCTACCTATCACACACATATTATTATTAATGCGAAAGTTTGTATGATTGGATGATTGTAACCTGTTTAAAGCAAAGCTACTGAACGCATTGGCTGACATTTGCTTAGTTCAATTGCTACTCTTCAAATACTTTACGTGCAAAATATATTATCTTTTTAACAGACTTCCAAAAAAGATGGAGGTTATACATAAATCGACTGTATTTTTTGAAATGTGAAACTACTTTTCAAAAGGGGAATTTAGATAATTAAAAAATTCTAATGGGATCCCAATATAGTATAAAACAAAGTCGCTTTCTCTGTCCCTACGTCCATTTGTATGCTTAAATCTTTTTTAAAGGATTTTGATTCGTTTTTATATAATATATAGAGTGATTCAACGGAAGGTTTATACATATAATAAAACCGTGCAAAGCCGGGGCGTGTCGCTAGTTCTTAACATAACAATGCTTCAAATTTCAATTTGGTTCCTAGTTATGTTATTTATGTAAAATAATATCAAATTTTTATGTAACAATGCGTGCGAAGCCAAATATAGTAAAACTAGCGACCCGCCCGACTTCGCACGGTTGTATTATACGTATAAACCTCCCTCTTGAATCACTTTATCAATTAAAAAAAACCGTATCAAAATCCGTTGCGTAGTTTTAAAGATTTAAGCATTCAAAGGGACATAAGGATATAGGGACATAGGGACAGAAAAAGCGACTTTGTTTTATACTATGTAGTGATATATTTTTTAACTGCCTACATACTAGTTCAACAGAGCGTTTAAGAAACCTTGATAATTCATTACAAAACAAATCTATTTCGTGTTGCCAACCGCTCGTGTTACAAATTACCACATCTTTTACTTCCAAACAAATAACTTTATACACGTAGCTCATTATAAATATTGATAACGTTTACATAAATACATTTTTATCACTTATGTGGGTAGTTGAGGTCCAGTGTATCACTTTAGTTACGGGCTTTACCGTGTCTGCTTGATTTTCACTTTTTAACCCTTTTGGTGGTTTTAATGTCTTAAGTGTTATCAAGAAAATGTGACGTTATTGTGACATAAGACTGTTTATCTGTTATCAGTGATAGGAAATACAGATAAAGCGCAAAATGTAATTGCTTTTTCTTCTGCTAGTTTTTGTACAGGAAGGTGAATTTCCTGAATCTAATTGTTTCTTTAAAGTATCGATTGAAGTGCCATTTGATCGCCGACATTCTAAACCTTGCAGTGTTAAATACTTAATAATATGATCTGTAAAATTATATCTATGATCTTGAGTTAAATTATAAAGTTACAAGTGATAACAACCAGTGGACGTTTGTGTTTTTGTTTTGCAAAATGTCGTGGTTTGGATTTGGGTCGAAGTTTGAAACTGCAGTGGATAAGGTGTTTAAGAAGTACCATGGATATACGATAATAGGTAAACAATAGTATTTATACATAAATAAAAAAATCTTACTATTATAATTAATGGGAAAGTCTGTGTGAATGTTTGTTATAAGTAATCTTATATAAGTTATAAGTATACTTAAGTTATTTAAATGAAATTTGGTACGGAGATAGTTTAGGACCTAGAATAAGACATAGGCTAATAAAATTTTCAAAATTTAAACTCTGGGAAGTTTAAATAGGGTGGTAAAGTTTGTATGGAAAATAGTTTTTCCTTGGTTGGTTTAATAATTGAACACGTATTTTTTATTTTTACAAAATAATACCGAGGGGTTGTGTAATAAATTTCTGAAACTTGTATGAAAAAAAAACTGGTTCGCGGGCGAAGCCGCGGGGCGCATCTAGTATTATCTAAGATGAAATGCCATCACAGGGTGTGGTAAATAATTAATAATGCTGGACTATTATAATTCGCACAGCATCATCTAGCTCTAAGCTAAGCGAAGGTTGTGTTATGGGTGACTTACTTTATACAATAAATTATAAAGAGGCAAGCCTACTACATATAAGAATAAAGATATTATTAAATCCTTACTAATCTTACTATTATAATAAATGGGATGGTCTGTGTGAATGTTTGTTATAAGTAATCTCCGTAACTACGTAAGTAATTTAAATGAAATTTGGTACCTTTGAGGGGATTAAATAGGGTGGTAAAGTTTGTATGGAAAATTATTACATGGTTTGATTCATTCAAAACTCGGTATAAATAAACTGCAAAGTAAAAAAGACACGTATTTTTTTACAACACGTCCCCTAGGAGACTTGTAATAAATTTATGAAATTCGACAAATTTCCATGCAAATTAGTATTAGCTTAAAATTGGAAATTTTGTGTGGATGGCTGGATGTTTGTTCCTCTTTCATGCAAAAACTAGGTGCTGAACAGATTGAGCAGAAATTTTGAATAGGCGTAGTTCTAGCCCTGGAATACCACATAGGCTAATTTTCATCCCACAAATCAGCTCCCATGGGATAGCCTTGAGACGTTTCCATAGAAATAAAGCGTACGAAGCCGCGGGCAGATGCTAGTTATTTACCTATAAAATGATGTTACATTAAGTAAATATACTCTGGCTATTCCAATCCCTGATAATGAACCTTAAATATAGAATAAATAAATAATAATACTGGACAATCCACACAGCATCATCTAACCCCTGGCATAATACCATAAGAATAGACAAAAACAGTGATAATACAGTGATAACGGCAGAATATGAAAAAATATGGCTGAAGCTAAAAAAAATGCGGGAAAGCGGCAATTCGATCTTCATTTGATTTCTCGTGTTGTTGAGTAAATATAATAAATAAAATAAAATATATACATAAAAAAACACCGATTTTTCTTTAGCTTACTTACGTTTTTATTTATATTTCCTTGTATTCGTAATGAAAAGCACAGTCAAACCCCGTCTCGGGACTAATTGAGTTACTTTCAACCTTAGGGTAACAATGTACTATTATTATGCATAGAAAACGCCCAGAACTACGGAACATAAATATATACAGGGTTATAGGTATTTAATGATTAGGCGACTTGGGGCAATCAAGACTAACAACTTTTGTTCTATGACTTGCCAAAAAGTAAGTAAGTTTTTTTTTAGTTTTGGCGGGAATTTCTATCAATTGTTATTTCTATGTCTCGTAAAGACTTACATAACTACCTATGTTTCATTAATTCGATTCTAACGTGTGCGCAGTCAGCTGAGTGCTACGACTGCTACTCATTCGCTCGGCCGAGAGAAAATTAGAACTGGAAATTTGCTTACAATTTTTATTGTTTGGAAAAAAAACTGATTTACAAGAAATTGTAGAATAAAAGTTGTTAGTCTTGATTTACCAAAGTCCCCTTTTCGACGTTAATCATTAAATACCTATAACCCTGTATTTGTTGATAGTACAGACATTTTGTCTCATGGCGGGAATCCTACGTCGCAAGCGGACCTTCGCCCGCCGTGCCACAACAGCCGCTGTAATGTTTAAAAAAATGACAATGTAGGTAGAGGTAGATAATAAAAGGCTTTACTTTTCAGTTTTATTTACAAAAGTATCTAGATAATAAACACAAAGCCATGTAAACACATGTTTGAGCAGCCTTCGGTGTAGTTCCTTCCTCTATACTTATTTGCATACTTTGGTAATAACATGCATAACTCTGTAATGAATAACAGCTACATGATTATTCATTACCCCTACATTTGGATGTATAACTTACGTCTTTATTTCTTTCCTTTCTATTTTTTAGAGAAATTATGAAGAAGGATCATGTTTGATTCCCTGGGGACGGGATCCAGATATTTCTTAAAGGTGTTCTGGATGTTTTCTAAAATATCCTAATCTTATCTTACTATTATAATAAATGGGAAAGTCTGTGTGAATGTTTGTTATAAGTAATCTTTGTTATTTAAATGAAATTTGGTATGTAGATAGTTTAGGACCTAGAATAGGACATAGGCTATTAAAAATTGGAAATTCCCCAGAAATTACCTCTGAGGGGTTTAATTAGGGTGGTAAAGTTTGTATGGATAATATTTTTTCCTTGGTTCGGTTACCTCAAAACTCGGTATAAATAAACTATGGAGTGACTAATTAAACACGTATTTTTTATTTTTACACAATAACCCAGGAGGTGAGCAACTAAAATTTGCACAAAAAAAACTCTGGTTCGCGGGCGAAGCCGCGGGTCATCTAGTAATATTTTAAACGTGAAAGTTTGTAAGCATCGATGTTTGTTACTCTTTCATGCAAAAACTACTGAATGGATATGGATGAAATTTGGCACAGAGATAGATTATAGTCTGGAATAACACAAAGGCTATATTTTATCCCGGGATTCCCACGGAAACGGGATTTACGCGGGTGAAACCGCGGGGCGCTGCTAGTATGAATAAAAACTATTTGACGACCGATGTGGCGCGGTTGGCGAAGGTCTGCCTGCGACGCAGGAGGTTGCGGGTTCGATTCCCACCTCGGAACAAATGTTTGGTCGATCTGCAAATAATTAATAATAAATAAATAAATAATAAATAATTCCGGACAGTCTACACAGCATCATCTATCACCAAGCTAAGCAGAGCTTGTGTTATGGGTACTAGATGACTGATACAATATACTACATAGATAGATACTTATTATTAATTGTTCCAGGGTTCTGGGTGTTTTTTATGTGGTGTATCTATCTACGTAGTAAAATGTATTAAGTAATATCAATTATCTAGTAGGCACACATAACGCAAGCTGTTTAGCTTAGTTTAGCTTGGCGCTAGAAGAAGCAGTGTGAATTGTGCAGCATTATTTATTTATTTATGTTTTGACGTTGGAGGTATTTACTTTTTATTTAATAATAATAATAATTCCGGACAGTCCACACAGCATCATCTAGCCCCAAGCTAAGCAGAGCTTGTGTTATGGGTACTACATGACTGATATACCTACTTATTACAATATATTAAACAGATTCGATTTAGAACTACATTATGTTTTTATATAGATATCGGGTAAAAATTGCACTTGGTATATTTGGACGCGAATAGACAAGATCTTAGCTTTTTAGTAATGGAACAACTTCGTTTCTTCCATCTGCAAGGTC
The DNA here is from genome assembly GCA_944547425.1 of Eupithecia centaureata. NCBI lineage: Eukaryota > Metazoa > Arthropoda > Insecta > Lepidoptera > Geometridae > Eupithecia > Eupithecia centaureata. The sequence goes on along the minus strand of OX155702.1, from coordinate 3,215,133 downwards.
AGATGAATACTGTAGCAGTAACCTCGATTTGATCGCGGCTTTCTATACTGCACTATCGCACGGAATAAGTACGGAAAGCGTCATAATCAGTGGTCGGAAAATCGGAGCTGGCTCGAAATATAACAGAGATAATTGGAGAGACCTTAGGACTAAATATTTTTCGCCCCAATATTTCCGTTTGCGGGACATTACTAAATTGCATCCAAAATTAATTCAGTAAAACAACTATCGAACTTATTTCGGTTCTGTTTTTTTCAAAAAAAAACCACACCCGATTTGAATTTTTGAAAAAAATTAAGAGGGAAATTTCTTTTATTCGTTCGAACGATTTAAATGATAAGGCGCAGAGGGTAATGTTATTTACATACTAAGCTTATTAGCTAAAATCTTACAAATTATTGGTAAAAAAAAATATACTTTTCATACCATTTCGTAAAATCATTGGAAATTATTTGAATTAGTTCACAATATTTTTAACATTAATTTTACTCACTGTGAAAATCGTTCCAATTTTCGGCCCAATTGGGCCGAATAAAATTCTTGTAGTAAGGAAGTCTCCACTTTTTTTGACTCAACTTCGCTTTCTCTGTCCCTATGTATGCTTAAATCTTTAAAACTACGCAACGGATTTGATGCGGTTTTTTTAATACATATAGTGATTCAAGATGAAGGTTTATACGTAGTATAAAACCGTGCAAAGCCGTGGTGGGTCGCTAGTGCATAATAATTCAAGATCATCAAAGGTAAACATGACGTTAACAATAAATATCTTGTAATAGAGGGTACTTTCCTTGTAATAAATAACTTGATATACTATTGTCATTTATTCTAAGTTATGTTAAATTTTCCTTTGTGTTCATGTAATTTATTAATTAGGTAATTACGTTGAAACAAAAACTATAACCACTACTCAAACCACACGTGGATACTTATGTGCCTTTCACGGTAAATTTTAATACATATAAATATATCAGAATAAATATAATTTACATAAATGTATTAGTTTTTACTAGGTATTTAATTCCACGGTTAATCGGCAGATGATTTAACTTTTGGTAAAAATTGGACGCTATTGTATGCATAAGTTATACATCGCCTACGCATTTGCTCCCCTTGCAGTCGAGACCCTAGGTCCATGGAGTACTGAGGATCTCTGGTTAAAAAAAATATCTGAGCGTCTGGTCGATGCGACGCGTGACCCTCTAGCCGGTGAGTATCTGGCTCAGCGCATCAGCATTGTCATACAGCGTGGTAATGCAGCGTCTTGGGGACGCGACGACTGGTATTGACATGGATCAGTTGAGCTACCTCTAGATTGTATTCAATATTCTGCTAAAGTAAACTCAATTGTTCAAAACTTTACTTACAAGGATAACTTAAAATTATTAACCTCGTGACCATTGTATATATGTATAACTAGCAGCGCCCCGCTGTTTCACCCGCGGTAATTCCGTCCCCGTGGGAATTCTGGAATAAAATATAAGCCTTTGTGTTATTCACAGAACACAGGTAATATTCCAGACTATAATCTATCTCTGTGCCAAATTTCAACCGTATCCGTTCAGTAGTTTTTGGCTGAAAGATCCATCCATCCATACTTACAAACTTTCGCGTTTTTAATATTAGTAGGATACATTCAGTACATATATCTATCTATATCTGTAATCTATTACCCATAACACAAGCTCTGCTTAGCTTGAGGCTAGATGATGCTGTGTGGATTGTCCAGCATTATTTATGTATTGTTCCAGATGAGACTGGTACCGGAGACAGCACATACATCATGTCTTCGATAAACTCTTCGAATGGAGACCTCAAGAGTCTGGGAGATCCACCAGACAAGAAACTAACTGAAGAGGACACAGAAAAACAACCACTGTCAGGAGTAAGTGAAATTTTATCTTATTTCTTA